>OY757916.1:26547007-26552007 GCA_963585895.1 Sepioteuthis lessoniana | reverse complement strand
TCTTCAGGTGTGTTTTTTGTCAAACTCGGGAGCCTTGACAGAACTTCGAACTATGTCCTTTATTTAATCCTCAAGAGTCTCTTGCTCTGATTCCATTAACCATTACTGGATACAAGTGTTAAGTATTCTTGTATTCCTGCAATTCAAGATTTAACCTGCAACCTCCAGATGATTCTCACTTAGAAGCTTAGGGAACCAATGTGTTTAACTGTTATGCAATATGCTGTATGTCCTGCTGTGTTGACATGAGAAATTTACTGAAGTATGTAAGATACATACACAGAAGCATGTTTTAGTCCAAAGAAGGTTTACAAATGAAATAAACATGGTTTTGCCACTATAAAAAAGTCTATATAGTGAAAACAATGACACTTTGGTAAAGAAAAAAGTTCTGGATGCAGTGATCAAAAAAGAATGTCACACTGAAATTCTTTATGGATATGAAATAATATCATTAGAATTTTTCCAACACTTTGTAATCAGGAAATATTAAGTCATAATTCATTATCAACAATATTTTGGCTAACATTTTCAGGATACCCACAGGGGAGCATATGGGGATGCATCCATACCCCATGCCCTATACTTCTCACCACTGATTATGCCTTTAAAACAGTCCTTGATGTCAAGGGAGTTCAAATACAAAGTTGCAAGAGTCTATAAAGTAAAATGAAAATTATATATATATATATATATATACACCGACATATAAATATGTATATTTATATAGTCGCGCTATTATGTTCACTTCCGGGCAAATACCCTTGAGAAAGGTATGATTCCCTTATCCTCCCAGGTATGGGTTAAATAGTACCACTAGTGTTCTTCTAGGAGAATGGCTTTGGTATTAAATAACCTATAAAGGTTGATATGCCATTAAACAAAGAAACCAAACCAAAGTATATATATATATATATATATATATATATATATATATATATATATATATTTCATTTCTGTACATTTTCATACGGTCAGATTTATTTTAAGTTTTTCTGATATGTGTATGTGTATGTATGTGTGTGTGTGTGTGTATATATATATATATATACTTGAAGGTGCTCATGGCGTAATGGCTATCATCATTAGAAATAAATGCAGCAACCCAAGTTCAAATCCTGGATAAGGCTGTTTGCATTTCATATTGTATTAATACCCTCGGGAAAGGTTTGAGACTAACTATTCACCCTCCATCTATTGGCAAATAGTAGGTCCGACTGATTTCTTTAACCTTGGTATGGCAACCACTCTAGGAAAAGGATAACTCTGAGTTCAAGCCTGTGAAAATCTGCTTAAAAATTGACCTTGTTTCAGTTTGGTTTGGTTTGGTTTGGTTTGTTGGTTTTTATGGCATATCAAACTTTGTAGGTTATTTAACACCAAATCAATTTTTATGTAAATAATCTGTTCTATTTAAAACAATTCAGTTTAGCATAAGTACACAGTTTAATTGTCAAAAAACATTTCCATTTCAAACTATTCAAGCAGTTATATGTAACAATTCAGTTTTAATGTTGAAAAACAGTTCTATTTCAAATAATTCAGTTAAGCATAAGCACGCAGTTTAAATGTAAGTACGGTTTTATTGTCAAAAACATTTCTATTTCTATTTCAAGCTATTCAGTTTACTCAAACAATTTAGTTTAGCATAAGTATGCTGTTAGTTCTATTTAACCCGTAGATAGGGCCCTGGGAGCAATGGCAATGAAGGGGTACTCTGCATTCCTCAAAGCTCCAGCACTGCTGGAACCTCACTATCAGACTGTTTAGTGTCATATCCAGGACATTCGTTGGGGAGATCTTACCCTTCGGTAGAGGTGCAGTCAGTGTATTCTACAGCCCCAGCCAACTGGGCAATACACAGAGTTAGATGTCAAACAGTTTTATTTCAGATAATTTAGTTCAGCATAAGTACGCAGTTTAGGGGTCAAAACAGTTCTATTTCGAGCAATCCAGTTCAGCACTCGTACACTGTTCCAATGTCAAAACAGGTCTATTTTAAACAATTCCGTTTAGCATAAATATGCAGTTTAAATGCAAAAATCAATATAGTGAAAGAAGCACAGCTTAGTTCTATTTAACCCATAGATAAGACTCTTATCAGGTGCTACCTCTCCGGGCCAGAGTGGACCTGGGAGCGATGGCAATGAAGAAGTACTCTGCATTCCTCAAAGCTCCAGCATTACTGGAACCTCACCATCAGATTGTTTAGTGTCATATCCAGGACACACGTTGGTGGGGTTTTACCCCTCTGCAGAGAAGCAGTCAGTGTATTCTGCAGCCCCAGCCAACTGGGAAAGACCTTGTTTCACTTTCTGCGCATGTGAAAAGTTTGGTATGAGCCAGCTTGATATGTCCGGACCCAAGTCAGGGTTACTGCTGGAGCCAATATGATGTTTAATGACCCGAAATCGGCAATGATGGCAGGACATCACTGAAGAGCTCCTATAAGCACCAAGAATGTATTTATGGACTATATCTGAAAAACATATATATGTATAAAATATATACATGAAAAACTCATTAGCTTGATGCTTTCAGCACTGAACTATATATATTGCATTAAAGATCAAATGATCATTTTTAACCATAAAATGATTTTCATTTCATCTATTCTTCTCGGTGAAACCAATTTCAAAACTTTGTAAAAAAAATTTATTCTCACAAAACCTTTTTCTCCTTACAGTAAAACTAGTTGAAAACAGTAAAAAAATGAACAGGTTCAAGAAATATTCCTATTTGTCAGATTACTATTGTTCACACACACACATATATGTATATGTATCCTAATAAAACCCGAGTGTAGTATTCTGTGAGTACGTCTGTGTGTCTGTACAGATAATATTTAAAAAAGAAAGAAAGAAAGAAAGAATGGAAGGTTAGATCTCTGACATTTTTTGCTGTAATCTTTTAAGAAAGAAAAAACTAAAATGAAAAAGAAAGAAAGAAAGAACGAATGATGTGATTTTTGGCTTGCCACATCGAAAGAGAAAGGAAAAGAAAGCAGGCAAGTTGTTAGGAAAGATGGCTGATGTTTTTAATTTTAGATTTAATTGATGTCTTGCGCACAAATGAGCAACTGGTATTTTGATCCTCATCATCATCATCATCAACCCATACAGCTAGCACTGGTTCCCTTGATTCTCCCTTGCCAGTTGTCACTATCATGCATTGCTTTTTGTAAGTCTTCTAGACAGCATTCAGTGTCCACTCAGAACGGATGACTGTAAGTATTTGCTCATCAACAAACACTGGCTTGCACATGTGTAAGAGCCCACAGGAGAACATCTCTAATAAGTTTGTCTTAATTTCTCCTGCAGAGCCCAGCATGTCTTGTTCATTTTACTTGGACAGTTTGTGTGATGGGAGATTAATGGCCATACTACACAGCACACAACATCTTGTGTAATTCCATTTTCCAAGGAGTCCATCATAGTCCGAGTGGTGAAGCCATGCAATAGTACTGACATGACTACCGCTTGGAAGGATTCCCGTTTTATTTTATCAGGGAATTAGAGAGATTAGACTTCTATACAGTCAATATGCTTATGTTGACATTGCTGCAAGTAATTGAGTTATTGCTCTCTCTCTCTCTCTCTCTCTCTCTCTCTCTCTCTCTCTCTCTCTCTCTCTGATGAAATAATTGATATAATGTCTAGGCATCTGCACTGCTTTCTTAATAAAGCCAGTCTGAATACCTTTTAAACAGCAGAGTTAGTGAAATGTAGGATTGTGCAAGTGTATCACTCTCCATACTCACCAAATCTTCAGTTTTGTGTAACTTATTTAAGTTTCTTAAACTGAAAATTCATCTTTATAACAACTATTTTGAATTTAAGTGATTGTTTAGGAAATTCACATTGAAGCTAAGGATAGATTCTTACCCAAGTCTTTAATTTTCAACTGCCTTTTACTTTGAACCTTCGTTCATCTCCCAAACAAATTTCCAAATTCATTTGTTTCCATAATTGATTTTTATTATCATATTTTCTAACCCCTCCGCTCAGGCAGGATATGACACAAGGTCAACTTTTAAGCAGAGTTTAACATGTTTGAATTCTGAGTTTTCCTTCTCCTAGACTAGTTGCCTCACCAAGGCTGAAGAGCCTAGTCTGCCCTAGTATTTACCCATAGCTGGAGGGAGAATAATTGGATTCATACCTTTCCCAAGGGTATTAGAGCTATGTGAAATGTAATCAGTCTTGTCCAGGATTTGAACTTGTGTCGCCGTGTCCATTTCCTACAACGATAACCATTATACCACGGGCACCTCACATTGATTTTTATTATGCATAGCTTAGTTAGATACCAAAACAAATCAATTAGGATGATTGCACTGGGCTAAAACCCTTACTGAGAGAAGATCTCCTAGCTTTGAAAATTATCATTCACATAACTGGCCGCTGCTAGAACTCTAACACTCTTTTAACTCAAACATTTGGTAATCTATTCAACATTTATAAAGTCTCTCTTATGATTGGGCAATGGGCAAAGACGATTGTGTAATGTTAATTTTTCAAGTGAGAAAGAGTTGTCTTTTTGCTTATGTGTCTGTCAAGAAAGAAGTAAAGTTAGCGACCATTGTCAAGGGCGACCTTAAGGCTCCCTTTTCAATTGCTACGACAACAAGGTGCAAGGGAGGGCACTACTACTTTCTCTGGATTGCTTCACTTTACCCTTGATCTGTATTTTATAATGGTGAGTGTTAAGCAAGGAGGCATCAAGTACCATTTTTAAATCTTTGGTATGATTCAACCTGGGATTGAACCCTGGTCTCCCGGGCTATTGACAAATAGTCTAACCATTATGCCAATGGGATCAACATATGAAATATGAACAGAATGTATAAATAGATATGAGCATGTTTAGATTGTGTCATATTGTTATGCCAGTGTAAAAAAATTAGATGGATAGATAAATAGATAGATAGCTAGATAGATTAGAGTCTGATAGTTTTGCATCAATGTTCTATGTGAGATAGATAGATAGATTGATTGATA
>OY757916.1:26502007-26544507 GCA_963585895.1 Sepioteuthis lessoniana | reverse complement strand
TTCTTCTTATTATTATTATTATTATTATTATTATTATTATTATTATTATTTACTCCTTTAGAGTTTTTCACATCAGTATTAGCTGATGGTTTTTCACTGGAATTTGAGTGACAGCAAGTCTCCTCAAGTCTCCAGGACTCATCTCAGTATTCTGGCTGTTCTCAGTAATGAAGTCATTTGGATAAATTCTACCCATCCGCTATTTTCCAAGTCCTCCAGGACTTTTAATAATCTTTTAGTTATTGTGCCAAAAGCACCAATCATCACAATTGGTACAATCATCACTTTCATGTTCCACAGCTTTTTCAATTCTCTAGTAAGGTCGAAGTACGTATCCTTCTTTTCACATTCTTTCAATTTTATTCTGTGGTCAGCTGGGACAGCAAAGTCGACAATTTTGCAAATTCCCTTTTTTTTTTTTGTTAATTATTATAAGGTCTGGTCTTCTGGCCAAGATTAGGTGATCCGTGTGCAACAGAATAAAAAAAAAGCTATTTACTTGGATGTGACTGTGTTTGTCTTTGAGTAAATATGCTTCTTCTTAAATACCGATGTAACTTTTATTATTCATTCATATTTTTTTCATTTTATTATTATTATTATTATTATTATTATTATTTACTCCTTTAGAGTTTTTCCCATCAGTGTTAGCTGATGGTTTTTCACTGGAGTTTGAGTGACAGCAAGTCTCCTCAAGTCTCCAGGACTCGTCTCAGGATTCTGGCCGTTCTTAGCAATGCTGTCATTTGAATAGTCTCAACCCATCTGCCAACTTCTAAGTCCTCCAGGCCTTTTAATAATCCTTTAGTTATTGTGCCTAATGCATCAATCACAATTGGCACAATCATTACTTTCATGTTCCACAGCTTTTTCAATTCTCTAGCAAGGTCGAGGTACTTATCCTTTTTTTGGGATTATTATTATTATCATTATTATTATTATTATTATTCTCTTTTGAGAGTTTTTCAGACCAGTGCCATCTGATAGTTTATTACTAGAGTTTGAGTGACAGCAAGTCTCTTCAAGTCTCCAGGACTCTTCTCAGTATTCTGGTTGATCTCAACAATGCCGTAGTTAGGATGGTCTCTACTCATCCTCTTATTATCTTATTATTATTAGTAGTAGTAGTAGTAGTTGTAGTATTATTATACTTCTTGCAAATTTTTCACACCAGCATTAGCTGGTAGGCTTTCACTGGAGTCTATGTGATTGCAAGTCTCCACAGGTCACCAGAACTCTTCTCAGTATTCTGACGAATGTCACCAATGCTGTCGTTTGGATGGTCTCCACTCGTCCTCTAATTTCCAAATCCTCTAGTCCTTGTACCAATCTTTTGGTGACGGTACCAAGAGCACCAATTACAACTGGAATCACCGTGACTATTATTATTATTATTGTTATTAGCATTACTCCTGGCAATTTTTCACACTAGCATTTGTGTAGAACTTTGTGGGAAAGCCTAAAGTATATAGCAGACATTTTGTTGTTATAATATTGAGAAGAGTCCTGGAGACTTGCCGTCTCTCAAACTCTGGTGATAAACACTCGGATGGCACTGGTCTGAAAAACTCTCAAAAGAGAATAATAATAATAATAATAATAGCCGATGGTTTTTCACTGGAGTCTAAGTGACAGCAAGTCTCCTCAAATCTCCTGGACTCTTCTTAAAGAACGGCCAGAATACTAAGAAGAGTCCTGGAGATTTGAGGAGACTTGCTGTCACTTAGACACCAGTGAAAAACTATCAGTTAACGCTGATGTGAAAAGCTCTAATGAGGGAATAATAATAATAATAATAATATTGGCAGGCGGGTAGAGACTATCCAAACGATAACATTGCTAAGAACGGCCAGAATCCTGAGATGAGTCCTGGAGACTTGAGGAGTCTTGCTGTCACTCAAACTCCAGTGAAAAACCATCAGCTAACACTGGTGTGAAAAACTCTAAAGGTGTAAATAATGATAATAATAATAATAATAATAATAATAATAATAATAATATACACAAACCAGAATCCATCCTATAAAATAAGGTGCATAAAATTCTTTGGGATTTTGAGATACAAATGGATTATTGAATACATTATTATGACTCCTTTTTTGAGTTTTTCACACAAGAATTAGCCGATGGTTTCTCTCTGGAGTTTGAGACACAGCAAGTCTCCTCAAGTCTTCAGGACTTTTCTCAGTATTCTGGTTGATCTCAACAATATTGTAGTTTAGGTGGTCTCTACTTGTCCTCTTATTTTCAAGTCCTCCAGTCCTTGTACCAATTGTTTGGTGACTGTACCAAGTTCACCAATTACAATTGGTATCATCGTCACTTTCATGTTCCAGAGTTTTTTTATTATCATAACAATTATTATTATCATTATTATTAGTTTAGTTTAGTTTATTTTTAAGTAAAATATATTTATTTAATTCTTTGAAAGTAAAGTCTATACAAATAAAATTTGAGGAA
Organism: Sepioteuthis lessoniana; assembly: GCA_963585895.1. Classification (NCBI taxonomy): domain Eukaryota; kingdom Metazoa; phylum Mollusca; class Cephalopoda; order Myopsida; family Loliginidae; genus Sepioteuthis; species Sepioteuthis lessoniana. The sequence continues at coordinate 26,542,047 of OY757916.1, read as the reverse complement.
AAGAAATTCCCCTAAAAACTATAGTATCACTCATAAATATTTTTGAAACTTTTTACCCAAAATAAAATTGCATGAATATATATAATGGGTCTACTTATTAATGGACTGTTACGTATTTATATTTTTGTTTATAGTTTCCATGTTGTAGAGTATGGTAATGAATAATACCTAATAATTCACATTTTAATAATATAATTTTCCACTTGAAATAATAAAATCATGGTGTCTCTAATTAAAGAAGAAAATGAACTTTTTTATAAAAAAATGTATCGGGCTTACTAATTCCTTGCCGATTGTGTATATTAACGTAGATTGTTATCAAAAAATATATATATAAGATATGAATAAATTTATTTACAAAAATGAGTAGATGTTTATTCAGCTCTGTTGACTATTAACCAAGGTTTACAAGAATATGACTTACAAACTGGTGCTATTAGTGTAACAATTAATGTGAGGTTAGCTTAATAAGATATGGAATTGTTGACCAGAGTTCAAATCCAGGATGAAGCAGTTGGCATTTCATTTTACACTAATTAATGCCTTTGGGAAAGTTTCCTTCAGTAATAGATAAGTAGTCAGGCAGACTGCTCTCTATCTTTGATTTGGCAACCAGTCTAGGAAAAGGAAAACTCTGAATTCAAAAACAGGTTTATTCTTTATCGTTAAGGTTTTTCAGACTATTGTCTTCAATTGCTATTTCCACAAAAACCTTAATGATAAAAATCAACAAGCTTCGTCTCAGAAATTTAGACAACAGGTTTACTCTGCTCAAAACTGACTCTGCAACAGAGGGATTTGGTAAATATACACAGGACTTCTAAAAGTGAATCAAAATAGGATTTTATACATGAAGTCTTTCTTCGCATTACTCTAACTTCCATGGGTTATACTTCAAGCATCAATACCCTTGGGAAAGGTATGGATCCAATTATTCTCCCTCCAGCTATGGGTAAATAGTAGGACAGATTAGGTTCTTCAGCCTTGTTGAGGCAACTAGTCTAGGAGAAGGAAAACTCTGAATTCAAACCTGTTAAACTCCGCTTAAAAATTGACCTTGTGTCATATCTTGCCCGAGCGGAGGGGTTGGGTAAATATGATACTTCAAGCATCAAACGGAGGTAATATCATTTTGTTTATCAAAGGATCTCATTTCACTCTAGTTTTTGTTAGAATAACAGTCATCAAAAATATCCAGAATCCACCCCTCCCTTGCTTAAAAAGACTTTTTCTTAATCATGGACAGTAAAATCTTTATCTGAACATCAGAAATGGCATCTCAAAGCATATAACCTTCAGGCCTGTACTCTACCACTGAGCTTCTGTATGAGAAAACTCATTTTATAGTCAGTGTTCATTTTAATTAGTTCTACCAACCAAACTCTAAAAGATGGACATTGAGGCTTTCATCCAACATTCTAAACTGATGTCTATCCATAATTTCTTATGGTAAGTGCTTCAATAATTAATAAATCCATAAATTTATCAATAAATCATGAAATAAATTGATTGATCAGTCTTTAGAGAAGTGATTTTCTGTCAAACGGCTGGCAAATGGAGATGCTCTACCATTCATGATATTGTGAGACGTGAGTACAAATCTACACACAACGGTGGATATTTTATAACACTCGTTTGACCTTTGGTAAACGGTTCACTTGGAAGCAATGAATAAACATGAGAATCCCTAGTGCTTACGTAGATTCAGTGTCACTATGGGTTCTTGGCAGCTGGTCTCAGATGACACCAAATATTCATGGACAAGTCTGTGAGGATATTGGATGAATCGTGGATGTCTTCTATTCTGGGATTCTGAATGACGGAAGACATGTCCTTAGCCTAACTCTTTCCGACTTCTTATTTACAGCAACCATGATGAGTTTTGGAAGTCATGGGAAGGTTAGGATTAAATGTGGTTCTGGGTAGTTGATGTGTGTGTGTGTGTGTGTGTGTGTAAGATGCAAGCCAACTGGGTGCTTTTTGAAAAGCATTATTTGCTTCTAAATAAATAATTTAAGAAAGGCTGCGAGTCGAAAAAAAAAAAAAACAAAGAGGGAGAGAGAAAAATGCAAAGAGAGTCATAATAAAAAAAAGAGAAGATGGCTAGAATAAAGTGAGATGAAAAAGAAAAGTGGGAAAAAGAGAACCAATAAAAAATAAATCTAAAATTTCTGAAAGGAGAAAAAAAGCAAAAAGCAAAAAAAAAAAGCACCATAATGGTCTTGATGCTGACCTCACAATTCATATTAAAAAAAGACATAGATTTATTTCTTACCAGTTGGCTTATAAAACTCTGTTTGACGACAGATGTGCGTTTCCATTTAAAGTCGAATATATATTTATAAATGCCAACACAAATATGAACACACTGATTGGCATAAATGTACACAGGTATATAATATCTGTTAACAGATTGAAATTGCTGAAATTTTGGACCGAATTGTATAGAACTATTGGATTGTTTGAAAAATACTGTCTGATTTTAGTTGATTGAAATTTTGGCATATTATTGGGTGCAACTTACCAATGGGGTTGTAAAGAGGCCATCTTTTTTTTCAACCAGTTTTCTAGGTCTTTATCATAGAGCAGACTGTGCTGTCCTTAGAGAGACCTGCCTTGTGGCTGAGGGTGCTGCTGGAAGATATGGTCATCTATAGATTTATTAAGTTTTTTGAAAAATACAGTCTTATTTTAGTATAAACTGTTCAAATTCTCTTCTAACATATTTTAATAGTAATTGTTAAAAGTTCTCATTCCTTCGGATAAAAATGTTGTCATTGTTAATTTTCTATCACTTGTTTCAAAATTAGATTTTCAAGGTTATCTGCCCCTTATCATGAACAGAAAAAAAGAAGTGGTGTGTTTACTTTTTGGCCGGAGTTCAAGCTTGGTTATAATTTTGCTTTATACCAATGCTCGGCCACATGTTGCAAAGATATCACTGCAGATGCTCACTAACTTGGAATGTGAGATTTTTTCATTGTCACCATATTCTCCTGATTTCTCACCCACAAACTAAAATTTTTTTTAAGCATCTGGACACTTTTTATGCCAAAAAACATTCCATTCCAAAAAAGAAGTAGAAATTGCATTTAAAGATATTTTGGCATCAAAACTTTTAGAGTTTTATTGTAAAGGCATAAATAACTTAGATAACTGATGGTAGATATGTGTGGTTGTTGACTGATTAAAACACTTTAATTTCATTAATTCAGAACTAAAAGTTTTTTCTAAAATTGGGCATTATTTTCCAAATAAAGGCTTAGAAACTAAACTGAAGGATGTGTAAATCAGAAGAGGAATTGTGACCATACAGAACACAACACTGTTAAGATAGGTCAGAGAAGCATCCTGAAAACCTGAGGAGACTTGTTGTCACTCAGTCTCCAGTGAAAAACCACCAGTTAAAACTTGTGTGGAAAACTTGCTAGGGGTGAAATAATAATAATAAATTCTCTTTTTCTGCGTGGGATACCTTGTTGAAAAAACAAAAAAGACAAAAAAAATCCATAACTAGACAACCTGAAATGGTACCTTGACACACATAACTGCAGTCTGTCCATCTTCTCTCTCTCTCTCTCTCTCTCTGTCTCTCTCTCTGGGTGTTGATATAAGTCATCTATTTCTGTCCTCGGTCTTCATTCATTACAAAGGTGAAGAAGATGAAGAAAAAATGTTGCAATAAACAACACCGTTTCACAGTTGACTGATGAGTTTTAAGGACCATTTGTTTTGAATGACACCAAACTTTGTAGACAAACAAAAAAGAATAAGCACCAAATATTACTGTGAAAATGTCTGGACCTTTCTTCATTTTCTTTTCGCTGTTGATTTTTTTTTGCCTTCTAGTTATTTTTTCTTCTCTCGTTTTTCTTTTTACGTTTTTTTTTATCTTTTTTTTTTTTAATTTTCCTTGCTCTTTTTTCACTTTTTTCATTGTCTTCCTTTTCTTTTACCTAATTTTATTTACTTTCACTTTCCCTTTCTTTCCTTTTTATTATTTCAATTTCTTTTTACATTCTCCTTTATTTTCTATCACTTAAACTTTTACTAGAAGTAATCTCTTCTTTTTGTTAATTCTTCCTTTTTTTTTTCTTTTCCTATTTTCTTTATTTCTTTCTCCTTTTACTTCTTTTATAGATTTTATCTTGAGTTAACATTGTCCATTGTAAGGCTAAATAAACAAAGAAAGATTAAGTCATCTTCAAAGTATAGGGGGATATATACTTCCTTTGAAAGTCATCTTTGGTGATTTTGGCTTGTACTAGGTCTCAAACACGAATCATGGTTGATGAGTGTATTACGCACAGCTTTCTCAGCCATAGTAAAGAACTTCATAATATATATATATATATATATATATATATATATAAGGCTAACCCAATGAACATGGTTCAAATAAAACTTTATGGTTGATTTGTTGATAGTAGTGAAGGCTTCTGCATAACTAATTACTCTTTCTGAATGAACTGATAATAGAATAGTATACAATAGATTTCCCAGACAATACCCTTCAATTGTTAAATTCATAGTACATCCTACTCCAATACTGGTTGGTCTACTAAGGCTAGAGAATCCAGTCTGCCCTACTATTTTCCCCATATTTAGGGAGACAAGATATTTCCAAATGCATTGCCATAAGTGGTAACTCAAACAACCAAATCCACAATTTGAACTTGACAGTCAATTTTCTTCTTACCTCTCATCATAAAAACTATCAAAGTTAAACGAACCAAACTGCTGGAGAAGTAGAGATGAGCTCATAAGTGATGTGCTCCTATAGACCCCTTCATATGGCCGAGCAAAAGCAGGGTGACCCGCTCAAACCTGTGAGGATACGGAGTGTAGCCCTGAGGACCTGCCGGAAGCGATAAACCATAGGGAGGGGTAGCGAGAGAGGGTCAGGGATATGGCACAACAAGACGATGATTTTCTTCAATGACTATTATTAAGACACATAGCTCATCAATATATATATATATATATATGTATATATAGTACATTACATTTGTAGAATTCTGACTTCAATACATCTTATGAATCAATCAAAGCATTTAAAAAGACTTTTGTATTCACTAATAGCACATAATCTTGAAGCAGACAAATGTCCTGTTGGTGAAGCTTAGAATATTTTGACTGTATGTCCCCCATGCAAGAGAGTAAAACCCTATCATCACCACTATCACAACCACCATGACCACAACCACCACCAAAAATAGTGTCGTAAGTATGGCACAAGACTGCAGTTCTTGAGATCAGGAGAATGGGGATAACCACTTCATCATCATTACTCTTTGTTTTACTTTGGCCAGGAGTAATTTGTACACGTTAGGATCCCATCAATGGGTCAAATAGATCTCTTTAAAAATCATTCATATTTTTTAGGACCAAATGCAAAAAAAAATCTTAAAAAACAACTACATAAGAAATGTAGATATGAACGTTCAATGAACATGATTCCAAAACCACAAAGCTTGAAATAACTCAAGATATGTCAGCCCAGTTGACTGGGACTGCATCTCAGCATAGGGGTAAGAACCCCCAACCAGTGTCTCACATATGACACTAAACCATCTGATTTTAAGGCTCCAGTCCTGAAGTTTTGGGGAATGTAGAGTACCCTTTCATTGCCATTACTCAGTTAGGGTCCCCTCTATGAATCAAATAGTACTGTTTGACCATTTAACTGTGTGCAAATAATGACTGATATTTAGATAGATTTGTTAGAGTTACATAGCAATACTTGAAACAATTTAACTGTTTGCAAACAAATGAGCACTGGCTCCATTAATAATGTTAACTCTAAACTATGCATTTACAAATACATACATATATATATATATATATATATATATAACAGGATTTGGCATTAAATAAAGTTTAAGGGTTGATATGCCACAAAACCCAACCAAACAACCAACTCAACTAGAAGCAAACGAGTCAGTGCTCAACTCCAGAGTTTTGTATTCTTTTATTTTCTTTTTTTTCTAACAATTGAGTTTTAAAAAAAGACTTTGTAAATATTTTAAACTTCATAAAAAATAATCCAACAATGCATGTTTTTATTATTGGAAGCAAAAGAAAAGAAATGGTTATAGTAAATTAGAAAGACATCATTTCAAACAAATAAAAAAGAACCAAAAAAATGAAAGAAAAAATAGATATTTAGATATTCCCGTAAAATAATTTTCATAAATTGACTTAAGTTTTAAGAAGACTAATAACAATTATGAAAGTGATAAAGAAGTAATTATTAATTCAAAGAGCAAATAATGAAAAATTTGTGATGCCCAATTGGAAAGTATCCACCCTCTGCCTCTCTACATATTAGTTATGTATCAATGTTTTACGCAAAGAAATTTTTTTTTACTCCTGATTATGTATATTGTGTGTAGATATATACTATAAAAGCCTAAATTCAACAGAAAAAAGTTTGGAAGAAAAAGTGCTCCATGCCACTACAGTAGAGCAGGTATACAACAAAAAATATTAAATTATGAACATGGAGTCCTTTACCCTAAGTTTCGTTGGGTGAGCACAATCATCAGATGGAAAAGTGAGAAAAATAGTGAATTAATTGTAATTATATAGTGGTGGAATTTATTTATATGTCTACCCTTTGTTATTAGTTCACTTCCCTTATTCAACAATTTGTTTTCCGCATGTCTCATTTTACCTCTTGATACAATATGCAGTTATTGTTACTTCCTCTGTAAGCTTGTGCTTTTTTCTCCCAATATCTCATTTTTTTTAAAGAAGATTCACCTGTTTCATCTTTTCTTAGCCATACAAGTTTTGATAATGTCGTACAATTGGAATATTTTCTGTTGTTCAAGCTGAGTTTATGGTTATATCATCAATTTTTCTAAATCCTTTCTGTGTCACCAATATACAATTCTTACTTATTGTTTTTTAGCTTCTTTTTTGACAGTTTCCTTATATATAACATTGTCAATTAAACAATTATCTTTCAGAGGTCATCTTGTACTATCCTATCAGTTGCACCTGAATGTATGTATGCATGTGTTGTATTTTGACCTTCGACCCGGCCAAAAATGCCATTCCAAGGTGATGCACCGGAAGGAGGTGACACATTCTAATGGCAGTTATGAGAAGAAATCGCGTGGGTGGAAATTGGCTGATGAAATGGGACGAGGTAAAAAAAATTCCCATGGTACACTCATAGACTGATGTACCAGAAGAGAGTGACCTGTGAACTGCATGACAGTTATTTCCGCTTGATGACGATCAAACGCCATTCCAAAGATCGAGTAGGCGACTGAGTAGGGCGTTGAACTATTATATAACTCAGTCAAGACAAGAGTTGCAGTTTCAGTTAGAGTTGGAGACGGAGAGGGACGAGATGTGGTAGGGAAAGCCACATCAGGCCGAAGGGTCCTTGGGGCCCTGATGAGTTGGGGTCCAGAGAAGATGCTGATAAGATGCAGTAAAGAAAGCCATCACCCAGCAGAGTGGGCCTCTGGGCCTCCGGTTGAGCATCAGGAGAACGAGAAAGACACAACATTGCCGGCCATAACAATGGGGTCAAAATATTGCAGTTTCTGTTCGGTCTCCTACTCCCTCTCACACGCAAACCTTGAATAACCTTTTTGAACCCTTGCAATAAAGTGAGAGGTACATATTTGTTAAAGAAGTCTTCTTGCGTCTGTTTGTTTATTGTGTCGTTGTGATTCTGCATGTGTTGATGACAATATTTAGCTTATTTTTTGACAGTTTCGTTATATATAACATTGTCAATTAAACAATTATCTTTCAGAGGTCATCTTGTACTATCCTAGCACTTGCACCTGAATGTATGTATGCATGCACATTGCATATAAGTGAGTAAGTGATTGATAAATGATTGAATAAAACACTGATCTACAAATTTAATAAATTTGATTTCTTTAATTTGAGTGAAAAGTTTGTTGAAGAATAAAAGTAACAAAGTCGTTTTATTTAAAAAAAGATTGTATTAGTCAGATCATAAATAGTTTCCATTATTTACATCACAAGAAAAAAATGCATGCATTCAATGGAGTAATTTGCATTGTCAAAACCTAGTTGATATTTTTTCTATGTGTAAAGCATCTTTGTGTTCGTAAGTCACTAAGTAGTAGAGAAAGTATACCTATGTACTACTATGTAAGCAGATGGGGCTAAAAGATACATCAGTAAGGAAAATATTAGTACAAACATGTCTATGTAAACAAAATACATTTGTTCAATGTAGATTAATCAAGCAATCCTGAAATCAAAAACAATCTTGAAGGAACAGAAGGTTAGATTTTCCCCTAAAAGAAATAAAGTCAGAAGTTTGGAGAAGATTTACAGAATGAATCGATAAGTTTACTCAAGATTTATCTATTCTATTGCTTATTAATAAGATTGTGATTGCTCAAAATTAGATAAAATAGTAGATGATTTATCAATGATTCTAATTGGTTAAAAAAGATATTTTAACGATCAAAGAGGGAAAAGATTTCTTAAATTATTTGGGGTTTTCATTTAGCAAATTTTACATGGCAAGTCAAATATTGTTGTTGGCAAAGTCTAGGTGAAGGAAAACTCTGAATTAAAACCTGTTAAACTCCGCTTAAAAATTATAGAAAGCAAATTTCAACTTCAGTTACAATATTATGTTCTCTTTTGGACTAATACTGTTGGGAAAGGTATGAAACCTCTTATTCCCATTTCTATAAAACAAGGTTAGCTTTGCCATTAGATAACCCATGAAGGTTGATATGCCATTAAATAAAGAACGGTGATATAAAGGCACCATTACAAGATTTATCGAAAGCATCAATAGCTCAGATGGCTGGGAGTGCAGAACACACCGACTTCATCTCTGCAGAGGAGTAAGACTCCTTCAATGAATGTCCTGATAAGACAATAAAGAATCTGACAGTGAGACCCCTGAAATGCTGGAGCTTTGGGGAATGCGGTGTCCTCCTTCATTGCTATCACTCCCAGGTTCACTCTGACCCAGAGTGGTAGCACCTGGTAGGTGCTAAAAGCTGATAAGTGCTTGGAGTGCTCGGAATGATAGTGCTACAAGTGATAGTACTACAAATGATAGGTGCTAGGAGTGATAGATAATTAGGAAGAGTGCTATGAGTGATAGGAGCTATGAATGGTAGCACCTGATAGGTGCTATAAGCTATACTGAACAAAACTAGAAGCAACATCCCATAAAACAACAGTTTTATGGCCATCTACCACTTATCTCAAATATATGTATTTGATGGTTTGGTTTGGTTTCTTTGCTTAATGGCATATCAACCTTTGTAGGTTATTTAATGCCAAAGCCATTCTCCTAGAAGAACAGTAGTGGTACTATTTAACCCATAGCTGGGAGGATAAGGGGGCTCATACCTTTCCCAAGGGTATTTGCCCGAATGTGAATGTAATAGCGCGACTGGAGTACGAACTCGCGTACTACGATTCCACAGTCCATTGCTTTAACCATTACACCACGAGGACACCCCCTTATATGCATTTGACATTTAAACTATGTACTTTGACATTTAAACAGACCAAACAAATGTCTTATGCTAAACTGAATTGCTTGAAATAGAACTGTTTTTTTTTCATTTAAAAAATAAATATCTTGTATAATAAACACAACAGAAAATTGGTTTTAAGATAGTGTTCATTACATGAGTATATAAGGTAATTTACGCATTGAATAAAAATTAAATCTTCAAATCCTCTTTTTATCTTTGCTATGAAATATCTAAAAGAAATAGAAATTCCCCTTATCTTTCTGCGGATACTTTCAAAAGAAAATAATAACAAAATATTTGCATATAATACAAAAATGTGATATTTCCCAGAGAAATAAATGGAGAAAGTCATGACATGACTTCACAAGGATTGGTTAGCGTCAAAAGAGAAAGAGAAGAATATTTTTATGGATATGAAGGCTAAACACAAAAAAGATAACAAATTGATTCTTTTGTATTGATTAACTCCCTTTCCTGCCCTCCTCATTTTTATGTAAACAAAAGAAGAAAAAAAAAGGATATTTTTTAGTTCTTTTCACCTCCTCTTTCTATTTTACCCACCTTTTTTTGGCAAGATGAATAATGAAAATAAACGAAAGATATGTAAACCCTTGAGGTCCATACATCTAACCCAGTAAGAAAACTTGAAGTTTTTCCAAAATACAAAATGTTATTGGCTATTTTTAGGGACAAATTCAATTGGAACAAAAGCAGGAAGCCTTTTACCATTTAGGGGTCAATAATCTATTTATTTATCTGTCTGTCTGTTGGACTGTTTGTGTATATAGTCTTCATTCTATGATTTTTTTTCAAATTGATTCTCTCTTTCTGGTTGGTGCTTTCAGTATTTGTGCCTATATGCACACACACACATACACACACACATCATATATATGTATATGTATGTGTGATGGTTGCATGTATGTGTGCGTATGTGTGATGAGAGATCGATTGTAATGGAGTGTCAATCCATCTTGGGTCATTTTAAGACCATAAGTTAGGGCATCATGTCTCTTGAATTTACATATCTTGTCTCGTTATTTTTCAAGCTTTATTTTTCAACACGGTCCTATCAAATATGAATAATTTTTAAACTGATCCTGTGGGGTCAGCACCATCTTCGTTTTTACTATCATCTCGCTGTGGGAGAGGTGCTCAGAGAATTAAGAATCTGCTAGTGAGAAAAGAAATATTCTATGTTAAATGTCACCATATTCATAAACTTATTCGCATAAGTTTTTATGTTATGACTGCTTGTCATGCTATATATATATATATATATATATATAAATATATATAAAATATTATTCAATCTAGGAAATCCGGAATAGGGAATAATTCCTATCAGGACAAATAAAAAATATTCAAAAATAGAACATTAAATTTGAATATTCCTGGTAAATAGCTCAACGTAAATAAAATCCATAGAGCAAATAAATTAAAAAAAACGAAACAAACCAACAATCAGTCACGTTTGGATAATAAATTTATTTCCATCCTGTTTAAAGCATTGATATAAATCAATAGTTGAAGAAAAATTAACAGGATTCAAATATGAAATGGAAAGAAAATAAATTTTACTAATTTGCAACCAGACACCCCCCACCAAAAAAAACTTATTTCGCCAATCTATCAAAGCTAGCCTAAACCTTCAAGAAAGAATAAGTAGCAAGAATTATGGCATGTAAAACTACATCCGGTGACATCCGACTTGAAATCAAACAGAGACAACAATAACAGTTACAGTAACACATGTCAAAAATTCAAACATTTACAACAAAACTATTCAGACAATCTAAATTTAGTATATTATATATATATATTTGAAAACCCACTCAACTAAAACTAATGTTAATCATAATCAAACCACCCCAAATAACAATAATAGAATAAAGCTTAGAATTATACTCTTAATTTTTTGAAAATAGCCTAAATTTATTTTTATGCCTATACATAGCTATTAAATCACATCTCTGATTTAGTAAGTTATCAGGATCAGGGTGTAACATAATTTGTATCGTTTCCTTCAGACACAAATTACATCTACAATCAAAGCAGCTCGGAGTAGTAAATCTTTTCAACATACTCCATTGAATTTCAGGGGTTAAACCCTTATTTTTCAACTAAACCTTCAAGAATAAGTAGAAAGAATTATTGCATGTAAAACTACATCTGGTGTCATCCTACTTGAAATCAAACAGAGACAACAATAACAGTTACAGTAGCACATGTCAAAAATTCAAACATATATATATATATATATATATATATATATATATATATATATATATACATGTATATTTACTATCAGGGCAAAGTAATGATCTGCAGTTAAACTTAATCTTTATTTAAAACCTGCTGTAGAATACAAAATTAGTCCATACTCTATATGAATAGCTTCTGGTTTGTTTGTTTTGTTGCTTTTTTTTTTTGGTGGGGAGAAAATGATGGGTTTATTAAAAAAATAGATTTTTGTAAAATTCAAGTTCAAATCTCTACTTTTGCATTTTTATCTTTTTTTTTTGTATTTATTCAAAAAGGAAAGGGATAAAAAGATTTCAAAATATTTTTTCTTTGCTTAAAAGGTAATTTAATTGAATTTAGGGATTTTCCTAAAACTTTATCCATAAGAAAATTAAAAATAACAACGCCAGGAAAGACACATGGAGGTAATAAAAAAAATGATATTTAATAAAGAAACGAGAACATTTTTAATAAGTCTTACGTATAATCCACATCAAATATCAATAAAGTCACGAACACATCATTTTTTCTAAATATTGATGACCGACAAAGATGATATTTCTATTTTGTTTCAACCTTTCAAAATTTCAAGACATCTGGTCTGTGTTTATATTAGATTTGTAATAATTAGAATAAAGGCATGACTTAAGTTTAATGTATCAGGTTGAAACAAAAGTCAAGTCTGATTGTCTTGATGGATGTTTTAGACAACATTTATCTAAATAGTGTCTCTTGTTATAACTTAGGAATGATACAAGGAGACTTTTTAAAAAACCTTTTCTTTCAGATTATATGAACAGTGTTCATAATCTTCTTTAGTATTCACCCCATGTTTGTCCCAACAAAAAAACAAACACATTAGATGAGTTTCAATGGAAAAGGAGTCATCTTTCATCGCAATAATGCCCATCTTCACACAGCTTACTTGATTAAAGATCTCTTAGAAAGGCTCAGGTGGGAAAAATTGCTTCCTCCTCCCTATTCCTCAGACCTTCCTCCTTCTGATTATCACTTGTTTAAGGGATAACAGAATCATTTGGATTGTTAGTTGTTTGAATTTCTGAGATGAAGCTTGATGATCTTTATCCTGCAGGACACATAGCGTAACAGTTAGAGGCTTCCCTAAGCTTCTTAGGAGACAATCATCTGGAGGTTACAGGTTCAATCCTGACTGCAGGCAAATAACAATACAGGAATACTTAACACACATACCCGGTCATAGCTAACAGAATCAGAACAGGTGACCCCAGTGAATTCAATAAAGGATGTAGTTTGAAGTTCCTTGTAGGTTCCCAAGTTCGAAAAACACCTGAAGAAAGCTGAAGGACGTATCAGCCAAAACATTGTGGAAATAACAATAAAGATGAAGACAATAGTCTGAAAACCCTCATTTGGATGGTCTTAAGGCAACTTCAAGAGAAAAAATAGAACACTAGTTGGCATCATATTTTGCATCAAAAATAAAAGAATTTAACAAGTATAGCCTCTGTAAGCTTGTTGATCCTATTTACCAACCCCTCCACTCGGGCAGGATATGACACAAGGTCAATTTTTAAGTGGAGTTTAACAGGTTTGAATTCAGAGTTTTCCTTCTCCTAGACTAGCTGCCTCACCAAGGCCGAAGAACACAGTCTGTCCTACTATTTACCCATAGCTGGAGGGAGAATAATCGGATTCATACCTTTTCCAAGGGTATTAGTGCTATGTGAAATGCAATCAGTGTTGTCCAGGATTTTGAACTTGTGTTGCCGTCTCCATTTCCTACAATGATAACCATTACACCACGGGCACCTCCAATCTCTGTAAGCTTGTTGATACATGGAATGAGGTTCAAAGAATCAATGGAGTTGATGTTAATGATGACCTATTTTTTAAAGGCATGTTCTTTTACTTATTATGTATATACTCTTAAATTGAACATTGTATTTGTTCCAACCTGATATAGCATTATAAAATATATTCTTTTCATTTAGTCCACTCGGCAGAATAGAAAAGAACACACAATTTTAAATGACATCTCATTTATATATATCATAATTATTCACTAAATGAGATTAATTGTGGCAGAAGTGCAGGCATTTAGAATAACATAGATAAAAAATAATAGTAGCATTTATCCAAGGTATAAATTCTTTTATATAATTTTTCTTTCCGAATCACTGAAACCCTAGATTTTTTCCAGTGATTTAAATCCTTCAAATTCATAAGATTACAGTTAATGAATTTATTATTAAGTTTCCCAAATTTGATTCAAATAAATTTTAAATTTTAAACCTTTAAAATTTATCAACAACCACACAGCCATTTTCAACAATAAAAACATCAAAAATGTTTTATTTTTTATTTACAGTGGATAAAATGTTGGTATAAATATTTTTTTATTTTTATTTGTTTAAAAATTTCTATCTTAAAGTTTTCTTGTTTATGATTTAATGAAATGTTCAATTTTTAATTAGTAGAAATCTGAATTAATTCTGATAAACTTTTTGATCTTTTCGACATCACATTGATTAGCCGTTCAACTATAAAGGTTAATAAATATAAACAAACAAACAAACAAACAAACAAACAAAAAAGTATTCACAAATTCAAACATTTCCCTCTGATTTAATTAAACTGAATGATAGTAAACTAAACATGGGAAAATAAATACAATGTGTAAGACACAGGAAGAATAAAATAAAATAAAATAAAGAGAGAAGAAAAGGTTTTGTTGCATAAATAGACATGTTAGGAAATTGTTGGAAATCACCTGTCATGGTTTTCAGTTTTTATTTCCTCACCTTGTTTTTTATCATTTTCCTTCAAATTACATCTTGCTTTTTCTTCTCTCTTTTAAATATGAGGTTTTCAAGTCTGCATGGATAGCCATCGGGATTTCAAGAGAAAGATAAAGGAACAAGAAGAAGAAGAAGAAGACAAAAGTTTACAAAATAATCTTCTTTACTTGTTAACAGACTGAACGTTTCTTCTATTTTTACCTATACTGAACACAAGAATGTCTCAAATGCATGTCTCAGTGTCATGTTTTGCATTGGACCATTCTTTCATTTTTACAAGAAAGTTGGATTGGTGCCATGATTTGTCTAGCTTAACCCTTTTATGTACCACTTCCACCCCATTCTATCAGTTAACAGAGAAATATGAGCACAATGGAGGGGCACATACAATTATGTGACATCAAACAGAACACAAGAATTTGTAATTTGTAATTAAGAACTGTCCCTAATTTCTATTATTCTACAAGGTTAAGTCAAAAGTTTTTCAATCTTCTTGATATATTCTCATTTACAGTTTGTATAACATGTACAACATGTGACTAAAGCAGTTCAAGACATGGAAGGTATGGTAGTTGGTGTACTGAAACATTGTGCATTGCTTCACTCAATGTGTTGGCTGGTTGGGTTTTATGACATATCAACCTTTGTCAGTTATTTAACACCAAATCCATTTTTATGCAAATAATCAGTTTTTATTTCAAACAATTAAGTTTAGCATGAGTGCACAGTTTAATTGTCAAAAACGTTTCCATTTCAAGCTATCCAGTTTAGTCAAACAGTTCTAATTCAGCTAATTCAGTTTAGCATGAGTACAGATTTTGTTTACACAGTTAAATGTCAAAACAGCTCGATATTAAACTATTCAGTTTAGTGTAAGTAGAGTTTCAATGTCAAAAACAGTTCCATTTCAAACAATTCAATTTAGCATAAGCACGCAATTTAAATGTAAGTACACAGTTTATTTGTCAAAAACATTTCTATTTTGAGCAATTCAGTTTAGTCAAACAGTTCTAATTCAAACAATTCAGTTTAGCATTAGTATGCTGTTTGTTCTATTTAACCCATAGGTACCTATCAGGTGCTACCATTCCAGGCTAGAGTGAACCTGGGAGCAATGGCAATGAAGGGTGCTTTGCATTCCCCAATGCTCCAGGATTACTGGAACCTTACCATCAGATTGTTTAGTGTCATATCCAGGACACTAATGGTGGGGGGGGTCTTAACCCTCTGTAGAGAAGCAGTCAGTGTATTCTACAGCCCTAGCCAACTGGGCAAACTCCATGAGTGATCTGAAAGCTACACAGATGATTTACTGGTTCAAACTGGACCATAATATTACATAACCATCCATGAATATGTGAAATAGACATAGAATATTCATAACTCATATAAAGATAACATAGGAATCCTGAAACACAAAAACACTTACGACTTCTTAGTTCAGGTAGGAAACTTTTTATTACCTTTGAGTTAAAAGGTTCTTCGACATAAGGAGAGAGATACACCTGACTTTTCAACCTGTCCCAAACCACATGCGGCACCCGCTGCAAAGCCATGGCAAGCTCCAAAAGTTAACCGTCTTCTTCGGACGCTAAAACTCCACTCTTCCGTTCGGAGGCAGGATCTCAACTCACTGCTTTTTCTCAAATCTCAGCCCACGCTTTGAGTGCATGACTTCATTCACACCTCCTGGTCCTATTTCCTATCTGGGGTTTTTATGTTGACATCTGTGAATGACACATCCTACCAGCGCGCACGTGAACACCTGCACTCATGTTGCACCTAACTAACCCATGCGCTAAGTGAAAAGTTCTCAGCCTAACTAAACTGAAAAGCAAGATATATAAAATGAAATCCCTCGGCCATTATATTATGATAATGCTGTGAAAGTAACTGGAGTCATTTATTGTGTGGAAGATAAAGGGGCAGTTAATCAAAGTTCTGTAACCAGTTGAAGGAAATTTGAAGATCAAGTTGGCCTAAAACCGCAGATTCCAAGGTCACACTCCAAGCCATAGAGACAAATCCGGTAAGTAGCACTTGGAGAGTATCAGGTGAGCTTATTATCTCACAGTCCAAAGTGGTTCATTATCTTCAAATGGAACTCCTGAAATGTGCGCCATGTTACCAAAATATTGCCAAAATTTTGACTCACTGTTGTATTTTTAACAAATTGATTTATTATTGTGGACTCGCCTATCATATATTTTCTAGGAGTTGTTGAATTGGTCAGTGTCTACTTGTTTACTGCTGTTTAGAACAGTAGCAACAAGATATATGAAGACCTTTACACAAACTGTCTATGTAATACCAATTCTTAGCACTCTGCTAGGAACTACGAATTCATATGTACTAGTATATTAAAACATTCTAGGTTTAGATGTCAAAACAGTTCTATTTCAAGCAGTTCAGTTTAGAATAATTATGCATTTTAGTTCTATTTGTCCAATAGATAGGACCTTATCTGGTTATACCACACTGGGTCAGAGTCGACCTGAGAGCGATGGCAATGAAGGGGTGCTCCACATTCCCCAAAGTTCCAACATTACTGGAACCTCCCCATGAGATTGTTTAGTGTCATATCTAGGACACTCGTTGCTGGGAGGGGTCTTTATCCCTTTGCAGAGGTGCAGTTGGTGTATTCTACAGCTCGAGCCAATGGGGCAACTTTTTCTGGGAGAAGTTGAACTGGTCCATGATGACTTGTTTACTACTGTTTAGAGCAGTAGCAACAAGACATATGGAAACTTTTACCCAAACTATCCATGTACTACCAGTTCATAGCGGAGTGCTAAAAACTACTAATTCATATGTATTAGTATATCAATACATTCCAGGTTCTGATATTCAACACTTATCCATATTTACCAACCCCTTCACTCGGGCAGGATATGACACAAGATCAATCTTTAAGCAGAGTTTAACAGGTTTGAATTCAAAGTTTTCCTTCTCCTAGACTAGTTGCCTCACCAAGACTGAAAAACCCTGTCTGCTCTACTATTAACTCATAGCTGGAGGGAGAATAATTAGATTCATAACTTTCCCAAGGGTATTAGAGCTATGTGAAATGCAATCAGTCTCATCCTGGATTTGAACTTGTGCCGCCCGTGTCCATTTCCTACGACGATAACCATGGCACCACTTATCCATCAACTAATTTATATAAACTTAATAAAAACAACAAAATCATTGCTAAATTTTCAAACAGTTACCAAATGAGAATATTCTTTATAATGTATATTCCTTGAATTCTGTCTGTCTTTTCTTATCTGCCCAATTTTTTGATTCTGAAAAAGATTCCAAAATGTTTATAGCTAAATACTGATCGTAGCAAGGCCTTTATTTCATTCCTTTGAGATTTTTTCACACCAGTGTTAGCTGATGGATTTTCACTAGAGTTTGAATGGCAGCAAGTCTCCTCTAGTCACCAGGTTGGTTGGTTGGTTGGTTCGTGGTTTCTTTGTTTAATGACATATCAACCTTTGTAGGTTATTTAATGCTAAAGCCATCCTTGAAGTAGAACAGTTGTGGTACTATTTAACCCAGAGCTAAGAGGATAAGGGGGTTCTTACTGTTACCGGGCCATTGGCCTAATGAGTAGAGTGTTCACCAATGGTTTGGGAAACCGGGGTTCAATCCCAGGTTGAGTCATACCAAAGCCTCAAAAAATGGTACTTGATACCGCCTTGCTTAGAACTCAGCATTACAAGGTAAGGATCAAGGGTAAAGTGGAGCAATCCTGGGAATGGAATAGCACCCTCCCCTACACCTTGGTATTGTAGCTATTGAGAAGGTAGCCTTCGGGTCACCCTTGACAACAATCGCTAAATTTACTTAAACCTTTCCCAGGGGTATTTGTCAAAAAGTGAATGTAATAGCACTCGAACTCATTTACTACAATTCTACAATCTGTCATTTTCAACCATTACACCATGAGGACACCCGACCCTCAAGTCTTTTCTGTATTCTGGTTGATCTAAATAATGCTGTAGTTTGAATTGTGTCCACTCGTCTTTCTGATTTCTAAGTCTTTCAGTCCCTTTACCAATCCTCTTGGGATTGTTCCAAGTACACCAATAGCAATTTTTATCGCCGTCACCTTCATTTCCCATAATTTTTAAGCTCTCTGGCAAGGTCTAGGTACTTATCTCTCCATTTGCTTTCTTTTTTTTTTACACTTTATTATTATTATTGTTATTATTATTGCATGAAATATATATTTTTTATTTTTTCTTGTAATCAATAATAGATCCATGGGTACTAAGATAACTTAATAAAGTCAAAATGTTTGCAAGAAGCAAAATAGTTTTAACGCTTTCAGTAGGGAAAAATCTAAAATGACAATTCTAAAAGTATATTAGGTCTGTGGGTATTAAGGTAACCTGATGAAGTAATCCTTAAAAAGCATGCAATAAAATCCACAAAACATTGCCAACCATATAATATTAAGAACATGATGCTGCAAACATGTCAAATCAAAAAAACTCATTCACTAGCTTTTTAACTAAAAAACTTTTTCACAAATCTATTGGTGAAGCAAAAATGTAATTTATTTACTGGATTATAGATGCTGCCAAAAACAACATATTGGAAAGTTAGAATGTCTATTTGTTATATACTCATTTGCCGTATCATAACGACTCAATAATAAAGACAGACGCATGAATAAACGACGCATAGAAGAAAGGAAGCAGGAAGACTTCTTTAACAATATTTTACCTCTCTATTTATTGCAAGGGTTCGAAAGGGTTGTTCAAGGGTTTGCATGTGAGAGGGTGCTGGAGACCAAACATAAACTTCATATTTTGACCCCACTGTTGTGTCTTTCTTGTTCTCCTGATGTTGGGGTCTACTCCATCAGGGCTTTCCGAGGGCCCCCTCGATCGGGTGTGGCCTTCCCAACCACATCTGGTCTCTACTGTCTGGAAGTCTGCTGGCAACTGCATCGGGGGTTTTCCAAGTGCCCCCTTGGTCGCGTGTGGCCTTCCTTACCACATCTGGTCTCTACTGTCTAGAATTCTACTGGCAACTACTCTGGGACCCAAACTCAACTGAGTTAAATAATAATTCAACGCCCACACGATCGCCTACTGGATCTTTGAAATCGGATGTTTAATCGTCATCAACCGGAAATAACTGTCCTGCAGTTCAGAGGTTACTCTCTTCCGGTGCATCACTGTAGTGGCACAATGGAACCTTCACCTTGTCCCACCTCATAAGCCTTAATCTGTCCACGCGATCTCTTTCGATTACTGGCCATTGGAATGTGTCACTTCCTTCTGGTGTATCACCTTGGAATAGCATTTTTGGGCTGGGTCGAAGGTCAAAATATAACATATTTTCCTTCAATTTGAACAATAGCAGATGCACAATCAAATCTATAGATGACAACAAACTAATATTTGCTGAACAAAATTCCAGCTCAAATAGTCAGGACTTTAATAAAGATAGTTTTGTTTGGTTTGTTTTCATAGCATATCAACCATTGTAGGTTATTTAATGCCAAATACTTTTTATACATGTATACTAAATATATAATTTCTCTACACATTTTGTAGATAGCATTTTTTAATGAGTCTGAGTTCATTTTCTTTTACACATTTAAACTGTTTCGCTTGTTTCTATCAAATACCATTAATTCTATTTACTATTAATTATTTGTTTGCACACAATTTAATGTTTTCAAGTACTGCTATGTTTCTCTAAAAATTCAATTAAACATCAGACATTTATTTACACACAATTAAATGATCAAATAGTTCTATTTCAAACAATTCATTTTAGCATAAGTACAGTTTTTTTGTTTACATACAGTTAAATGTAAAAACATTTTTTTTCAAACAATTCAGTTTAGATAAAGTATACAGTTTGAATGTTACATAGGACTGTTTGACCCATAGATAGGACTCTATTAGGTGCTACCACTCCAAGCCACAGTGGACCTGGGAGCAGTTTCAATGAAAGGGTACTCCACATTCCTCAAAGCTCTGTCATTACTGAAATCTCACCATCAGATTGTTTAGTGTCATATCCATGACTCTCTTTGGAGGAGTCTTATCCCTCTGCAGAGATGCAGTTAGTGTCATCCACAGCCCCAGATTACAGGGCCAGTTAATAGAGATGAAAATTTCACCATCATAGAAAGAATAAACAAAAACGCATTGGAGAATATCACAGCAAGAATAGAATCATTCCATGACAAATGGATAAAACATCCTCAAACACTGACCCCAAATGACTTGAACATCAAACTAAACCATCCTCAAAACATGTTTTCAAATAGGAAAGACAGTATGGGTTGTTATAGGAAATCATAAATAAACTAATATAAAAGTTGAATATCTAATGGCGGAGAGTGTCCTTGTGGCATCATGCTTAAAGTGCTAGACTGCAGAATCGTAGTTAGCGAGTTCAAACTCCAGTCTCACTATTGTATTCACTTTCGGACAAATACCCTTGGGAAAAGTATGAACCCGTTTATTTTTTCAGTTATGGGTTAAATAGTACCACTACTGTTCTTCTAGAAGGATGGCTTTAGCATCAAATAACCTACAAAGGTTGATATGCCATTAAACAAAGAAACCAAACCAAAACAAACTTAAATATCTAACTAAATTAGTGATCCCACCCACACTTAACAAATATCTTCCAAGTGCGGATTTCACTGGCAGAAATCATTAAATGATCAGTTTATTTTCAATTACTTTTTTTCATAGCAAATACAAAAGCCCTTCCTCATATTTAGTATTGGATTATCAAATATTATTGTTACAAATTAGGAGCTGTTGTAGGGTTTTTGAAGTATAGTACATAAGTAAGTAAAGTTGGCTACCTAAGTCGTGGGTGACCCGAAGGCTCTCTTTTCAATAGCTACTACATCGAAGTGTAGGGGAGGGCGCAACTTCTTTCCCTGGATTGCTCCACTTTACCTTTGATCCATACCTTATAATGCTGAGTGCTAAGCAAGGCAGCATCAAGTACCATTTTTTTAGTCTTTGGTATGACTCGACCTGGGATTGAACCCCGGTCTTCTGGACCATTGGTGAACACTCTACTCATTAGGCCAATGGCATAGTACATAGTTCTGCAAATTTATTTAAATTAGATATTCATTAACAAGCTTTACTGACCTAATAGCAATTTCCAATATAATTATTTGAATTTGATTTTATAAATTCATTTAACAGTTTTCCGATTTACCATGAAACTTTGTATCTCTCTAAATAAGTTCCACTGAATCGTCTGAGGACAGCAACAAACTGCTTTGCTCGTCTATTTAGAATTGCTCAAATTATCTTGATATGCCAGTACATCATAACAAAGATAACATCTCTTTCTAAAAATTCAGTGCCTACACTCTCCCTACCTCATAAACATCGACTGTCTCATTTTGCCAAACATCTTTCTAACTGGCATTTGAATGTAGATATAAGTACTCTGTAACCACTGCACCAATAAAACGTAGACAATGCTAGTCTTCATCCAAATCTAAGTGATCCAAATAATTCTGCAAGTTTCTTGAATTCTTCTCTGTTGTTTTCTTTCAACACTTCTTCTTCTTCTTCTTCTTCTTCTTCTTCTTCTTCTTCTTCTTCTTCTTTATTTTCTATTATTTTTCTTAAACTTTCTTTACCTTTTTCTTTTCCTTTTTCTATTTAGTGGTCAGTCGGTCACTTGGTTGGTTGGGTTTGTTAGTACAAACCTGGCTGAACATGATAATATGTCTGTGTCTCCCTTGACTGCCTCTGCTCTTTTCTGTTTGTATAAATACACTTCAGTCAGCGGGAATTGGTATATCATTCCACCATTTGACCAATCAACTTGGAACAAACAGAAGAATTCCAATTTGCTATAAACCAATGTACAACGATTTCAATATTGAATGTATGTTCAATGTGAAGAGCTGCAATTTCTTTGGAATCTTGTGTCAGAATTTGGTAATGAAGGTTGAACTTGTATATCTACAATGGCTGAATTATAGACACTGAAGAAGAAGAAGAAGAAGAAGAAGAAGAAGAAGAAGAAGAAGAAGAAGA
Organism: Sepioteuthis lessoniana; assembly: GCA_963585895.1. Classification (NCBI taxonomy): domain Eukaryota; kingdom Metazoa; phylum Mollusca; class Cephalopoda; order Myopsida; family Loliginidae; genus Sepioteuthis; species Sepioteuthis lessoniana. Next base: position 26,519,481 of record OY757916.1, on the reverse strand, counting down.
AGAAGAAGAAGAAGAAGAAACACATGTGCAAAGATGAGAAAGAGATGCAGAAGAAAAAAGAATGAAAAAATTAAAAACAAAAGAAGAAAGAAAAGAGAAATGGGAAAGAGAAGGACAGAGTGAAGAGAAGGAAGAAAGTTAGAAAGAAGAAAAAAAACCCAGACTAAAAAGAGAATGAAGAAAAGAACTGGGAAAATGAAAAAGAAATTTTAAAAAAGAGGGCAAAGAAGTGAAGGATGAAGGTAGGAAAAAAGAAAGAATTTAAAAGTAAAAGTGGAAAAAGAATAAAGCAGAACAGAAAGCAATGAGAAGGAAGAACAAAGGAAGTAATGTCAGAGAATCATGTTTGTTAATCCAGTGGCTACAAGAATCTACTTAATTTGGTGAGTACACCTTCTTCCTCAGATTCCATGTTACAGAGAAAGTGCCAGGGAATTGATTTGCCAATGTCAGATCACACGAGGTTTATGGACATGTTTGTGCAATTGTTTGTCTCCATTTCATGACAAGGGGTAAACCAGACGCAGGGAACATTCTGAAGCTAACAGACCTGAGTAAATAAAACTCTTGACATTGTATGTAGTTAGTTCATATGGACTGTGCTCTCATACAAGAGGTAAGCTAAATGTTAGTTTACTCTTATCTAACTTGTTGATCTCTGATTTACATCATGAAAAGTAAATGAGATTAGTCAGAAAGTAAGGAAAATCTAAATTATATAAAAAGCCAGCTCAGAAAATAAGGATAGCAAAGATTGTTTGGAGAATTTACTAAGCTTTACTTAGTCTGGCATGAAGAATTTAGGATGCTTAGGGTACCTACTGTTCCCAAGTGGCCATCCATTTAAACACCAAACAGGTATATAATGGAGGCACCTATGATGAAACACTTACCATCTTAGGAAATGACCATGGTGACCCAAGTTCAAATTCTGGACAAGACAGTCTGCATTCTGCATAGAGCTACTACCCTTAGGAAAGATATGAAACCAATTCTTTTTCCCTGGCTATGGGTGAATGGTAGGAGCAACTTGACACTTTAACTTTGGGGTGGCAACTGTTCTGAGAGAAGGAAAACTCTAAATTCAAATTAGTAATACTCTGCTAAAAAACTGACCTTGTGTCACATCCTATTTGTGGCAGAGGGGTTGGATAAATACATACATTGCTGCTTAATTTGGGTGATAAAGAGGGAGTTGATGTTTTTAACATAACTCAACAGTGAGTCAGTAAAAGATGATTTATATTTGATTTATATACCAGCATCCTTCAGCCAGCACAAGGGTAAGACACCCACCCACAACAAGTGTCCTTGATATGACATTAGGCAATCTGATGGTAAGGGTTCAGTAGTGTTGGAGCTTTTTGAGAATGCAGAGTACCTCTTCATTGCCATCAATCCCATGTCCACTCTGACCCAGAGTAGTAGTACTTGATATCTATGGGTCAAATAGAAAAAATCTGTATACTTATACTAAACTGAATTGCTTGAAATCGGACTGTTTTGACATCTAAACTATGTGCAAACAAACGACTTATCCTGAATTGAATTTTTTGAAATAGAAGCGTTTGAGGATTTAACTGAGCGTAAACAAATGACTGATGTTTAATTTAATTGTTTGTGATACATAGCAATATTTGGAACCATTTAACTTGGTTGACTTATGCTGAATTAAATTGTTAGAAATAGAACTGTTTGATTATTTAACTATATGTATCAACAAAATGTGTTTACAAATCATATATTCAATATATATGTAAAAACAGGATTTGGCATTAAATAACCAACAATGGTTGATATGCCATAAAACCAAACTGAACCAAACAAGCATCATTGCTAAAGGATCAATAGAGCTATTTCAAAACTTAGAAAAGGGTAATTTTTTATTTCACCTGAGATATGAAACAGTGCTGTTAAAGGCAAAGTTAGATTTTAAGTTTCCTATTGGGCTTTCATAATGTAGTGTCAAAATCTTTATGATAAACTTCAGCTAATGGTTTGAGTGTTTGTCAATGGTCTAGGAGACCAGGGTTCAATCCCAGGTCAGGTCATACTAAATGCTCAAAAAATGGTGCTTGATGCCTCCTTGCTTAACAACACGCATTGTAAGGTATGAATCAAGGGCAAAGTGGTTCAATCCAGAAAAAAAGAGTTGCGCACTCCCCAACACCTTGTTGTTGTAGTTATTGAAAAGGGAGCTTTCAGGTTGCCCTCAACTAGAGTCAACCAACTTACTTATGGGTGTTTCTGTGATTTTTACCACATCTTATTCTTAGCCTTCAAAATTACCTCTCTTTTTTGAGTGACAATTTTTATGACATGTTGAGATTTGATATTTGCTTTAGTCATCATTGAGAAATCATATTTATTTAATTGCTGTCTACAAGATATTAGTCTGACCCTGATTAAATATGAGTCGCACATGTTTGTTAAACAAATTCAATACAAAAAACGATCCTAAAATTTTTGCAAGGGAACTTTGCACCATTTTACACCTGACAAAAGAACATACTCACCAATCAGTCTGATGTTCTACCTTTAAGGCAGGTTGATACCAAGCCTACATTAGATATCAGTCAGTTTCTTTCTCTCTCTCTTAATCTCTCTTTGTCTCTCTCTCACAATCAACATTTCTTTCTATCTCTCTCTCTCCTCCTTTCTCTTTTGCCATGGAGAAGAGAGAGCAACAGGCTTTATGTAATGATGATCATAAGAGAAAAAAAAGCTTGCTTTAAAACATAAATGATAAAGAAATAGATGATTGTAATATGAAATCAGACACTCAGGTTAATGCTCAAAATGAAGAAAGTTAACTGCTGCCGGTAAAGATGGCAATACTGATTAGGTCAATGATGATAACACAACTGGGTAGGCCAGTTTATCCACTGGGAATTGTGCAAGAAGTTTAAATTTGACCATGCAAACAAATGTGGCCTTCTTCAGACGATTAACTGCGACCTCGGATAGGAATGCTGAGTCTTGTAACTGTATCCCCAGTAATTACTGCCATCCATAGTTGTTGTCTATCGCACCACGTTTTAATTAATTCAGAGATGAAATTTGGTTGAAACGTAGTGAAGAAGAAACAACAAAAAACTACCAAGATGAGGATAAAAAGTCCACAATAGATAAAAAAATTAATTCTCAGATTAAGAAGCCTCATCTCAAAAGGATTCCAATAAAGACAATTACAAACAAATGGTATATGCACAACCCAGAATCTGTCCAAGAAAATGACAAGAGCAAAATTCTCTGGAATTTTGAGATCCAAACGGATTATCTAGTCTTGGCCAGATGACCAGATATAGTAATAAGTAAAAGTAAAGTTGGCGATCTTAGTCGAGGGTGTGCAAAGGCTCCCTATTCAATCGCTACTACACCAAGGTGTAAGGGAGAGTGCTACTCCATTCCCAGGATTGCTCCACTTTACCCTTGAACCTCACCTTATGATGCTGAATGCTTAGCAAGGCGGCATCAAGTACCATTGTTTGAGTCTTTGGTATGATTCAACCTGGGATTGAACCTCAGTCTTCCGGACCATTAGCAAACACTCTACTCATTAGTGATAGTCAACAAGAAAAAAGAAAACCTGCAGAAAAATGGACTACACTGTTCCGGCTGACCATAGGATAAGTGAAAAGAGAGATAAGTACCAAGATCTTGTTAGAGAACTGAAAAAACTGTGGAACATGAAAGTGACAGTGATACCAATTGTAACTGGTGCACTTGGTAAAGTCACCAAAGGATTGGTACAGGAAATGGAGGACTTGGAAATAAGCGGACGAGTGGAGACCATTCAAACTACAGCCTTGTTGAGATCAAACAGGATACTAAAAAGAGACCTGAAGACTTGAGGAGACTTGCTGTCACTCAGACTCCAGTTGAAAACCATCAGCTAACGCTCTTGTGAAAAACTATCAAAAGTGTAAAAGGATGATAATGATAATAATAAAGATAAAGAGATCAGATGCAACAAGATAACAAATGTAGGTTATGTGGCGAGAGGAACAAAACGATCAATCATATAATCAGCAAATGCAGTAAATTAGTGCAAAGAGAGTATAAGACTAGACTTGACTGGGTGGGCAAGGTGATCCACTGGGAATTGTGCAAGAAGTTGAGATTTGACCATATGAACAAGTGATATATGCACAACCTGGAATTGTCAAACAGTTCAATTTGATCCATAGATAGAACCCTATCAGGTGCCACAACTCCAGGCCAGAGTGGACTAGGGAGTGATGTCAATGAAGGGAACTCCTCATTCTCCTAAGCTCAAGCATTATTGTAGCCTCAACCATCAAATTGTTTTGTTTCATAATCAGGATACTCATTGGGATAGTTTTACCCTTGTGCAGAGATACAGTTGGTGCATTCTACAGCCCACTCCAAATAGGCTAAGAACAGTCCCAAGAATCTGGAAAAGAGACTACATGATGAAAACATAAAGTGTACATTGAAGAGGAAAATAGTCTAATTAAAAGAAAAAAAAGCAGGCATTTAAAAAAATGTCTACTCAAAAAATGATGTAGAAAAGTGAAACTGAAAGGATTGCATTTGGCTCAATTGAAGGATACTCACAACAATTATATATCTGTTACAATGAATAAAACTTCATGTTTTTAAAAATGCTGCTTTGAAAGAGTTCTATTTCAAAAAATTCCTTTTAGCATAAGTACACAGTTTAAACACACAGTTAATTTCAAGCAATTCCCTATAGCATAAGTACACTATTTAGTTCTATTTAACCCATAGATAGGACCCTATCAGGTGCTACCACTCTGGATCTTGGAGCGATAACAATAAAGGGATACTGTGCAATACTCAAACCTCCAGCATTACTGGAGCCTCACCATCAGATTGTTTAGTGTCATATCTAGAACTCCCTTTAGGGCAGTCTTATTCCTCGGCAGAGAGTAAGATTATGGCGTAACATTATTGTTTAGTTAAGATTAACATTATTAACAAAAACAAAAATGTTTAAATCGATAAATCTCTTAAGACATTTACTAAAATCAAAAACTACAGCTCTACTAAAATCTATTAGGAAACAGAGAAGGGGTCCAGGAGACCTGATGAAAGTTGCTGTCACTCAGACTCCAGTGAAAAATCATCAGTTAGTGTTCATGTGCAAAACTCACAAGGACTAAAATTTGAAAAATTAAACTCTGCGGAACTATGAGATAAAAATAGCTCAGGAGACTGTTTCAATCCCACATCAAGTCATACCAAAGACTAAAAAAATGGTACTCAATACCTCCTTGCTTAACATTCAACATGATAAGATATGGATCAAGGGTAAAGTGGAGCAATTCAGGGAAAGGAGTAGCGCCCTCTGCTAAACCTCAGTGTAGTAACTAATAAAAAGGGAGCCATGGCATTACCCTCAACTACGGTCGACCATCTTTTCTTACTTACATGGTAAGTATAACTTAATATCAGAATTTGTATAAATATATAATACACCTGCTCTAACTCTAAAAAGAGTTATAGAATTGTTTACTGTGAAACATTTAGAACCCTGTTCAAATATGAGAGTGGGCTAAAAAGTTCATATAATTATGTCATATCTGTTTTTGAAGACTTTTTTACAAAGATTTTTGGTTTGTTTGGTTTTGTGTTGTTTTATGACATATCAACCATTGTAGGTTATCTAATGCCAAATCCATTTTTATACATCTAAACAACTCTATTTTGAAACATTCAGTTTAGCATAAGTACACATTTTAAATGTCAGAACAGTTCAATTTCAAACAATTCAGTTTAGTATAAACACACATTTTAGTTCTATTTAACCCATAGATAGGATCCTATCAGGTGCTACCACTCTGGGCTAGAGTAGACCTGGGAGTGATAGCAATAAAGGGGGTACTCCACATTCCTCAAAGCTCACCATCAGATTGTTGGGGGTATAGTCTTAACCATCTACAGAGATGCAGTTGATGTGTTCTACAACCCCAGCCAAGTAGGCCATTTATCAGTGGGATACAATCACCACATCACGGATAGAAGTAGAGGGACTATGATAAAGGATAAACCTGATTTGGTTGCTTTCTATGCAATATCTTGGTTAGCGTAAGAACTTTTCAGCTGACCCTTGAAATATCTGGGCACAGTTAAACAAGAAACACACCTGAATTTAATAATTTTAATTATTTTTTCCCAATATAGTGCAAACTTCCTCTTTCTTAAATTAATAAAAAAAGTTCTGCCTGATTCCACCATTTTTTAAAGTAGTCTCTTAGATAGCTTCTTTTATATATTTACATATAAGAATCAATTGATATCAGAATTTATGCAAATACATGTGGATTGGCTCTAGTGTACCTTTTTGACTTTGAGGTGGTGTAGAGAGAGAGAGAGAGAGAGAGAGAGAGAGAGCATAAAAATATGAATACTCTGAAAATTTCACGTAGATCTACGTATTACATACAAAAGATAGATAGATAGATAGATAGATAGATCCATCAAAACGAAAGAGACACAAAAAGAACGCAAAACAAGAAAGAAGTCTGCATGAAAGAAAGAAAGAAAGAAAGAAAGAGTTATGCTTGTGTATACATCTTTGCCAATGATCCTGGAGACCAAGGTTCAATCTCAGATCGAGTCATACCAAAGACTCCAAAAATGGTACTTGATACTTCCTGGCTTAACACTTAGCATAACAAGTTACGGATCGAAGGTAAAGTAGAGCAATCCAGGGAAAGGAGTAGTCCCCTCCCCTATAACTCGGTGTAGTAGCTAACCAAAAGGGAGTCTTTGGGTTGCCCTAGACAACGGTCTCTATCTTTAGTTTTTGGATAATTAACATTTACAATTCTACTATTAGTTTACAATTAATTATATTAATTAAACAATTAATTTTCAATTAATTCACAGCTTTAGACAATTACATTTTTGACAATTAAGTTTTTTAGACAATCAAAATTTACAATTTTACAATCAATTATATCAATTATGTAAGTAAGTTAGCGACCATAGTCGAGGGTGACCCGAAGGCTCCCTTTTCGATAGCTACTGTAGGGGAGGGCGCTACTCCATTCCCAGGATTGCTCCACTTTACCCTTGAACCGTACCTTATAATGCTGAGTGTTAAGCAAGGTGGTATCAAGTACCATTTTTAAAGTCTTTGGTATGACTCGACCTGGGATTGAACCCAGGTCTCCCGGGCCATTGGCGAACACTCTAACCGCTGGGCCAATGTCCCGGTTAATATCAATTATGTAATTAATTAATTAATTTACATTTAGTTTACAACTTTAGACTTTTACATTTTTTATAACTAGTTATATTAATTATGCGACTAACAGATTGATTTACAAAATTATTTACAATTTTCGATAATTAAATCTTGCTTTTTGGCATTGAAGTATATTATAGAATCATTTTCGGCAATTACGAATTCGAGGGTTTGTCGTGTGTTCAGTAGGTGTGTTTAGCAAAGGTGACGGCGAGCAGGAGAGACAACCTGCCGCTAGGCTCCAAGACTTAGCAAGCATGTACGCTACCTACCAGCAGCCGAGATAAAAGGTCCGTCCAGAGGACGTGGTAAAAGCTAAATGAAGAATTTCTTTTTGGCGCTAGTAAGCCCCTTTTTTTAGGCATACGCCAATTTCGCTTCCTGCCAGAACCCCCCTGGAAAACCGTTATTTTTATTTAGCATTCATTTTATTTCTTTTTAACCCCCACACATTCCCCCTGTTCCTCTCTGACTCAAAATTGTAATAACTGTTAGGGTCCAATCAGTGGGTCAGATAGAGCTGTTTTAAAATGGTTCATTATCGGTGGGATCGTGTGCAAAAGAAAAAAACCTCTTCAGAAATAACTACACAAAAATATAGATATTAACGTATAAAGAAAAGGATAAAATTTGCAATATAAAGAAATTTTGAGGGAACAAAATTTGTTGGAATGTGAGTGATACTAAAGCCAAGTTTAGTATTTAACTGGGTAATAGTTTTAGGGGGCTTACTGTGCAATATTACACGGTAAGTTCAAACTGTAAATTTAAACACTAAGTTCCGCAGCTTTTTAGTTCGGATACTGATACGAAAAGATAACACAGACAATAAAGTTTTTGAAAGGTACTTTATGCAAAGAAGCAAGAAAGAAAGGGATAGAAAAGATAAAGTGTTGCAAATTTTAGTGCAATTTGCTGGAACTTATCTGAGAGAGTGTCCGGGAAACCAAGTTCTTTGAATTTGAGTATTTTTCATTTCTTTTTTTGTTTTGTCGAAATGTTTCAGTGTTCATTATATTGCGAGTCTTCTTTAAAGTTCTTTTCAGCAGAATTCTCGGTTGAATTTTCTTTCAGTTGTTTAACTTGGTTGAATTTCTGTAGTCGACTTTCATTTAATTTTACTTTTATTTCTTGGGAAGCTCCATTCAAGAAGCGAGTGACGAAACCTATCTGCTAGCTTAAGTTTTTGTGCCATCAGTTTGATCGCCGAATTCGCACTGAGGGTTCAATAGTAGTTCTCGATAAAAAGAGGAGGTAGCTTTTTGGTGCCACACTGTTTGGGATTACTTCTCCCTTCTCCCCTCCGGGCAAACCAAGTGCCGCACGTGGTCGACTTGATTTTTTCCTTAGAAATAATTTTTTATACGTACAGGGTGGATCAAAATGATCACATTTGTAGTGTTAATAAAAGCAAATTAAAATGAATCATGAAAAAAGTGGTTTTACTTTCCAAATGTACATATGATGCCATTTTTCAAAATTTCGTTTTAAAAATTACATCAGTCAAATGTTTGTCGTTATTGTTCACACACAAACGAAGACGTTCGCGAAAGTTGTCCTTAACTCAATGGATTATTTCTTGTGGAATGGCGACAATTTCGTTTCAATGCTGATCCAGTTGCTCTGAAGTCTGTAACCTATAATAGAATAGTGTTTCGGGTAGATACGGGATCAAGTCTACCAAGCCCAAAGTGTACACGGAATGCTCTTATCGTTATAGTTACTGACTCGTTCTTGATGAACATTTTCACAATGAAAGCTCAATGTTGACCTGTCCAATCCAAATGGGTAACCTGAAACGATATAAAACAAAATGGTATCTTAAGTACATTTAGAAAATAAAAACCTTTTTTTTATTATTTATTCTATGTTGCTTTTATCAAACCTACAAAAGAGTCAGATCATTTTGACCCGTCCTGTATAATAAAAGCAATTCCATAACCGCCAGGCATAAAATGAACCAAGGTGGGTTGACATGCCATTAAAATTAATTAATCAAAAGCAAATGTAACTTTATTAAGAATTGTCCTGGTATACTGAAAGAATGCTTTGTTTTATTTAAAAGAAAAACTAATTATTTCCTTTAAGAGTCACGTGATAAATTAGTATTTTATTTAGAGTTGTGAAAAAAGTTCGGAACAATCATGTTTAATGGTTTTAACACCATCCTGATAAGAAAGAAAAAAAAATTCTTTATAAAAAACTTGTAAGTACATATTTTTTTTCATTAATAAAAACACTTTATTTTATTTAAATCATATTTATATTTAGTCAGAGATTAAGCACACATGTCCACAGAAATTTTCTTGTGCACCTGCTCTAGTAACTATACCTGAACAAGGACAGTGTCGGCTGTAGTCAGTTCCTGGCGCTAAAGTTTGAAAGTCAGAGAGTGGAGTTACCTTACTTGACGTCTTGGAGTGAGAAAAAGACGAGTTCTTCTGTTGAAGATGAAGTTGGATTGAATATAAAAAGTATAACTCTCTCATTTGTATTTTATTATTTCAACTGGTCCAATTTCTCTCTCTCTCTCTCTCTCTCTCTCTCTCTCTCTCACACACACACACACACATGTATATCTGGAAGTGTTCGTATTGTAATGTCGTAGGAAGCGGCGATCCCAGTTCAAAGCCTGGACGACGTTGTTTGCAGTTCAAATAACTTTGGGAAAGATATGAATCTAACTATTAACCCCCGGCTATGGGTAAATAGTAGAGCAGACTTGGCTTTTTAACTTTGGTATGGCAACCGGTCTAGACGAAGGAAAACACTCAATTCAAACCAGTTAAACTCCGCTTAAAATAACCTTGTGTCGAATCCTGCTCATGCGGAGAGGTGGATATATATATATATATATATATATTGAGTGTGAGAGAGAGAAGGGGAGAGAAAGAGAGAGATTGATAGATAATATATGAATGTATATACACACGCACACACACATATATATATATATAGTTAGTTGGCCGACCGTAGTTGAGGGCAACCTGAAGGGTTCCTTTTCAATAGCTACAACTCAAGGTGTAAGGAAAGGCGCAACTCCGTTCCCTGGATTGCTCCACTTACCCTTGATCTGTACCTTATAATGCTGAGTGTTAAGCCAGGAGGAATCAAGTACCATTTTTTGAATCTTTGGTATGACGATTAAACCTCGGTCTCTAACTATTATGCCATATATCCATATATGATATACATATGTAATTTTGAATTTTTTCTAGTCGCCTATATTTCATTTTATTTTCTGGTTGTATCTACATATTTATATATATACGACCAGGAAATAATTTTTATTTAACGAATGGATAGACTACATCATCAGCACATTTGTCACTTTTTTTATAGCATATAAAAAAGAATTTCTAAAATATTTTTCCTCTAAATCTTTTCTCCTGACAATGACCCAAAGTGAAACTTGTTGAGAACAATAAAATAATTAAAAAACGGGAAAGAAAAATTCCTATTAAACGCTTTCATTCATCTTCACACACACACACACACACACACACACACACACACACACATATATATATATATATATATATATAGGAGCGTATATGATTCCTTATGCCAAATAAATCTCTGCAAAATGAGTGACAAATGAGATTGCTGTCTTTTCCGTTAACATTACCCTCATGAACCCTCCTACAACTCCTTAAACTTGCCGCAGATCAAGATATTTTGTCGCAGAATTTACCAGAGTTTACTGTTGGTTGCTGCTGAAAGTATTTTGTAAAGCAAGTTTTCGATAAGTTGGTTGTTATGAGGTCTTATTTGTCAAGTTAATCCGTCTTTAAACAAACGCTCCTTGCTACATCTGTTAGGAACATGTTGATGCCGTCAAATGTCCTGGAACGAGATCGAATCTTGCTTCTGAAATGCTCGTTTATTACTGGAGTATTCGATTTTTCCAAACTACAGATGCTTTACAGTTTTCGTAGGTTACTTTCTTCCATTTGATCGATTTACTGTCGTTTGCTGTAAGTCTCTAATGTATACACTGAGCACCCTGAGGCTTTTTTGACGACATCCCTGGAGCAAAGTTGGGAATTAAGTTCCTTGAAAGGAGAAAGAAGAAAACATCTTTTAACAAGTTTTGCTAATGACCCTGCGTTACCGGAACGCAAATTCTACACCAATTATCTCCTTCCCCTTCTCTCTCTCTCTCTCTCTCTCTCTTTCTCTCTCTCCCCCATTTTTTGGGAATGATTCATTCAGTTATATACCTTTTTCATCATATAGATAAATTTTAAACTGTTAACGACATATATTTATATATCAATAAACGCTCGGAAATTTTGATAAACCATGATCTGTTGATAGATATAATACAGAGATCTGTAAGTTCATATCTAACTTCCGCAATATTGACAGATAGATGTAATATAAAAATGTAACGCAGTTTCTTCCAGGCAGCAGTCGTTTCGATACTACTATATGGATGTACTACTTGGACGCTAACTAAACGACTGAAGAAGAAACTAGACGGCAATTACACAAGAATGTTGCGAGCAATGTTGAGCAATATTGGGCAACACCCCACAAGGCACCAACTATACGGCCACCTGCCTCCCATCACGAAAACTATACAAGTTAGACGAATCAGACACGCAGGACACTGCTGGAGAAGCAAGGAAGAGCTCATAAGTGATGTACTCCAATGGACCTCTGCATATGGCCAAGCAAAAGCAGGACGATCAGCTTGAACATACATACAGCAGCTACGTGAGGATACAGGATGTAGTCATGAAGACCTGCCAGAGGCGATGAATAATAGGGAGAAGTGGCGAGAGAGGGTCAGGGATATCCGTGTTAGCGGCACGACATGATGAGGATGATGATGATACATATTGAATATATATATTTATATATGGATTCTTGCAAGGAGATTCATTAGCACTATTCCTACTTATAATCAAGAGTACAGGATACGAATATCAATAGAACTAATACAAAGACACGGTCTCACACACAAAACAGGCAAAAAGCAGACGATATCCTGCGGAAACTATGCCGATTACACAGATGGATTTGGGCTTATTGTAAATACACCAACCCAAGCTGAATGTCTGAAACATAGCCTGGAACAGGCAGCCAGAGGCATTTGTCTCAAGGTGAACTCAGATAAAAACATCGTTCATATGTTTTAAACAAAATGTTGCTACATCCACATTAAATGACAAGGCTCTGAAAATTGTAGACCATTTCACATACCTCAGTTGCAATATCTCTTCTACTGAAAGAAATGTCAATGTACGCAGGCGAAAGGCATGGCTGTTATCAACAGATTATCGATTATATTGAAATTTAATCTCTATCAAAATAAAATGTTAAAACCAGACATTAGCATAGTGGTTAGAGTGTTTGCCAACGGCCCGGGAGACCTAGGTTCAATCCCAGGTTGAGTCTTACCAAAGACTCAAAAAATGGTACCTTATGCCTCTTTGCTTAACACTCAAGATTATAAGGTATAGACCAAGGGTAAAGTGGGTCAATCCTAGGAAAGGAGTAGCACCCTCCCCTACACTTTGGTGTAGTAGCTATCAAAAAGGGAGCCTTTGGGTCACCCTTGACCATGCTCGCCAACTTTACTTTTACTTTACTAGAATAAAATGGGAATTCTTCTGAGCATTTGTTTGTACTCTTGCATGCGTGCACCACCTGAACTTTAAGAAAGTGCCTGGAGAAAAAGCCAGTTAGGAACTACACAAGGGTGCCGCCTGCTGTTTTGAATAAATCCTGGAAGCATATGTAAGATCATCAAGACATCCCAAGAGCTGCTAGAGAAGCTGGCTTGGATGAACTCCTAAGTGAAGTTCTCCTGTGGGTTCCCTTACATGGACACACGAGGGTCAGCCAACTTACATCGATCAACTCTTTGCAGATGCTGAATATTGTCAAGAAGACCTGCCAAAAAGGGATGGTGTGAGAGAGTCAAGGGAATCCCTACTGTCAGTATGATGATGATGACAATGATATATGCAAGTATGCTTTTATGTATATCACTGTTTGCCAAACAATATGATTTTTAATGAATAGTGTCTATAATCTGTATGCATATTGAGATATGTGAGCTTGGTTCAGTTTGTTTTGCAGCCAGTAACATTTCAATTCTCTAACCAATATTTGATCTTTGACTTTGCTGCAACGATCTGACATGATCAATCATGAAAAATATTCTAAGAACTATTAATATCAGGTTATTAAATGCCATCAGAATGTTTGTAAATGGTCTGTTAGTTGTCACTAGAATTCAATCATCTGGCACATATAAATGCACATATATCTATATATATCACCAAGGCGAGCCAACAGCACTGTTTCCCTTGACTCTGTCTTACCATTTGTCCCTATAGGTTATTACTCTTGGCAAGATGTCTAGACAGCATTCAATGTCTTCGCAGAACTGGGGAATTAAAGTTTTTGCCAGCCAGTCAACACTAGTGTGTCCATGTGTAAGAATCCATTGGAAAAGATCTCTCATAAGTTTGTCCTTAATTCTCCAGCAATGACCAGCATGTTTTGATTGTCTTTCATCTAAGAATTGCAAAAGAGCCGGAGGCATTTTGTCAGAAATCAAGGAGTGCAACTATACAGTTGTACTTATATGGCGACAGCTTGGAAGAATTACCATATATATATATATATATATATTAAGAAAAGAAATTCCCATATATATATATATATATATATAAGAAGGAAAAAGACCCTTAATTTTTATTGAAACTCCTTTTTATAACTCCGCATAAAGTTTTCACCTCAACAGCTCATATGAGAAAACCAAACTGAAGCTATAACTGGCTCCATGCATCCAATTCCAGGACAAACACAAGAAGTTCATGTAAAAAATTTTCCAAACAATTAGCAACCATTATGCGACTTTCAAACAGGACAATTTCTTTACTATCTGTAAATAAAAATGCCTGATTTGAACCAGTTGGCAGAAGGAAACAGATCCTGTAAGCAACCACTTCAAAGAAATATCAAACAATGACTAAGCAGCAGCTGCAGCAACTTAGAAGAGAGCTCAAATAGTCACAAAGAAGCAGCAGCAGTAGTCACCATGAATCCATGTACATCAACTGATTATAATGTTTTTCTTTTACCTATCTTATGTAGATCTCATCTCCTGTGTGTTACTTTTCTCACCCTTTTACTGTTAACACAAGTTATTGCTTCTAAAGATGATGGCAAACATATATGACTTAGCCTCACCCGTTGATATGATAGCACCTGCAACTCTCTAAATACTGTTTACCAAGTTTAACACCAAAAAGTAAAACAACAAACTGTACAGCAACAATATCGAAATTTAAAATTGCAATCTCAAAAATATAAGCTGATATAGAAATATTAGATATGCTGCACACTAAGAGAAGAATCCCGACTGAAGCTATTTTGTACATACTTACCCACCCCACCATGTGTGTAAGATGTGATGCAGGGTCAATTTTCTATGCAGGATTTAACAGGTTTGAATTCAGAGTTTTTCATCTAGAATGGTTGCCTAACCAAGGCTGAAGAACCCAGTCTGCCCTACAATTTCCTCATAGCTGGAGAGAGAAAAAACTGAATCATACATTTCCCAATGATATTAGTGCTATGTGAAATGCAATCAGTCTCGTCCAGGATTTGAACTCGTGTCACCATGTTCATTTCCTAGTGAGGCAGAATTGTATACAGACAAAGGGAGTGGCTTTCACAGAGTGCATAGTTTATAGTTCTTTAATACACGGAAACTATTGGAAACTTGTATATTTATGATAGTGAATGATAAAATAGATTAACAATATATTTTATACATGTATAGATGCTTCATATGGACATTGACAGAATGTATTGAGAAAAAGCTAGATAGGAACTCCACAAGAATGCTATGAGCTCTATTGAACAAATCCTGGAAACAACAACCACCAAAAAAATGACAGCTGTATAGCCACTTACCTCCCATCTCTAAAACCATCCAAATAAGACAAACAAGGCATGCGGCATAGAGCTGTGTTGTATAGCCATGATACAACTAGGCATATACATATACATGTGGAAATATAATCAACAATAATGATGAACGAACACACTTCTTTAGAAAAATATACCTTTCACACTTTATTTGAAAGGGTTGTGAAAGGGTTGTGTGTGAGAGGTGAGTTGGAGACGGAAAAAACAGCAACATATGGTCCCCAGTTCCTCTGACTTTGGCAGCACTTCTTTTCTCATTCTGCTGGGCTGCCCAACCAGGGGTCCTGAGGGCCCAAGCCCTCTGCTAGGAGCTGATTCTCACTGCCTCAAACTGAACTCTGCCTGCTTTGGACTCCAACTAACTCAAGCTGTCTGTGGCACCTGGTTATATAATTGTTTGATGACTACCTGCTTCCTATGGGCGCCGCAATTGCACTGAATTCAACCCATCACGGCAATACCCTGATATCTTTGACTGGATGCACCTGTTTCTTGATTGACGGCTGGGTCGAAGGTCAATATGTTACAGCTGGAGAAACAAGGAGAAACTCATCAGTGACATTCTCCTATGGATCTCTTCATATGGGCATGCCAGTATTGTCCAGTCAACAAGAACTTACCAATAACAGCTCTGTATGGACACAGGATGCAGTCTAGAAGACCTGCCAGGAGCGATGGATGATAGGAACAAATGGCAAGAAAGAGCCTGGGAAATTTATACTAGTAGCACATGATGATAATATAAGATTTATATGTATATGCATTTACCAAACCCTACACATGAGCTGGATGTGATAAAGGTCAATTTTTTAAAGAGAGATTAACAGGTTTGAAATCAGAGTTTTTCTTCTCCTAGACTGGTTTTCCTACCAAGGCTAAAGAGCCCAGTCTACCCAAGTATTTTGCCTATAACTGAAGGGAGAGTTGTTGAATTCATACCTTTCCCAAGGGTATGAGTGCTACATAAGATGAAAACAGCATTAGCCAGTTGGTCCGTTCAGAATTTCCAGGATTTCAACTCGGATCACCGTGTCCATTTCCTCCAATGATAACCATTGCACCACAGGTATTTGCAACCAACACACACACACACATATATATATATATATATATATATATATGCATATAGGAGTAAGAAGAGAATTTAGAAAGTCAGATTCACATGTTTTACTTGAAATAAATGGTCATCAGAGTGATATGTAAATAGAATAATGACATTTGATGAATATTAAAATAATTTCTCTTACATTCATACAATAAAATCATTTACAATCCACTCCAATGATAAAATCATTTTATAAGTATTACTATAATAATATAATTTCCAATGCTTTTATCTAGTAAAATCATTTCAAATGTATTTCTATGATAAAATCATTTATGATCTTACTATAGGAATACATATGATAAAATCATTTTATATGTATTCCTATTGTAAGATCATTTCCAATGCTTTCATCTCGTAAAATCATTTCCAATGTATTTCTCTAGTAAAATCATTTCCAATACATTTCCATTGTAAAAATCATTTGCGATTCACTCCTTTAATAAAATCATTTCAAATATTTTCCTGTTGTAATGTAATTTCCAATGGATTTATTTTCAAGTGATAGAAGCATGATAATTTTTTGTAGAAACTATGTGTATTTAATTAATTTATTTAATCTTTTTGTAACTTTACTTCATGCTTGTTATAACTGGTAGGGTCTTTTTATTCGCTGCAAGAGAAGCAGTGTATTTGTCTCAACTACAAATACAAATGAACACAACCTCTAAGCTCAATATAAACTCTCTATATCTCCACAGGAGAGAGTAATATTCTTCAGGCTGGCCGGCCGACCACCTGACATTCATGCCAAGTGGTTATAATTTTCCATTGAACACTTGGTCACAGAGGCTGTCCCACCAGGTTTTACCTGCTTTGCTTGGCGTCTGAGATACCCCTAAATGGGAATACCAAAGGGGCCAAGTATTATTTGCACCTGCTGTGCATGAGTCTTGATTCATAAATGGCCCCTACAATAAAATGGCCTAGTGCTGCATTCTGGCTTAGTGGGAAGTCAAATAAATACTGTGAGAATTCATTTATCAGGGGAACCCTTGTCATTATATACCAAGATTGACTTTATAGATATAGTTAAAATAGCTATGAGTCTCTTTCAGTCAACTTATATCCAGGTTTTTTACAATGAAGCCCTTCTCCTTACCAAATCTATACTCAAAGAATGTTGGATGCTAAAAGACAGAAACAATGGAAATGAATAAAATAGACTGACTC
>OY757916.1:26490623-26501807 GCA_963585895.1 Sepioteuthis lessoniana | reverse complement strand
GACAAAAGTCCGCATAAAATTAATACTCAGATTAAGAAGCCTCATCTCAAAAAAGGATTCCCAATAAAAACAATTCAGATTTGGTTAGATTTAGTTTGGTTTCTTTGTTTGATGGCATATCAATCCTGGTTGGTTATTCAATGCGAAAACCCTCACTGTAAAAGAACAATAATTGTACTATTTAACCATAACTGGAGGCATAGACGGTTCATACCATTCCCAAACATCTTAGTCCAAAACTGAATGTAATTGCATAATTAGGGTTTGAAGTTGATTGCAATCTAGCACAGTAGCCACTACACCGTTGGGATTTGCCACAAGCCTGAACGGAAGTTTGTCATCAAATATTTGGTAATTGAGAAGTGAAAACCACGTGAAATTTAGAGAACAATCTGTGGTGTGTATGGAGAACAATGTTTTAGTCCAAAAATGTTTACAAATAGGCTAAACATGGGCTTGCTGCGAAGAGCCTGAATCAAAAAGATAGTCCATGGAGTGGGAACACTGACTCTGCGGCAAAGAAAAAGTCCCTGGTAGAGTGGTCAGAAAAGAAGGTCATGCCGATAGTTTTCTGGGACATTAAAAAACACATTTGTATCGATTTCCTTAAAAAAAGTGCAACTGTAAAGGGTGTTTTCTATTTCTAACTCTTTATGCAAAATTTGCCTTTTTCATTTGTATCTAAAACTTTACATATGTATATCTGTAAATAGGTACAGACTTAATCAAAATAAGCAGTGGATGATTTGAGACAAACATGGGTGTGATTAAAGAATGCAAGAAAAAGCAGCAGATGGCAAAGAGGATATAATTTGAGATCGACTAAGGTGTCATTGCCCTAGGTAGGCAATCTATTCATTAATACTAAATAACTGAAGGTTCATATAGAGGCATGCATATGTGCATGTATATAAGATGATTTATGTACGCATATACATATATAAGGACGGTGCCCGTGGTGTAATGGTTATCGTCATAGGAATGGACACGGCGACACGAGTTCAAATCCTGGACGAAACTGACTGCATTTCACACAGCACTAATACCCTTGGGAAAGGAATGAATCCAATTATTCTCCCTCCAGCTATGGGTAAAATAGTAGGACAGACTAGGTTCTTCAGCCTTGGTGAGGCAACTAGTCTAGGAGAAGGAAAACTCTGAATTCAAACCTGTTAAACTCCGCTTAAGAAATTGACCTTGTGTCATATCCTGCCCGAGCGGAGGGGTTGGTAAATATTTATGTACGCATATACACATATGTAAAGTAAAGCTGGTGACTGTAGTCAAGGGGGACCAGAAGGCTTCCTTTTCAATAGCTACTACACAGAGGTGTAGGGAAGGGTGCTACTCCATTCCCTGGAATGCTCCACTTTACCCTTGACACATACCTTATATTGTTGAGTGTTAAGCAAGGAGGTATCAAGTACCATTTTTAAAGTCTTTGGTATGACACAACCTGTTATTGAACCCAGGTCTCCCGGACCATCGCCCAGTGGGTTGAAACGTTCGCCAATGGTCTGGGAGACCTGGGTTCAATCCCAGGTCAAGTCATATCAAAAACTTTAAAAATGGTACTTGATACCTCCTTGCTTAACACTCAGCAATATAAGGTACATGTCAAGGGTAAAGTGGAGCATTCCAGGGAAAGGAGTAGCGCCCTTCCCTACACCTCGGTGTAGTAGCTATTGAAAAGGGAGCCTTCTGGTCGCCTTTGACTACGGTTGACAGCTTTACTTTTACACATATGTATTTACACACAAATATGCGCATATTAGCTAGTATCCATGTAGGAAAGAAACAAAACACACACACACACACACACACACACACAACACACACATATATATTTACTTTCGGTTTTTATTTATCTCCTCCTTGGGAACACACGCTCACATACACATGCATATACACATACATACAAACGCACATATGCCTCTGCACATGCATACGTCACATATTGCATATACATACACGTTTACTTCCTCCTTATTAACAGACATGCACAAACATATACATACGCATATCATATACACAAATACACACATACATACATGCACAAATAGATACACGCATATATACGTGCACTTGAACACACACATGCAAACACATAAAGATACACACACACATACTTATACACATACGCACAGACATAAATACACGTGCACATGCTTACACACTACACACTACACACAATCACACACATATATACACACACGTGCACATATAAAATAGACATACTCACTCATAATACATACACACGCACACATGTACACACACACATACACACACACATATATATATATTCGGATTTTTCTTTTACAGTGAAAATAGGAAAGATTAATGACTGTTTGAAGACCTGAATATGTATCAGCATGTAGTATTCTAGTGGATTAGAACTCAGACAATCCGACCCCACAAGGTTAATTTCGGAATGACTATGCAGCAAGAGCAATCCACAGGAAAAAAATCTGGTTCTTCATAATTTCTTGAATCTTTTATCATGCTATATATTATATGTATATATATGAGGGTAATGATGTAAATCCAATCAGATATCACACACATATATATATATATATATATATGTATATGTATGCAGCAAGAATATAAACATATATATACATATCACATATATATCACACACATATATATATATATATGTATATATATATGCAGCAAGAATATCACACACACACACACACACACATATATATGTATATATATATGTTTGTTCCTTTTGATATACACTATGCTTACTGATTAAATACTGAGATATAATTTGAAAAATATTCTTGAATAACGCAGTCTATCAAATCTATCAATTCAAATCTATCTATCTCAAGATTAAGATTAAGATAGATTGATAGATTTTTTGTGAGTGTGTTTGTGTCATCGCGTATGTGTGTATGTGTGGGTGTGTGCATATGTGAGGTGTATGTGTGTGTGTGTGTGTGTGTCAAAAAACTGAAATGGGATGTTCTTATGTTTTTAACAGATTTTCCATATTTACCGACCCCCCTCTGCTCGGTAAGGATATGACACAAGGTCAATTTTTTAAGTGGAGTTTAACAGGTTTTTATTCAGAGTTTTCCTTCTCTTAAACTAGTTGCCTCACCAAGGCTGAAGAATTCAGTCTGCCCTACTATTAACCCATAGCTGAAGGGAAAATAATTGGATTCATACTTTTCCCGAGGGTATTAGTACTATGTGAAATGGAATCAGTCTCGTCCAGGATTTGAACTCATGTCGCTGTGTCCATTTCCTAGGATGATAACCATTACACCACGAGCACCTCTAACAGATTTAACAGATTTTTACAGAAACTGTCAGAAATAAAAGTAAACATTCTGGTAATTTTATTGAGATATCAATGAATTATATTACATTCAAGAAAACCAGAACCAAGTCCTTCCTATGAGCATGAGTGCAAATTAATGTAAACAGACATAACAGGAATTTGCATGACCAAGCCGAAACACTACTGCATAGTTTGGAACGAGCAGCAGCAAACATAGGCCTCTATGTTAATGCACACAAAACGGAATATATGTGCTATAATCAAACGGGGGACATCTCCACTCTAGAAGGAACCCTCTTAAACTAGTAGACAAATTCACTTACCTAGGAAGCAGCGTCGAATCAACTGAAAAGGACATCGAAACGAGGTTAGCGAAAGCATGGACAGCTATCAATAGGCTATCGATTATTGGAAATCAGACCTAACCGATAAAATAAAACGCAGTTTCTTCAGGCAGCGGTCACATCGATACTGCTATATGGCTGCACTACATGGATGCTAATAAAACGGCTGGAGAAGAAGCTAGACGGCAATTACACAAGAATGCTACGTGCAATCTTAAACAAGTCCTGGCGGCAACACCCCACAAGACACCAACTGTACGGCCACCTGCCCCCTATCACGCAAACTATTTCAAGTTAGCCGAGCCAGACATGCAGGACACTGCTGGAGGGACGAACTCATAAGAGATGTACTCTTATGGACCCCAACACATGGCCGTGCAAAAGCAGGACGACCAGCACGAACATACATTCAGCAGCTATGTGAGGATACGGGATGTTGTCCTGAAGACCTACCCAGGGCGATGAACAATTGGGAGGAGTGGCGAGAGAGGGTCAGGGATAATCCGTGCTACCAGCGCGATATGATGATGATTTGCTCACTGACAATATACCATCACACATCTACCTATATATCTCTCTATCAATCTATCTATCAATGAGGATCACTCAAAAAGTTCTGAGCCTCATCCAGAAAGAGAAGCATCATAGGACATTTTTGTTTTGGTAAGACACTATCACTTCTTATAAAACTAGAAAAATTCAAATTAGTTTTTCTAAGATATGATAGTGTGTTGGCACAACAAAAATATTCAGCCATGCTCCTCTTTCTGGGTGAAGCTTAAAGATTTTTGATGACCTTCATATATATATATAAATATATATTCATATATGTATATATATAATATATATATATATATATAAATATATATATATATATATATATATATATATATACACACACACACATGCACGTTAGAGAAGAATCCAGCATTGGCCAGGTTAAAAAACAATATACTCATATATATTTTCTTAAACAAAAATCTATTTTGTTTCCTAAATGAATAGATTCTTATAATTAATATGATTCTTTTAAAAATATTCTTTACGATATAATTTTTAACCTGAGTAAAAATTTTTCTGCTAATGTATATATATATATATTATGCCAATGGGCTAGTTTTCATAATGGTTAGGCTGTTTCCATTGGTCCCAGAAGACCTGGGTCCAATTCCATTTGAGTCATACCAAAGACTCTAAAGTGTACTTGATGTCTCTGCATAGACTCAGCATTATAAGTTATAGATCAAGGGTAGGTGGAGCATCCAGGAAAAGGTGGTAGTACTCACCCTAACCTCTGGTGTTGTAACTATCGAAAAGAAAGCTTTTGGGCAACTAAAACTATATATCATCATCATCATCATCATATTGTGCCATCAGCACAGGTCTTCCAGACCCTCTCCCACCCCCTTCTCTCTCATCCATCGCTTCCGCATGTCCTCAAGGTCACATTCCATATCGTCATAGAGTTATTGTATGTAGGCTCTAGCTAGTTGTCTTGCCTTTTGCTCGTCATGTGAAGGGGTCCACAGGAATACGTCCCTTATGAGTTTTTTCCTACTTTTCCAGCAGTGTCCTGCATGTCTGGTTCATCTGACTTGAATAGTTTTTGTGATGGGTGGTAAGTGGCCATACAGCTGCTGCTTTGTTGATGCTGCCTCCAGAATTTGTTCAATATTGCTCAGCATTTTTGTGTAGTTGCTGTCAAGCTTTTTCTCCATTTGTTTAGTTAGTGTCCATGTAGCACATCCATACAGCAGTATTCGACACGACTGCTGCTTGGAAAAAATTGCGTTTCATTTTATCGGTCAAGTGTGACTTTCATATGACCAATAGCCTATCGATAGTTGTCCAGCATATCAACCATCATGCGTTATATCGTGTCTAAACCATTCTTATAAAAGAATAATTAAGGGAGGGATAAATTAAATGTAATTGCATGACTGGAGTTTGAACACACTTGCCACGATCTTATGGTCCAGCACATTAGCCACTGTGCCACAGAGACTCACCAAGAAATTTCAGACTTTGTGTATCTGAAGTAGGATTGATGAATCAGTTTAGGGGACATTAGCAGAGAGGTACTGATGGTGGAAGTATGAGATTATCAGAGACAGCAATGATCTATAAGAGATGATACAGTTGTCATGCCAAATATATATTTATAGTTTGTAGGCAAATAGTTTGTTGGTAACTTTATCTAAATGAATAGTTTGAGCTCATTTGTTTGCACACAATTAAATTTCAACTATTCACTATTTTTCATTAGTATCATGTGATATAAATAATTTGCATTCAGTTGTATGATTAAACACCCTAATCACAATAATCCTTACTAAATGATTGAATAAAATGGGATTTCTTCCAAGTTGTGGCTATGTCAGGACTACTGTATGGATGCACCAACTGGACAGTAATGAAACCCATGGTGTAAAAGCTAGAAGGGAACTCTACACACACACACTTGCCCAGTCTGCTCGGGCAGTTGAATACACCAACTGCTTCTCTACAGAGGAGTAAGACCCCCTCTCCAACAAGTGTCCTGGATATGACACTAAACAATCTGATGGTGAGGTTCCAGTAATGAAGTACCCTTTCATTGCCACTGCTACCAGGTCCACTTTGGCTCAGTGTGGTAGTACCTGATAGGCTCCTATCTATGGGTCAAAGAGAACTAAATTGTATGCTTATGCTAAACTGAATTGTTTGAAGTGGAACTGTTTTTGACATTGAAACTGTGTACTTGTGCTAACTGAATTGTTTGAAATAGAACTATTTTGACATTGAACTGACCTTATTTAGTTCTACCAATCTGGGTCAGAAAAGACATGGGAGTAATGGCAATGAAGGAGTACTCCACAATCCCCAAAGTTTCAGAACTGGAGCCACACCATTTAATGCAGTGTAGTATTATTCCCAGGATGCTCACTGGGACAGGGGCTTTTCTGCTTTGTAATCTTAAATCGTGTTTTTTTTTTAATTGAGATGGATGAATTGAGTCAAGTTTATGGTCTTTAGTTTTGGTTTCTTTGTTTAATGGCATATCAGCCTTTGTTGGTTATTTAATGCCAAAGCCATTCTCCTAGAAGAACAGTAGTGGTACTATTTAAACCATAGCTGGTAGTATAAGGGGGGTTCATACCTTTCTCAAGGGTATTTACCCAAAAGTGAACGTATTAGCACAACCGGAGTATGAACTCGCTTACTACGATTCCGTAATCCATTGCTTTAACAATTACACCATGAGGACACCCCATGTTCTTAAGTATTTCTCAGGTGTACAATGGTATTAAATTTTTTGTTTATTTTCAAAAGACTTTTATGCTCATCATTTTTTTTCTGAAAGTTTCACCTGTGTATCAGGAAGGGGGAAGTGTTGATGAGCTATTTTGAAACTTCCATTAATTTAAGTCCAGATTTCCATAACAAACTGAATTAATACTTAACATGATGACAAATGATTTAAACAAATAACTACCAAAATTTAATTGATATTTATCAATAAATTGATCAATAGAAAAATTAAAAGTGGCTCTCTTTATTCTCTCTCTCTCTCTCTCTTTCTCTCTCATCATGTGTAGATTTTGTGTTTTAGGAAAATAAATTTATTCTGAAGAGGTTAATCTTATAACAAAACATGTCATGGGAATGGTTACAAACTTTAACCAGGTTCCAAAATGATGTTCCACCTGTTATAGATGAGTGTGTTTAGGCTTTTTTTAAACAAATGAACACTGTCTCATGAATTTCTTTTATAGCCATCAGAAGAGGCAAGTCAAGGCCTGGTCAAAAAAAAAAAAAATCGCACATTAATAGGTCATGGAATTTTCTTTCAATCTATTTTGCATATATATATATATATATATACCCTTAAAGCCATCAGTGTTAAAAATAAACAACTAAATATGAATACATAAATATATATATATATATATATATATCTATAGTCATCCACACAAATCTGTTTCGTTCTGTCAGAACTCATCAGTGTGGCTAGACATATTAGCTTCCCGTTGACTCAAACGCCAAGCCAACCCTTTAACCCTTCAGCCACGAGCAGCCATTAGCTGCGAAGTAAATTTTAAATGGCTATGAATCACAATTGCTATTATTTACATACATCCGTTCAACGGCTGCCGAGACCTCAATTCATATGTATGAAGAGACTTGCAATAAACGCTAATGGCAACATGATTACTTCATTCACCAGAGAACTCAACCCAATGGAGGCAGGGGATCTGGGTGATGAGTGAATTGATATTTAAATTAAGCAAAAATGCTTACTTTATCAGATATATTTACAAAAATTTCGTGAAAATATCTTGAAATACTAAAGATTAGATTTATTCAAAGAACTTTACATTGGCTCCAAACAACTTTGAAACTTCCAGCCAGCCTTTCCAGTGGTCTCCTTGTTTAAACTAATAAATGCTACCATTATCCTTGCCTTCAGTTCATCTTTAAGGCTGTATGGACTTTTGCTGGTTTCTCACTCAACCATTCCCCATACATGATAGTCAAGGGGACTGGTGAATTTGAAGCCCAGATGTTAGAGGTGATGTGGTTGCAGAAATTTTTTACTGTGAACACTGAGTGTTCCTTTTTGTGTGGCAAAATGTAGAGTCCTGTTGTCAGATATTTTTGCAGCTACCCTCTCAATCCAGCATTACCTCCATTTTGAAATTCAGAAAAGAAATAGAGGCATTTCGTATAAGAACAATCATTTTGAATCCTCTTCACTGTCCTCGGATTGACACCCATATGCTCTGATATCTTCATATTGGTATTTCTGGTATGAATGACTTAGCATGCTATTTCCAAATTTACTCACAGACCATGCCTAACTGACTTTAGTTTACTGCACAGTAGATAAAACCTCAATAAAACAAAACACAGGCATAAATTTGATAATTCAAAATAGCAACAATAAACCATCGCACCCTGTAAGTTGTCTTTTTTTTTTAGCTTTAACCACTTTAATATTCTTTTAACTTTATATCACTCGTAAAGTAAGTAAGTTGGCGACCATAATCAAGGGAGGCCAGAAGGCTCCTTTTCCAACAGCTACTACGCTGAGGTGTAGGGGAGGGCATTACTCCTTTCCCTGGATTTCTCCACTTTACCCTTGATACATACCTTATATTGCTGAGTCTTAAGCAAGGAGGTATCAAGTACCATTTTTTTAATCTTTGATATGACGCGACCTGGGATTGAACCCAGGTCTCCCACACCATTGGTGAACACTCTACCCACAAGGCCAATCTAATTAGGCAGTAATTGTAAAGTTGCAGAGACTTTCATGGAGACAGCTGGATTCATTAGAAGATTTTGATAATTAGTCTGCAGAAACTGGCATCATGATTATCAATGTAGGACATTAAAATCAATGGATTGAATTTTGTCCATAATTCATCAGTAGAAAAGATGAGATATTTCCCTTGTTCTCTTTCTTATCATCAGATATCTTAACAGGAAGTCTTGTCATTAATGTAACAGAATGATTTATGAGGTAGACAGTAGGTGATCTAGTACTTAGGCAAATCACTCCTCTATGACTGTTTTACCTGACTATGTGCAACTGCAAAAGCAAAAGGTTTTGAAGCTTATCATTAATAGTGTCTGGAGTTAAATAATTTTCATAGAGTAGATAGATAGATCCAGTATGTCATGTAAGGATATACATATATATATATATATATATATATATATATAGATATTTTACATTTTGAGTGAACCGGTGGCCCAGTGGTAGAGTTTCGGCCCAGCATTTTGTAGTTGCTGGTTCGATCTACAGTGTTGGAGATCGCAGTATGCACTGCTGATGAGACCTAATATGGTCAAAACAGCTGTCCAGTGTTCTGTATGTTGCACAGAGTGCTTGCTGGATTTTCTAGTCATGGTAATTCAATTAATTTATATATATATATATATATGCTTGTCTTAAATCCCATATAATCCTAATCACAACCATTGGTATCTATGAAATTTTAGAAATATTTTAAAATATCTCCTAGTAAATAACTACAAAAACTGAATATAATCAAACAGTTTCACTTTATTGACAACTCATGGTTGAGAAAGAACAGCAAATGATAAAACAAATTTGTATATATTAGGTTACATTTTTGTTTATTTCTGAAGAAATAGTAAAAAATGAAATGATGTCAACAATAAGGACCAAGAGAGTATAAACACACACACACACACACACACACACACACACACACACACATATATATATAAAGTAAAGTGGGCGACCTTAGTCAAGGGTGAGCCAAAGGCTTCCTTTTCAATAGCTGTTAGACTGAGTTGTGGGGGAGAGTGCTACTCCATTCTCTGGATTGCTCCACTTTACCCTTTTATCCTTACCTTATAATGCTGAGTGTTAAGCAAGGCAGCATCAAGTACCATTTTTTTTAGTTAGTTTGGTTTTGTTTTGTTTTATGGCACATCAACCATTAAAGGTTATCTAATACCAAATCCATTTTTATGCATATAAGCAATTCTATTCCAAATAATTCAGTTTAGCATAAGTACAAATTTTTGTTTACATTCAGTTAAATGTCAAAATAGTTCTATTTCAAACAATTCAGTTTAGCACAAGTATGCAGTTTAAATGTCAAAACAGTTCTATTTCAAGCATTAAGTACACAGTTTTTTTAGCATAAGTACACAGTTTTGTTCTATTTGACCCATAGATAGGACCCTATCAGGTGCTACCACTCTGGGTCAGAGTGGACATGGGAGCAATGGCAATAAAGGGATAATCTGCATTCCCCAAAGCTGCAGTATTACTGGAACCTCGACATCTGGTTATTTAGTGTCATATCTAGACACTCGTTGGGGGAGTATTACCCCTCTGCAGAGAAGCAGTCGGTGTATTCTACAGCCCAAGCCGACTGGGCAAACATTCTGGTGAGTGTTTACAAACAAAGCATTAACTTTTCGAAACAGCATGTGATATAGCATTTACAATTTTATGGGGGTGTCCTCGTGGTGTTATGGTTAAAGCGATGGACTGCGGAATTGTAGTACGCGAGTTCACACTCCAGTCGACCTATTACGTTCACTTTCGGGCAAATACCCTTGGGAAAGATATTTAACCCCCCTATACTCCCAGCTATGGGTTAAATAGTACCACTACTGTTCTTCTAGGAGAATGGCTTTGGCATTAAATAACCTAAAAAGAGTTGATATGCCATTAAACAAAGACACCAACCAAACCAATTTTATTATTTTATATTAATCTCTGTGTTGATATCTTTACGAAACATGAGTTTATGATGGAAATGTTTTTGGCAGTCAGCTGGAGTTAAGTTAAGTGGTGTGTATTGATTGTTAGAATTACTGTTTAACTGGTTGACCACTTTGTGTAAAGGTTTGAATTTTAACCCAGCCATTAGTTAGTAATTTTTTTCAGGCATAAAAAGTCAACTTGTACATCACATTTATATATAGACATGTTTTACAAGGAAACTTGTATGCATGCAAGTCTGTAGTTTTTCATGTTAACTTTTTAACACGTGAACATATTTGTCTTTTCGT
>OY757916.1:26480623-26485623 GCA_963585895.1 Sepioteuthis lessoniana | reverse complement strand
GCTTCAACATTAGCAGTGAACAGGAAAGGATCCATCATGAATTAGGCATTAAGTAATTATTCCCTTTCACATGGACCCTTCTCTTCAATGTTAAGTGGCAGACAACATCTAACCCCCCAGAAAAAACAATCCTTGAAGTAGAAACGCACTGACTCTCCTGTAAAGAAAATTTCCGGGCACAGCTGTCAGTAAAGAAAGCCATGCTGATAGTCACCTGGAACATCAAAAGAACCATTGCTATTTATTTCCTTGAAAAAGTGAAAATTTAAACAGTGTTTCCTAATATCAACTCCTTTGGTAATAGTCCTCTTATTTTTTGAATAACCCTCATATCATCCATATACAGCATGCTTCAAAATAAATGCAACCAATCAATATGATAATTCATATCGTATCGGGTTTTCTTTCATCTGAGTCTTAAAAAGCCATCATATCACTTCAGAAAGGTCAAACCAGATGACAAGGGCAGAAATTGATTGACTTTATCTTAGAATGCATATGAAAAGCCGAAGGTCTTGGAAACGTCTTTGTAGGGACTTTTTCAAACTCCTTCCGTCAAAATCTCACACCACATCCACATTGTCAGGACATCTTACAGCCAACTTCCTGCTAGATGTGGGATTTTCTGCCTTCTTGTTGAGATTGTTAACTGACCCTGAGGCTTTAAATTTGTGTACCCAATGATAAACTTGGCTTTTCTAGGGATAATTAAGTTAAACTTCCTGCGAAATTTTGCTAGCACAGTTTTGAATGAATTTGTCTCCGAATAAGTAGTGACGCAAAATATTTTTCCTCTCTTGTCCAAGGTATTGTGATCAGGGATTAATAGTCGTTAGAGTATACTATTTTCAAATGTGAAACGAAAAAGAAGACAACATTTGTATTAGTAGAGTTATTAGGAGTCACATGGGTCTCGTGTATATTGAGACACTCTATTTTATTTATTAGGAGTCACATGGGTCCTATGTATACTGAGACACCCTATATTATTATTAGTAGTAGAGGTATTAACAGTCACTTGGGTTGCCTGTATACTGAGACACCCTATACATGAGGTGGTTTATCTTTTCCTCTGACTTGGTGAATCGGTAACCTGAGAAGTGATGCCACTTTGATGCCACTAGGAAGGTTCAAAACCTTCCTAGTGGCATCAAAGTGGCATCACTTCTCAGCCTGGCACCTGGCTGGGCTTGTGAGCGGCTGATGATTGCCTGGTCTCCGGAGGCCTTTCCCCCAGGTTTTACCTGCTTTGCAGAATTGAGTTTATTGCTCAGTGGCCCAAAAGAGGAATGCCAATGTGACCGACCATTTTTTGGTCATGCTATACATGAGTTTTTATTTGTGAGTAGCTCCCCACTATAAAATGACCTTGTGTCATATACTGCCTTCGTGGAAACTCAGTTAAATGGCATCATTGCTATACGACTTTTTTTTCTGAATTGATCATGTCATAAAAACTCCAATTTAATGTTTCTTAACAAATTTTTTTATAAGTTTCTTAGTAAATTCCAAAATGTAGCAGTCTTCTTTATCATCATCCGGTGGAAAAATACTTCGATTTTTGTATAACATGCATTTATGTATGTAAACCGGCTCATTGGTCTAGTGGGTAGTGTGTTCGTCAATGGTCCGGGAGATCTGGGTTCAATCCCAGGTCAAGTCATACCAAAGACTTTAAAAATGGTACTTGATACCTCCTTGCTTAGCATTCTGCAATATTATGTATGTATCAAGGGTAAAGTGGAGTAATCCAGGGAAAGGAGTAGCGCCATCCCCTACACCTCAGTGTAGTAGCTATTGAAAAGGGAGCCTTCGGGTCCCCCTCGACTACGGTCGCCAATTTACTTACCAACCCCTCCGCATGAGCAGGAAGTGACACAGAGTCAATTCTTGTGCGGAGTTTAACAGGTTTGGATTTAGAGATTTCCTTCTCGTAGACTGGTTGCCTAATCAAAGCTGAAGAACCCAGTCTGTCCTACAATTTACCAATAGCTGGAGGGAAAATAAGAGGTCTCATACCTTTCCCTTGGGTATTAGTGCAATGTGAAATGTAATTATCCTCGTCCGGGATTTGAACTCGTGTCGCCGTGTCCATTTCCGACGATGATAACCATTACACCATTGGAACCTCCTAACGTGCATTTATGTATAACATACACTCTTGTATAATAAAAATGTTTGCGTCACGGACATTAAAGAATTTGTAGAAGGTAAATTTTACCTAAATTTAGCATTTGTTCGACTTTTTATCGGTTTGTGCTGACTAAATATAAGAATTTATATAGTTTACACAACGTCTTAAAGCACAAAACCTTTTCAGCATGTAGATCAAACACATGGACATGTTCATCCAGAAATTCAACTTGGTAACGTCAAAAATAAACTTGCATTAAAAGAAATAAAAACAAACACATATTCCAGTAGATATCACTTACTTTCGGTCGTCCGGTTTGAATATGGTGAGGCATGTAACCACAAAAAAATTGATTGAATAGTTTTCATTTATAATAAACACCACTAACTTTTGAACTGAAAAATCTGTAAAAATGATTGTGGTATTTTCATCTGAGCTGAATATAAACTCACATATTATTGAACGGAACTAAGTAACTTAATGCTCAAAATAAAACTGTAAATATATATCCAAACTCTGTTTCAGATTCAAAAACTCTGATTCATTTATCTTTCTTTATATATTCTTCTTAATAAGGCAAATATAGGTTGTTTTTTTTTTTAAAAAATGATATTTGAGATGAACAGGATGTTTCAGAAAAATCGATATCATTTTGTAATCTAACTTTTGACCAATTCTTATTCAAATGGTTTCTACTTTTAACAGCATATATTAAAACAGCTCAAAATTATATAGTTTTTTCCAAGCAGCGGTCGTATCAATGCTGCTATATGGATGCACCGTATTCTACAGCTCCGGCCGACTGGGCAACAATGGTTTGGAAGATCAGGGTTCACTCCCAAGTCAAGTCAAACTGAAAACTGAAAAAAAAGGTACTTGATGTTTCCTTGCTTAGCACTCAGCATTATAAGGTAAGGATCGAGGGTAAATAGAGCAATCCAAGGAAAGGAGTAGCGCCCTTCCCTACACATCAGTGCAGTAGCTATTGAAAAGGGAGCCTTCGAGTTGCCTTCAACTATGGTCAGCCAGCTAAACGGACTTATACCTTTACTGGGAAAAAACATTAAACATTGAATTTTGTGTTGTTTCTATACATGCTGTTGCAGAAAGAACTTCGTATGTTTGGCGCGTGAATTGTTTTGACCGTTGGTCTCGTCATATATTTTCACCAATGAGGATGACGAATCCCATTCGGCCCGGACGATTTTCCCAGGCACATCGAATTTGATGAAAGCCCGCCAAACTATCTCTTCCTCAAAATCTTTCGAGTTAGACGGACGTATTTCTGTCCGCTCCTTTATCAGCAGCAACTCACCACTATGAGGATAGAACCGTCTGGTCCATGGACCCTTTGGGTCTACCCTTTTAGACCCAGGGGTTCCCAGTTGAAAATGAATTAGACGTATTAATTCCGCCTCTGACAATTCAGCTACTTAATTCCTGGACAACCCTTTCTGGAGACCTTCATACTTATCTTCAACAGCAAACAGGACCACGCATCATGCCTGAATATTTCATTCCTGATCTACCGTCTAATTCATGGACCTTTGGGTCTACACTTCTAAACCCAGGGTTCCACCGTTGAATACGAATTAGACGAATTCATTCCGCCTCTGACAATTCAGCTACTTCATTCCTGGACAACCTTTAAGGAGACAGCAATTACTTCCCTCCCACAGCAACCAGGACCACACATCGACGGCTGAACATTAATTTCTGTTCTAAAATCAGCAACACAATATTTGCCATGTCTACAGCGACGCATATTCTGCTCCGACATTTAGCTGCTGTGATTCTTTCTCTACTCAATAACTATTTTCTTCTTTCCTACGAGACTTGCAGCATAGAGGTACCCTTTATTCTGGCTGCCATTAAACCTTCTTGAAAACCCTTCGATATCTCGTTCCGATTCATTTATTTTCCTTTAAATATAACCGGAAGGTAACTCGTTCCACCTTTCTGTTACACATGCTGTTAAAATTTGAGCTCGTTTGAATAACAAATGGTTGTTATTAAAATACGAAATGGTATCTGTGTTTCTGAAACAACTGGTAGATCTCAAATTATATCAAATCTTTTAAAACACCTTGTTTTAAACTATTTATAGAAATATGTTGTTTTGATTTCTGTGTAATACTCAATGCATTACACATAAACACTTGAGTCAACAAATGCCTAAGTTAAATATCTAAAACAGTTCCAGCTAATTTGAAACAAACTCATCCTATTTATAATATCTTCAAAATGGACGGTTTATTGTCAAGTGTTTACAATCGCAGAAATCATAAAATGGTCATTTGAAGAGACTTGGATACAAAAAAATGATTTTCATTCAACAAGTGGATATACTGGGTTACCTGTTTGTTTTTGTCACTTCTGTAGCATGTAGGAGGAGATATTTGATATTTAATTTCCATTTTGTAGTGGTATATTTAATTTGTTTTTATATGTGGTTGCGTGTTCTCACAAGTCGGAAGGTCGCCATTTATAGCGATGGGGATATTATTATTATCATTATTATAATTATTATTAGTTGTTGTTGTTTTTTTGTTTAAGTTGGTTTTGCGTTGGTTATGTTGGTATTACATTGGTTGCGTTTGTATTACGTTGGTAGCGTTGGTATTTCGTTGGTAGCGTTGGTATTTCGTTGGTTATAATCCCCTCGCTAAATGTTGATGGAAAATAAAGGTGGTGGAGAAGAACGAAGACGTCGTTAGGCTTTAAATGATGTTTTTAAGGGCAGCATGAAATAAGGGGGTTACGCTGGTATGCTACGAGTCTCGTAGGAAGGAAAGAAGGTAGGAAGTTGTTAGAGTGTATCATCTAATTTGTTTTTAACTAAGATCCCTTGATCTAGAAGAATAGA
>OY757916.1:26300623-26470623 GCA_963585895.1 Sepioteuthis lessoniana | reverse complement strand
AAGTCTTAAGGTATTGACGACCTGGGATTAAATCCAGGTCTCCCAGGCCGTTAGCAAACACTCTATCCAGTATGCCAATGTCCGGTATCATATATGTATCGCAAAATCTGCATATGAATTCTTCTTGTACTTGAAAATTCTAGCAGCTTTTAAATATTTTACTTGACTAAAAATAATTCAAAGAATGTGAAAGAATGTTGAAGTATGTGAAAGTGGTAAGTTCCTTCATTTGGTGAGTTTGAGTTGGTATGTTAAAAAAAATAAAGAAAGAAATACAAGAAAAAAAAAATCAAAACGTCAAGGAGCAAAGATGGCATCCAGGCCAACTTAGAATCTGTCTGGCTATTTTACTTTGGAGGCTGGACATTAAATATTTTTACTTGATGTATGGGAACTTGACATGCAGTGCTTTACACAATGTGTGGCTGCTCAGATGACAGACGCTAAAACCCAGGAGTTATGCTGATAATGGACTTGTGATTAAAGTTTTTAAAAAATATAGCAACTGAAAATAAATATGGATGAGAATTTTTGGGTGGAAAGTGGTTATTTTTTTTTTTTAAAAGTCTTTGATTTTGATCATTGCTTTTCTTTTTTCTTAAATATTTTTTTATAGTTTCTTTTTTAGTTTCTTTTGAACTTATACATTTTCCTTTCTTTTAACATCTCTTTCTCTCCATAGTTTTTCATATATTCTCTTCTTTTTATTTCTTCTCCTCTTTCTTAAATTGTTACACAATATTTACTATCTACTTTGCAGTTTGCTTCACTTTCATCTTTTTGTTCATCTTTTTTTCTTTTTATCCCCTTTTTTCTGTTTCTCCATTTTTGTTTCTTTTTCTCCCCTTTTGTCTCTTTTACTCTTGCTTATTTCATATCTATCTTCTATTTTTGCCTCATTTTCTTTCTTTCTTCCTTTCTTTCTTTCTTTCTTTCTTTCTTTCATGGCATTAACCAAACGATTTCTTTTACCATCTTTCTTCCGTGCTGTTCACTTTTTTATTTTCACTCCTTTTTTTCTGT
The DNA here is from genome assembly GCA_963585895.1 of Sepioteuthis lessoniana. Taxonomy (NCBI): domain Eukaryota; kingdom Metazoa; phylum Mollusca; class Cephalopoda; order Myopsida; family Loliginidae; genus Sepioteuthis; species Sepioteuthis lessoniana. Next base: position 26,469,600 of record OY757916.1, on the reverse strand, counting down.
TACATATTCTCTTTTTATCTTTGGGTTCTTTTCTCTTTTATTTCCTTTTTTTTTCACCCACTCTCTTCTTTCATCAACCTCTGTCTTTGAGTCCTCTTCAACTTTTTTTCTTTTTTTACATTCATTACATCATTTTTTGGTCTTTAATTTCATCAAAGTCAAATTTTCCTTTTGTTATCTATTAATTTTCTTTAATTCCTAATTATTTTCAATTTTATTTCCTCATCAGAATCAATTTTAAATTTACTTCACACATTTTCCTTCCCGTCATTCCTTTCACATTTGCACTCTATGTTTCTTAATTTCTTGTTTATATCTCACCAGATTTGTTTATTTTTCAGGTTTTAATTTTTTTTTTTTTTTTTTTTTTTTTTTTGCTATTAGCATTCAAAACATGATAAGAGCAAAACCAAATTGCAATGTGCCAATGTTTGAAAGTCAGTCAGCCCTTATCTTGTTGGTGATCAATTGGTCTGGGAAATAAGCCAGGAGAACCAATACAAGAGGTAATATAACATTTCTAGAAGTACAGTGGTTTAAAAGCAGTAAATAGACAAGATTATATAATCTGCAAGAAAGACACAAAGACAGAAAAGATGTAAACAGGCATGATTATAAGATCTGCAGGAAAAGTTAAGAGAGATGACAAAACTGAACAAAGACTATTAAGCAAGGAACAGGAAAAGAAAAGAGATATGACAGAAATAAATGGATTTGCCAGAAAAGTAAAGAGATATATGACAGAATTAAAAAGATGTCATTATGAGATTTGCAAGAAAAGGAAAGAGCTATGATAGATTTAAACTGAGGTCAGTATTGGATTTACAAGGAAAATAAAGAGAAATAAGAGAATTAAACTGAGGTCATTATGAGATTTGCTAGAAAAGTAGAGATATGACAGAATTAAAAAGATGTCATTATGAGATTTGCAAGAAAAGGAAAGAGCTATGATAGATTTAAACTGAGGTCAGTATTGGATTTACAAGGAAAATAAAGAGAAATAAGAGATTAAGTAGAGGTCATTATGAGATTTGCTTGAAAAGTAAAAAGATATCAGAGAAGTAAACAGGAGTCATTATGAGATTTGCAAGGAAAGTAATTGGCCTAATGAGTAGAGTGTTCACCAATGGCCAGGGAGACTGGGGTTCAATCCCAGGTTGATTCATACCAAAGACTCAAAAAATGGTACTTGGTGTCGTTTTGCTTAACACTCAGGATTATAAGGTAAGAATTAAGGGTAAAGTGGAGCAATCCAGGGAATGGAGTAGCATCCTCCCCTCGACCTCAATGTAGTAGCAGTTTAAAAGGGAGCCTTCGGGTTCCCTCAACTATGGTCGCCATCTTTACTTTTTTATTATAAAATCATCCTGAATAATCCTGATGATGAAAATAAACCAAAATAAGATAATTACCAAAAAAAGCAGTATGTGAGTGATACGCTGGAATGACCATTTTGAGTTTCGGCGAACTATCATCATTTCAGATTGATTTTTTTGGCTGATTTTCAAAAAGTGAATGGATCAGAGTTTAAAAACTGGTGAGCTAATCTTTTTTCTTTATGTTACTGCAGCCCATTACCATACACGCTGCAATTCAGTTGATATGATGTAGGTGTGTCAACTTGAAGATTCCTTTGACATATGGTGTAAATTGCATGGGTGGCATAACAGGAAATGCACCTGTTGCCTAAAGGAAGCATGACACAGGTACCCCAGCAGGGACGGCGGGGGAAGACTGGTGTAATTACAGCGGAAATTACATGGGTGGCATGCTAGAAGGAGGCATGTCCACATGCAATGAGTAGGCAGAACGTGTGACCATGAGGATTGCTTGGGCATCCAGAAAATTAAATGAACCAGAGAAGATTTTGACCCAAGAAGAATGACACAGAAAGACAGAGGTTTCACGGAAAAACCACAGTGTCGCCTCTGTGTGTGTATGCGTATATATTTGTGTGTGCGTGTGTGTGTGTGTATGTGTGTGTGTGTGCATGTGTGTGTGTGTATGTGTGTGTGAGTGCGTGTGTGCATCTTGGCTTTCTCCAACTCTCTCTTATTCTAACTATACATACATTTTAGGTAATAAAAGAAAAAGAAAAGAAGCGGATTATATTTTTTAAACATCAGTATGTTGTCTTTCTTTGTATACAACATACAAGGCTGTTATTCTTGTTACAAGCATACTTCATACCACATCATTTTTCATTGGTCTTTCACAGTGACTTTGACATAAAGTTAAAAATCATATTAGATCCTATTTACCCAACCCCTCTGTTCGGGCAGGATATGACACAAGGTCAATTTTTTAAGCGGAGTTGAACAGGTTTGAATTCAGAGTTTTCCTTCTCCTAGACTTGTTGCCTCACCAATGCTGAAGAACCTAGTCTGCCCTACTATTTACCCATAGCTGGGGAGAGAATAATTGGATTCATACCTTTCCCAAGGGTATTAATGCTATGTGAAATGCAATCAGTTAGAAAGTTGCCTCAAATCGTCTTCAGACCGCGACGCAATATGCATCAAGTTGGATTTGGTCGAAAGCAAGAAGTTTTCAGCATGAAGGAAATACACGTGGAACCACCTTTCCTGTGTTATTACGGAAGAAACGGTTACAGTAAACACGTAATAACATCAACTGCCGAAAGTAAACACTTTTTTTTTTTGTTTTTTAAATCACGAACTGCACACTAAACATGAGGATTAACGTCCAATGTAGTATCTGCTCTTAATTGATCTGGCGTATATATATATTTATAATTCTCTTAATACCCTGTCCAGTGGCAAAAGCTGCTTGGTAGCGCCAGAAGTGGCAGTACCACCTTGAGCAACCGAAACAGTGTTATCACCCCTGGTTGGCGGCTGATGAGGACATGGTATCGCACATGCTTTCATACGTTGTATGATGAAAAAAAAAAAAAATATATATATATATATATGTAGCAGAAAGAATTTCACATTTTTGTTTGGTGCGTAACTTAATCTGACTGTTAGGGTTGACGCATAATTTCAACCAATCAGGATGACTTATCCTATTCTCTCCCGGACCATCTTTCTGGGCAGCACAAATTGGGGAAGCCGTCAAACACCCTCTTTGGCTAAACAACTTCGTTCAGTGCAGACGTCTTACTGTCTGCTCTTCAATAGCAGCATCAGCAGCATCGACACAATGAGGGAAGCAGTCTAATTTATGGACCCCTTGCATCTATTTCTCTTAGACTAAGGGTTCCCAGTTGAATATGAATTAGATAAATTGTTGACTGCGATGCAATATTTCGCTCCGACACCTAGCTACTTCTTCAATGGGCAACATTTTCTGGAGACATTCACGCTTCTCCCTGAAACAACCAGAACCACAAACTCACAGTGACTTCAACGTTTCTCTCCTCAAACAGCAAACACGACTTTTGCTACACTATGGCAAACATACCCCCCTCACACGTCCAACAACATGCGCAGCTTTCTCCACTCCATAACAACTTCATTTCGTTTCCTTACTTCTTTCCTTCCTACGAGACTTGCAGCATAAACGTAAACCCTTTATTCCATGCTGCCATTAAAAACCTTCATATAAAACCTAACAGCATCTTCTTCGTCTTCTTACTTCTTTATCCTCCTTTATTTACCAACAACATTTAGTGAGGGAATAACAACACGGGCAAGAATACATTTCTTCGCTAAAAATGATAACAAACATTCTTATCGCTATATATATATATAAAGAAGAACTGGCATTAAATAACTTACAACGGTTGAATGCTATAAAGCCTAATGAATCAATCACAAGTAACTGAACACCATTTTAGGAGAGAGCATGGAAGCCATTAAATCAGACTAAAAATTCAGGACATAGAATTTTAATCAGGCTGTTATTTATGTAGTGACTGAAGCCATGGCTCAACCTGTGGGTAATACCTGTTGTGGTTCTGTTGTATAGTGGCTTGTACCACATAACTTCCAGTATCGCAGAAGTATCAAAGATGCCGTGTCTCTTAATCACCAACAGGAACAGAAGTAGAAGCTGAAGCAGAAAGAGAGACAGCTCTGAAAGGACGTCAGTCATTAGTAAGACCAACTTCGGACGTAAGACCAACAGTGTAAGACTTATAATACTAGTCGGACTGTACCACTTGAGTTAATAAACAATTAACTTTATTTCACTGTGTATCTTTTCCTTACCACGATACAACAGCTTCTGAAGCCATGGTTCAAGTCTTATTGGCAAATCTGGTGAGTAGCCCTAACAGAGTATCGGGGAAGCCTGACATCTCACTGTCCAGTCTGGTTTGTGAGCTTCACGACCTCAGCAAAGATATCCAGAGCTGCTAAATTGTGCCCATATTACTGTGGCAGAGTCAATACTACTGTATGGATGCACAACATGGATGCTAACAAAAAATGTAGAGAAAAAGATTGATGGGAACTACACAAGAATGCTATAAGATATCTTGAACAAATCCTGGAAACAACACCCCACAAAATATCGGCTGTTCAGGCACTTACCTTCCATCTCAAAAAACATCCGAATTAGACGAACAAGACATGTAGGACACTGCTGGAGATGTTCTTCTTATAGATCAATGTGCCAGTGCTGGCTAACCAACCAGAAGTTATCAACATCAGCTCAGATACAGGTTTGGGAAACCTGTAAGGAGTGGCAGATGATAGGGATGGATGTAGAGAGAAATTCAGAGAAATCCATGCTGTCAACATGACTTGTTGAGAATAATGATGATGGCATTTTTTTCCCACTTTAATCTGCCTGTTGTGTTGTCCCTATTTTACTTCTTAATATCTAACATTAGTTAAACATTTTTCAATAGTTTTAACCCAACCTATTTTTGAAACAGATAATAACATGGAGAGAAATATATACATATAGGTATTATTCGGTCCAGTTAAACCAGAGTTGCGAGTAATTCATTAAGGACAAGAAAATCCTTCGAGAGATGAACATTTAAATTTTCCAGGTAGAAAGCTCAATGTAATTAATTAAGCGATACTTTCTTTAAAGAAAGTATATATATATATATATATATATATATATATATATATATATATAAGTGATTTGTGAACAAACAGATTGTTGTTTGGTTTGGTTTGGTTTTATGGCATATCAACCATTGTAGATCATTTAATGTCAAATCTTTTTTATACATATATAACAAATATATGATTTCTAAATCCATTTTGTAGATAACATTTTTAAACGAGTCTGAGCTCATTTTTTTCACAGTTAAATGTTTTCACTTATTTCTATCTAATACAAATAATTCTATTTACTATTAATCATTTGTTTATAAATAGATTAATATTTTCAAGTACAGCAATTTATCACCAACAATTCAATTAAACATGTCATTTGTTTACACACAGTTTAATGATCAAAGAGTTCTAATTCAAACAATTCAGTTTTGCATAAGTACACAGTTTAAATGTCAAACAGTGCTATTTGGCCTATAGATAGGACCCTATCAGGTGCTACCCCTCCAAGCCAGTGTGGACCTGGGAGTGATGACAATGAAGGGGTGCTCTGTATTTCCCAAAGCTCCAGCATTACTGGAGACTCAACATTTGATTGTCTTGAGTCATATCAGAACACTCATTGGGGGAGTCTCTTTGCAGAGATGCAGTTGGTGTATTCTGTTGCCCCAACTGACTAGTCCAGGACACTAGTGAGTAAGACTAATGACCTTTTTCAGCAAAGTTGGTCTTCCACTGGGTTGGTGTTCTATTCTCCTTGACTACAGGAAAATATTTGATGAAAATTTTTGAGAAGAGAATAAAACATACAATAATACAGATAAGGAATGGAAAAAAAAAAGATTTATTAAACAATTATTTATTGCGGACTTTTTGTCCTCATCTTGGTAGTTTTTTGTGTTGTTTTTTCTTTCATTACGTTTCGGCCAAATTTCACCTCTGGCCTTCTTCAGGTGATTTTTACCGCAACCTTGGATAGGAATGCTGAGTCTTGTAATCGTATCCCCAGTAATTACTGCCTTCCATAGTTGTTGTTTATCGCACCACATTTTTGACCAAGTAAACCTCTGGCCGGCTTGGGTAGGAATTGAAACCACTATCTTCTGACAATGCTCACCTGGAACTGTAGAGACTCAAGCCTCTATCTGCTACGCCATGGGCCCCGAAGGGCAATCAAGGACAGTTTTTTTGGTCTTATAAATCCAATTATTTGTTCTCCTTATCTGGTCTTCCATAGTTGGGTCCGTACCGAATTTTGTAATTGTCTTTAATTGGAATCATTTTGAGATGAGGAAAAAAACAACAGAAAAACTACCAAGATGACGACAAAAAGTGCGCAATAAATAAAAATCATTTCTCAGATTAAGAAACCTCATCTCAAAATGATTCCAATTAAAGACAATTACGAAAATCATTCTATTTTTAATTTGAATTTAATTTTTTCTTTTTTCACTCCATGTAAATTTTTATATTCCTTTCATATTTTTAGATCATCATATAATGGCAAAATTGGGAGAGAAATCAAAACTTTGATAAGAATTTCATGCTTATAAAGATTATTTTACATATATATATATATATATATATATATATATATTTATATATATATATTGTGAGTGTGTGTTTGTGTGATGGCATTCATCAAATGGGAGGCGAGCCGGGTCTTCACTTGTATTCCTGCATAGAGTTTCTTGGGCACGGTGTCTGAAGACTGACCCCAGTCATAGAATTCAGGGTTTTCCTTCTCTTAGACTAGTTACAATACCAAATTTAAAGAAACCAGTCTGTCCTACTATTTACATATAGCTGGGGGAAGAATTGTCAGATTCATATCTCTTCCGAGGGTATCATTGCTACGGGAAGAGCAAACAGCTTAATCCAGGATTTGAACTCAGGTTGCCATGCCCATTTCCTATAACAATAACTATTAAACTACAAACACCTCATCTTACCCAAAGGGAAATATATTAGTCTTCCTAGCAAACGTTGATCATATTTACCAACCCCTCCGCTCAGGCAGGATATGACACAAGGTCAGTTTTTAAGCAGAGTTTAACAGGTTTGAATTCAGAGTTTTCCTTCTCCTAGACTAGTTGCCTCACCAAGGCTGAAGAACCTAGTCTGCCTTACTATTTACCCATAGCTGGAGGGAGTATATTTGGATTCATACCTTTCCCAAGGGTATTAGTGCTATGTGAAATGCAATCAGTCAGGTCCAGGATTTGAACTCATGTCGCTGTGTCCATATTGTGATGCGAAAAATTTACTTTTATCCCAGAACGGGGTTTTATTTTCACACGTGTGAAGACGGGGCAGGTTGGCACTTGATCCCTTGTAGAATAAGTCCTCGTTCAGAGTTTTTTTCTCAGGCATATAAGAACTGTGGGGGATCAATTGAGGGCTAGACTGACCGCCGCCGGCAAGGGGTTCCAATTTTCACACTATACACACACCCACCAAGGCCGCTAGTCTTCCTCCCCTAGAACAATGGAAGATATGGACGTCTAGGTTTAGACATAATAATATTATATTGTAGTAGTCGGCCACTCCGGTTCCCCGTATCAGAATTTGAAGGAATTTATAGGACAATTTTAAGCGAGCATATCATAAGGCGAATAGAAGCTGAAAAAGAAACATGACATAACAAATTCGTAGCAGACGCTGCAAATAACAACTTCAAGCACGTGGGAACATTAAAATATATCAATCTTTTTTTACTACACATTTTCAACGTGTCAAATATATCATACATGAATAGTGCATGAACACAAATGTCTTTCTTCTTTTCTTTTCTTTCGTTTTCCGTCTTTCTTCAAATTGAGAGAGAGAGAGAGAGAGAGTATATAAAATTGGGTATAAGGAGAAACAGTCCCAAAGTTACTTATCTTATTTAGATGGATTCCTGTGGAAAATCTTTCTTCTTTTATGGGCTGACAGACTTTTACCCGGAGTTCTTGGCTTTAGTTCCGTCTGCCATGAACCCTGTCCAACAACTAACTTTCTCTTTTCCTTTTTTCACTGACGGGAAGAGGGTGCCACTTCCGTTTTAGGGTCCCAGCCAATCACTTGGCTTCTCTCTTCCTCCCCCTGGTCGGGTGATTTCTTAGGGCTACTAGATGTCACCCAAGTCAGGTTACTGAGTACAGATAGCTTGACCCAATTTACTATCATGCCTTAACGGTCATTCTCTGATGGCTTGCCAATTCAAACACGAGGATAGTAGTAATCTTATTTCTATCGTCTCAGTGGGACACCACGTGACAATATCCTGTGACGATAACCATTACACCACGGGCACCTCCATAGCAAACGTTGATGTTGACTATTGGAATCACTTTCAAGTTGCTAAATATCAGGTAATTGCATTTAAAGAGGGAAATATTTGTGATGAGATGAAAAAGTTTCTACCTACATTTTAAAAAATGAAACAAAATAGCAGTTAAGATTTTTGAACAAGAAAAATAGATTGGCAAAATTTGGTAAGTAAAAAGTAAAGTTGGTGACCATAGTCGAGGGCGACCAGAAGGCTCCTTTTTTGATAGCTACTACACTTTTCCCAGGATTGCTCCACTTTACCCTTGATACATACTTTATATTGCTGAGTGTTAAGCAAGGAGGTATCAAGTACCATTTTTAAAGTCTTTGGTATGACTTGACCTTGGATTGAACCCACATCTCCCGGGCCATTAGCGAACTCTCTAACCATCCAATGGTTCGGGAAACCAGGGTTCAATCCCAGGTCAAGTCATATCAAAGACTCAAAAAATGGTACTTAATGCTGCCTTGCTTAGCACTCAGCATTATAAGGTTAGGATTAAGGGTAAAGTTGATCAATCCAGGGAAAGGACTTGACCTGGGATTGAACCTAGGTTCCCCAGAAGTCTAACGTAAAGTTGGGAGGGTTTCGATCACAGCTTCAATCATCCTACGTGTCTACCTGCACTGAAGAGTTGTGATACAACAAAACAGTCTTTCGGTGGATGACAATATATATATATATATCTGAAAACTTGGTAGAATGTCTAAATACCTAACAGAAATAACAATGATTCTTTGTGTATGAAATGGTAAATCAAGCGTGGAATGTATGGAAATCTTTCAACTGTTTCATGCAAAAATTACTTCTTCCTTTTTTTTGAAGATGAACAAGAGCAAAATGGCACTTAGGAAAATGATGATTAACATTAGAACAATGCAAACTATTAAGACACTGCTTTTTCATTTTTTCGCTTGTTTTTTTTTTTTTTTTGTTTAGTTTTGTTTGTTTTTGTTTACTATTTTGCAAAAGATTTATTAGATGGTTGGAATTTCAGAAAGCTGGGCTCCAATAGTTTCTTAATTGGGTGAACATGAAGTGCATACTGTCTGAAGAACAAGTCACTTGAGCTTTCATTAGTGAATTTGAAAATCTATGGAATGTTTTTTTTTTTTTCTTATCTTTAATCAATAGACTTTAAGATCAATGAGTTTGGGGTCAAAAGTAAGAGTATCATGGTGTTGTAGATCTTATTAAAGCTGCTGCTGCTGCTTGTAAGTAAATAGAAAATAAAAAAGAAAATGATAAAATTTTGCTTCAAAAAGTGGGCAGCCTGAGGAGGAGGAAAGAGAGAAGAGAGAAATGGTTAAAAAGAAAAGAGAAGGAATTAAAGAAAAGAAGAAAAAAAGGGAAATAAAAAAATGGAAGAAAAAGACATGGACTACAATTGCTTTTAAGTCTGTTTAGGATTGCTATTATGACCATAAATAAAAGATACACTTAAACTATTCATCTTTTTTATTCCTTTACAGTTCAGGACCCAAAATGACGAATGAGAGATTTGACCAAATAATTTTATCAGATATCAAGTGTGAACATTGATAGGCATGAAATATATTAATAATCATAACTATGATTCTGGGAAGCTAGAGAAGGAATATATCAGGATCTTGCTCAAGAGCAAACTAAATCTAAAAAATGTGAAGGTGTAGAGTGTTTGCCAATGGTCAGGGAGATCTGGGTTCAATCCCAGGTTGCGTCATACCAAAGACATTAAAAATGGTACTTGATACCTCCTTGCTTAACACTGAGCATTATAAGGTTCATATCAAGGGTAAGGTGGAGCAATCCAAGGAACGGAGTAGCGCCCTCCCCTACACCTTGGTGTGGTAGCTATTGAAAAGTGGGCCTTCTGGTCGCCCTTGACTACAGTTGCCAACTTTACTTACTTTATATATATATATATATATATATCCAATGTTTACGCATCTTTTGATTTTTTTTCCTCCTCCCACTTGGTCTTGCTATCATTTTCCTTTTCACCCCACTTTTCTCAAATCTTATTTACATCGTTTTTAAATGACTTCTGAAGGTTGTCCTCAGATGAAAAGGCCCCTTGTGATTTCAACAAATTCTACATATTGTAATCTCCTAATTTTGCATATGCCTCTTAGTATTTGCCTTTTTAAATTTCCATGTACCAACAGTAATATATATATATATACACACACACACACACACACACACACACACATACACACATGAGGGTCGTTCAGAAAGTTCTAAGCCTCATTAAAATTTTATGTATATTACACTCTTCTTGCCTTTGTATGGGCCTCACAAGCACAGAAATCAATACAGAAATCAGAATTAGTTTTTCTAGTTTTATAAAAAGATGTAATGAATTGCCTCCCTGAAAATATTCAACTAAATCTCTTTTTTCTGGGTAAGGAATATAATTTTTTGAAGGATCCTTGTATGTATATATATATATATGTATATACTAGGACCTTCAAAAAATGAAAGAAAAAGACATGGACTACAATAGCTTTTAAGTCTGTTTAGAATTGCTATTATGACCATAAATATATATATATTGTCACGTGATATCCCATGAAGACGATAGAAATAAGATTAATACTATCCTCCCGTTGGAATGAACAGTGGCAACCCATCAAAAAAGTGACCGTTAAGAAAGAATGTAGGTCACAGAGGGGATATCAACAGATGTTGGTACTTAGTAACCTCAGGTCGCCGGACACCAGGTGGGGGAGGAAGGTAGAAGCTAAATGATTGGCTGGGACCCTAAAACGGAAGTAGGGACTCCTTCCCGTCAGCGGAAATAGAAAATAAGAAAGTCAGTTATTGAAAGGGGCTCGTGGTAGACAGACCCATAGCCATTTACTCCAGGTGAAGAAGACAAAAACATATCTTGGACACGAGGGACCCAAGTTCTTCAAGCCAGTGTTAAAAATAGCTTAAAGTCTATTAGCCCGTGAAAGAAGAAAGATTCTCCAGCGGAACCCCGTCGAAAAATAAGATAAGTAACTTTGGGACTATTTCTCCTTTATACCCAAATTTTATATACCACTCTCTCTCTCAATGTGAAGATAAACGAAAGTCAAGAAAAGACATTTATGTTCATGAACTGTCCATTCATTATACATATTTGACACTTTGAAAGTGTATCTCTTTGTATAGTAAAGGATTCACATATTTTTATGTTACCACGTGGTCTAAGTTGTTCTTTGCAGTTCTGCTACGAATTTGTTGAGTCCCATTTCCTTTTCAGCTTCTATTCGCCTTATGTTATTTTGCTTAGAATTGTCCTATTAATTCCTTTAAAATATCACATGGGAAACCGGAGTTGCCGACTACTACAATATAATATTATTATGACTAAAACCTATAGGTCCATATCTTCTGTTGTCTAGGGAAGGAAGTTTAGTGGCCTTGGTGGGTGTGTGGATAGTGTGAAATTTGGAACCCCTTGCCAGCGGCGGTCAGTCTGGCCCCAAATTAATCCCTCATCTAATATGCCAGGTCTTATATGCCTGAGAGAAAAACTCTGAACGAGGACTTATTCTATAGGGGATCAAGTGCCAACCTGCCCCGTCTTCACACGTGTGAAAATAAAGTCCCGTTTGGGGATTTTAGTCAATTTGCCATCACAATATATATATATATATAGTATTCTTTGGTCCAGTTAAACCGGAGTTGGGAGTAATTCCATCAGGACAAGAAATTATTCATGAATGAATATTTAAATTTTCCTGGTAAAGAGCTCAATGTAACAATAATACAGAGTAATAAATTCTTTAATGTGACCGGTTTCGTTGTTTTTCTTAAAGTATATATATATGTATATATGTATGTATGTATATATTGTTTATCCAATTTTGGTTAAAGGCCATGGAACTTGCCTTTTTTATGATCTTATTGTGCTGTTTTTCTAGCTTTCTTGCCAGTTTCTTCGTATTTGGCTCCAGCTCATAGAGAAATAGCCTCTAGTTTTGCCCCTAATTGTTTTCAGTCATATTGATTATCTTAAGGGGGACTTTTTTGTGGGTATTATATGTTTTTATTTTGTTTGGGTGTGATATTCATTATGTTGGAAGGGTTTATCATTCATAAGGGTGCTTTAGTTGGCAAGTTAATTGTTGAAGATATTTAATATGCTCAAGGCAGTGTTGAATGTGATTTTATTTATGGTTGCTTGTTTACTTTTGATACAGATTGTTTTGAGGATTTGTCGTGCTACCAGCGCGATATGATGATGATGATTGTATTTCAGCAGTTGTGAATTTATAAATGTTATTACTTTGTGCTGTAATTATATGTTTTTTGATGGCACGATTATCCGAGTTGTAGTATATAAAACAATGAAAGAAGATGGTTGTTGTTCTACCAATATAAGTATTAGTGAGGGCAGACTAGGTTCTTCAGCGTTGGTGAGGCAACTAGTCTAGGAGAAGGAAAACTCTGAATAGCATGATTGGAGAACGAACTCGCTTTCGACAATTTCGCAGTCCATCGCTTTAACCATTACACCATGAGGACACCCCCTCTTGAAGAAGAACAGCAGTGACACTATTTAACCCATAGCTGGGAGGATAAGGAAGTAAATATCTTTCCTAAGGGTATTAGTTCGAATGTGAACATAATAACATATTTCAAAATTGCTTATTTTAGGGCCACAGTCCAGCACTTTAGCCATTACATTAGGGTGACTCCCCTTAATAATCATGCTCTGACCTTTACCTCAAATGATGTCATCCTCCTCCTCCTCCTCCTCCTTCTCCTTCTTATCCTCAACCTCTTCCTCCTTATCCTCCTTACCTATATCTTTCTACAATCATTATTACTCCTTCATCCTGTCTACTTTTACCAACTGATAAGTAATGACATTAGTGTCCTTTTCTTATAGAAATTTATGGCTATTAACATCTTTCCAAAAGTCACCATGACTTATTTCCAGGTCGACTTTTTAATGAAAATTTTTCAAGGAGGCTCACTTAATGTAATGGTTATTATCAGAGGGAATGGAATTGAAGATTTGAGTTCAAATTCGGGATGAGATGGTTGCGCTTCACTTCACTCTAATACCCTGAATCCATCTCTTATTCTCACCCTAGCAAGGGGTAAATAGTAAGGCAGACTGAGTTCTTTAGCCATGGTTTGGTAACCAGTATAAGAGAAGGAAAACTCTGCATTCAAACCAGCTTTATTCCATTCAAAGATTTTGTGGCGGAGGGGTTGGCTACTATATAATCATAGATCATGAACAACTGTGCTGTGTATAGTATGCTACTCAAAAATGTTATTGGCATTAGATTTAATTATTTGTAACGGGCTCAATGAATAGAAGCTTTTATCTTATTAGTTTTAGGAGGTGCCCATGGTGTAATTGTTATCGTCGTAGGAAACGAGTTCAAATCCTGGACGAAACTCATTGCATTTCACATAGCACTAATACCCGTGGGAAAGGTATGAATCCAATTATTCTCCCTCCAGCTATGGGTAAATAGTAGGGCAGACTAGGTTCTTCAGCCTTGGTTAGGCAACTAGTCTAGGAGAAGGAAAACTCTGAATTCAAACCTGTTAAACTCAGCTTAAAAACTGACCTTGTGTCATATCCTGCCCGAGCGGAGGGGTTGGTAAATAGGATCTTATTAGTTTTGTCCGACATAATGATGTCATTATTTTAGATAACAGTACACCAACAAAGTAAAGTGGGCGACCATAGTTGAGGGTGACCCAAAGGTTCCCTTTTCAATAGCTACTACATCAAGGTGTAGGGAAGAGCACTACTCCTTTTCCTGGATTGCTCCACTTTACCCTTGATTCTTACCTTATAATGCTGAGTGTTAAGCAAGGAGGCATCAAGTACCATTTTTGAATCTTTGGTATGACTTGACCTGGGATTGAACCCATGTCTCCTGGGCCATTGGCGAACATTCTAACCATCCAATGGTCCAGGAGACCAGGGTTCAGTCCTGGGTCAAGTTATACCAAAGACTCAAAAAATGGTACTTAATGCCACAATGCTTAGCACTCAGCATTATAAGGTTAGGATTAAGGGTAAAGTGGAGCAATCCAGGGAGAGGAGTAGCACCCTCCACTACACCTCAGTGTAGTAGCTATTGAAAAGGGAGCCTTCGGGTCACCCTCGACTAAGGATGCCAACTTTACTTACACCAACAATTTGAATCATGAATGACAAATTTAATCATCATTACCATTGGCATTAAAATTTTCATCATATTTACCAATATCAGTTTTATTACAGCTTTCATCAACACCACCATCATCACCACCAACACCATTTTCATATGGCCTCTATCACCATTATATATGGGGGAGAGTCACTGTGAGATTATGGGTAACATGCAAGACTTTGATAGCATGGTAAGCGAGTTTGAACTCCAATCATACTGTTACGTTTACTTTTGGACTAATGCCCATGGGAAAAGTATGAACTCCATTATCTCCCTAGCTAAGGGTTAAATCACACCACAACTATTCTTCTACAAGGACGGCTTTGGCATTAAATGAGCCACAAAGGTTGATATGCCATTAAACAAAGAAATCAAACCAAAACAAGACAAAAATGATTCAATTTAAAATTCCAACTTTCTAAGACCTTGGTATTCACTTACCATGTTTCTGGAATATGGCACAAGGCCAGATTAACATGGTGTGACTTGCTGAAAATATAACTCCTTAGGAGAGAGCATAAAATAGGGAAAGGTGAGAATCCCTTTATCCCTCCAACTATGGGTTAAATAGTACGACTTTTGTTCATTTACATGGATGACTTTGACATTAAATACACCATGAAGGTTGATATGCCATTAATCAAAGAATCCAAACCAAACCAATATCTACATAATCACTATAAAAGTAAAGTTGGCGACCGTAGTCGAGGATGACCAGAAGGCTCCCTTTTCAATAGCTACTACACTGAGGTGTTGGGGAGGGCGTTACTCCTTTCCCTGGATTGCTCCACTTTACCCTTGAAATATACCTCATATCACTGAGTATTAAGCAAGGAGGTATCAAGTAGCGTTTTTTGAGTCTTTGGTACGACAAGACCTGGGATTGAACCCAAGTCTCCCACTCCATTGGCCAACACTCTACCCACTAGACCAATGAGCCGGTACATAATCACTATAATGCTATTAAAAACATCACCACCTTCATTATTACAATTATCACTAAGATCCCCATCTTCTCTATTAAAACTACCACCACCACCCCCACCACCATGAACACAACCATCATCTCTATAAACCCCATCACCATCTTTAACACTGCGTCTATCAACACAACCACCACCAGCAACGACAACACAGTCATTTCCATCATTTATACTGCTTCCATCACTTTTATCAAAACTAGTACTACCAAAAAAAGCAACAGCAGCAGAAGTAGCAGCAACAACTCTACCACCACCTCTGACAAAACTGCCACCCCGTCACTACCACCAGAATCTTTATGTCCATCAAAGCTGGCATATTTACCATCATAGAGAGTAAGAAGTGCTGAAGAAATGGGAGTAAAACCTCCGCAATAGATGCGAGTGTTGTGTTATTTCAGATTGACATTTCTTGATTGGAACCAACATATGTTCCAGATGATGCGATGTGGGGATGGTGTAGAAAAAGACAAGAGATCCTATCACTCAGAAGCAGCAGCAGCAGCAGCAGCAGCAGCAAGAAAAGCAGTAACATATTCTTCAGATGCAGTCTCAGATATCTCACCAAGAGAGAGAGGATACCTCCCCAAAGAGCTCTTATAAAAAAAAGAGGTTGTTGCTCTCCATGTTACAAGCAAAGTAATAGGGTGATACACTGGAGATAATGAGCAAGAGAAAATAAATGTCACATTTGTCATGACAACTGGCACCGTGTTTGTTGTCATTGGGAGGAAATCAACTCCAATATTTATTGAATTGGCAATGTATGATCGTAACTCTCAGTCCTATGATTCAGTCAGACTCAAGGATTCTTGTTGAAGAGATGGAAAACAAAAAAGAAAACTAAAAACAAAACCAATGCTAAACAGCCTATAAAAACCAGAGGATACAATACATGCTAGAGTGAGGGGCCCCTGCGGTATCATGTGCTAATGTGCTGTACCATGACATAGTGAGTTTGAACTCAAGTCACACCATTACATTCATTTTCAGGCTATTTGTTGGGTATCACCCACCTTTTTCCACACAATGAACTAGTCCATCTGCCATGTATAGCAGTAGCTACTAATATCAGGGCAGACTAGAAGGTGAAGAGCAGCTTCTTATAGGAATAGTATTAGAGTGTTGGAGACTGGAGATCGCATTAGATCACCTTACTTGCTAAAGCCAATACTATTGTTGGACTATCTCTTTATTCTGTATTCACTAATCCTATGTTCTTGTCTACTAACAGTCTCTCTATTGTATATACTTTTTCCTGAGAATATATCTCTATTTCCTCTCATATCGTGGTTTGTCCTTTATCTAATATTACAAGCGTTCACTAACCAGAATGCAACACTAATACTCTTGGGAAAGTATAAACCTTTTTATCTTTACCAGCTATAACTTAAATAGTACTTCGACTGTTCTTCCACAAGGATGGTTTTGACTTTAAATACCCTATGAATGTTGATATGCTACAAAGAAACTAAACCAATCATGTATATCCAATTATGAACAGTTAGTTTGTAAATTATGAAAAAGTGCTGAAACAGCAGTAGACACAAATGTCAATTGGGATTATCTATGGCAAATTGGATAAAGTGCTTTAACAAAGAAACTAAAACCAAATGTGAAATAGAGATGGTCATCATCAAGACGCAAATATATTTTACTGTTTCTTGTCTATTTTTACTTGAATATATATATGTTTATATATATATATATATATATATAGATGTGTGTGTGTGTGTGTGTTTATATATATTTTTTAAGAAAAACAACAAAACCGGTCACATAGGATTATAAATTTATTTCCATCCTGTTATGCATTTTTGAAATTTCCAAAACCACGAAAAAAAATTAACCGGACTTCTTCAGATCTTTTAGATAAAAAAACTAGAATAGACACAGAAAAAGTAGGAGGGGATAGAAGAGGGGTGAAGAGTTATCTCCTCATTAAGCCCACTTCCGTTTTAAATTTTAATTTCGGTTAGAAATGTAGTAAATTTATAAAAAAAAATTTTAAAATTTTAAATTTTTTAATTACATTTTGACCAAAATTACAGATTTTATATTGAATTAGATTTAAACTTTACGTAATGATACAGTAATAGATATATTAAACTAAAACAAATATTTAATTTATTTATAATATTCTAAAATTTCAAAACTATTTAGAAACCATTAATCAGTTACACTTTTTATGAGTAGTACGTATGTATTATATGCTTTTTCACAATTTTCTATCAAACATTTTATTTTATTTATTCATTTACATTAATTCTCAATTTAACTCTATGCGTTTTTTATTAATTATCTATAGTTTAAATTTAGTCATATGTCTACACCTAGCTATTAATTCACTTCTCTTATTTAATAATTTTTTTGGCTCTGGAAAAAGCAAAATGTGCATTTTTTCCTCAAGAAAATGGAATTACTCCCAACTCCGGTTTAACTGGACCAAAGAATACTCATATGTTTATATATATATATATATATGTGTGTGTGTGTGTGTGTATGTGTGTGTGTGTGTGTGTGTACCTATTTATCTAACTCCTCTGCATGTCCCAAGCCCAGTCAGCTGGTGCTGAAGAATGCACTGATGCCATCTCTGAAGAGAGGTAAGGCCCCCAACCTTGAGTGTCCTGGATATAACACTAAACAATCTGATGGTGAAACTCTTGTAATGTTGGAGCTTTAGGGAATGCAGAGTTGCTATGTGTGTGTGTTTATATATATTTTTTAAGATAAACAACACCCCAGGTCCACTCTGACCTGGAGTGGTAGCATGTTATAGGGTCCTATGTATGGGTCAAATAGATCTGCTTGACATTTAAACTCTGCGCAAACAAATAGTTTACGCTATATTGAATCATTTCAAATAGAATTGTTTGATCATTTAACTGTATGTAAATATATGAATGATGTTTAATTAGTAGTATATAGCAATGCTTGGGACCATCTAACTGTGTGCAAATGAATGAGTAACATTGAATTGAATAATTAGTGTTAAATAGCAATACTTGTCACCACTTCACTGTATGTAAAGAAATGATTGATATTGAATAGAATTAGTGGTGTTAGATTACAATAATTGAAACCATTTAACTGTGGAGAAACAATTACAATATTCATGTGCAAACAATTATATTTAAAAATGTAATTACCAACAAACTGTTTTCTCACAAATCATATGTATATTCATTTAAATGTGCACAAAGGATCAATAGGAAAAAGAATTATCTATTTTAGGTAGAACTGCTTGAAACCATTTTACTGTGTGCCAAAAAAAATGAGCTTAGGCTCATTTAAGAATGTTATCAACAAAATGTGTTTACAAATCATATGTTTAATATATATATATATATATATATATATATATATATATATATATATATATAAAGAGGATTTAGCACTAAATAACCTATGATGGTTGATATGCCATAAAACCCAACCCAACCAAACCATATACATATTAAGAGGATTTGGAATGAAATAACCAGTAATGGTTGATATGCCATAAAATCCAATCAAACCTAACCATATATATATAAAGACGATTTGGAATGAAACAACCGGTAATTGTTGATATCCCATAAAACCCAATTTTAAAATAACCTATAATGGTTGATATGCCATAAAACCCAATTGACCCTAACCATAAATATATACATATATATATATATATGTATAAAGAGGATTTGGAAATAACCTATGATGGTTGATAAGCCATAAAACCCAACCAACCCATATATATATATATATATATATATAAGATTTGGAATGAAATAACCTATAAATGTTGATATGCCATAAAACACAATCAAACCAAAAGATATATATGTTTTAAGAGGATTTGGCACTAAATAACCTATAATGGTTGATATGCCATAAAACCCAATCAAACTTAACGATATATATATATATATATAGAGAGAGAGAGAGAGAGAGAGAGGATTTTGAATGAAATGACCTATAAAGGTTGATATGCCATAAAACCCAATCAAGCCAAAACATATATTTATATAGGGGATTTGGAATGAAATAACCTATAGTGGTTGATATGCCATAAAACTCAAACAAACCAAACATGCCTGCTCTGTTGGCGAGGCTTACAATATGCTGATTGTGTCGCTGCAGAACTGTAAGACCCTCTGTCCTAAAAAGTTGTGCCCTGTGTATGACACTAAACTAATGAAGAGGCTCCAGTTTAGGAAATTTGGGGAGTGTTAAGTACCTTTGAATTGCCATTACTCCAAAGTTCACTCTGATCCAGGGTGGTAGGCTCCCATCCAAATAAATCTGTGTGAAAATTATTTGTATTTGAGAGGATCATGTGCAAAGAGAAAATGTGAACATATAAGTAAGTAAAGTTCGCGACCGTAGTCGAGGGTGACCCGAAGGCTCCCTTTTTGATTCTATTTACCAACCCCTCCGCTCGGGTAGGATATGACACAAGGTCAATTTTTAAGCAGAGTTTAACAGGTTTGAATTCAGAGTTTTCCTTCTCCTAGACTAGTTGCCTAACCGAGGCTGAAGAACCTAGTGTGCCCTACTATTTACCCATAGCCGGAGGGAGAATAATCGGATTCATACCTTTCCCAAGAGTATTAGTGCTATGTGAAATGCAATCAGTCTCGTCCAGGATTTGAACTCGTGTCGCCGTGTCCATTTCCTACGACGATAACGACTACACCTTTTTGATAGATACTACACCAAGGTGTAGGGGAAGGCACTACTCCCTTCCCTGCGTTGCTCCACTTTACCCTTGATCCATTCCTTATAATGCTGAGTGTTAAGCAAGGAGGCATCAAGTACCATTTTTGGAGTCTTTGGCATGACTCAACCTGGGATTGAACCAAGGTCTCCCGGACCATTGGCGAACACTCTAACCATCAAAACTCTTGGCAAGCTGTTAAAATCAATCAATTGATTATTCAGTCAACCAGTTCCACTGCCATGTGCAGGATGCCACAGATGATTAGTTTTTAAGCCGCTTGACGTGTTTGATTTTTTCCTTCTCCAAGATTGGTTGCAATACCAGTCTTACCCAATTATTTACTCATTGCAGAGGATTAGAAGAGCATAAGTATGAATTAAAATGAAAAAAAAAAACTTGTCTAGGATTTGAACTCAGATTGCTGTCTCCATTTCCTCAGATGATAAACCTAATGTTACTGATGTATATATAGGTGAGAATTGCAAGAGTATGTATGTATGCATGTATGTGTGTGTGTGTGATGACCTGAATAGTCATTGATGTAGTATCATATTACGATAGAATGGAAGGCAACTTACCAGTAGAAACCAATCTGTGAAGAAATGTTACATATTTTTCTTAATCAAATAAAAAAGATATCTCACCATGTGTAAATTTTGACACTTTTGTTTTCACTACAAATATTTTGGAATGATCTTTATAAATGACATTATGATAAAATATAATTATCACCAGAAGTATTGTCATTATTCTATGAATTATTTAAATTAATATCCTCATCTTTAGAGTTTAGAACACTATATTTTAGTTGCCCAGTCAG
The DNA here is from genome assembly GCA_963585895.1 of Sepioteuthis lessoniana. Lineage (NCBI taxonomy): Eukaryota > Metazoa > Mollusca > Cephalopoda > Myopsida > Loliginidae > Sepioteuthis > Sepioteuthis lessoniana. The sequence goes on along the minus strand of OY757916.1, from coordinate 26,448,642 downwards.
CTGGGGCTGTAGAATACACTGAATGCACCTTTGCAGAGGGGTAAGAGCCCCCCCCACCACCACCACAACGAGTGTCCTGGATATGACACTAAACAATCTGATGGTGAGGTTCCAGCAGTGCTGGAACTTTGGGGAATGCAGAGTACCCCTTCATTGCCATCGTTCCCAGGTCCACTCTGGCCTGGAGTGGTAGCACCTAATAAGGGACCTATCTATGGGTTAAATAGAACTAACAGCATACTTATGCTAAAATGAATTGAGTAAACTGAATTGCTTGAAATAGAAATGTTTTTGACAATTAAACCGTACTTACATTTAAACTGCATGCTTATGCTTAACTGAATTATTTGAAATAGAACTGTTTTTCGACATTAAAACTGTATTTATACTTAACTGAATTATTACATATAACTACTTGAATATTTTGAAATGGAAATGTTTTTGACAATTAAACTGTGTACTTGTGCTAAGCTGAACTGTTTTCAATAGAACAGATTATTTACATAAAAATGGATTTGGCGTTAAATAACCTACAAAGGTTGATATGCCATAAAACCAAACAAACCAACAACTATATTTTAGGAAATGCATTATTAGGCTTTTCTACTATTGTCTGAATTTTGAAAAATAAGTTTCATCTTTATTTTATGATTAATCAAACTACTATAATCATATATTATCACCTTATCTTTTACTATCCTTACTCTCATCAAAACTTTAATGAATACATTCAAAAGGTAAGATATATATATATATATATATATATATATATATATATATATATATATATATATATGAATAAAGTTTGTGATGAAATCCAATGGAAGGGAAAGAAAAAATATATTCTGTAAAATCAGATTTCAGATTGACATGTTTTGCTAGAGGTCTACCATTGTTAGAAAAAGGAACATGATAAATTTTGAAAAAAATTAAATTAAAAATTTGTACTTGCTTCCTAAATCATCGTGCTTCTCTATATAACAATGTACATTCATTTTTTTGTTTATAAATTCATTCACATTCTACTGCTGCTTGACTTCTAGCTCAACATGCCAATATGATTTCTCAAACTAGATCTATCTATCTATCTATCATAAGTAAAGTAAAATTGGCGACCATAGTCAAGGGTGACCCAAAGGCTCCCTTCTTAAAAGCTACTACATCTTGGTGTAGGGGAGGGCACTACTCTTTCCCCAGGATTGCTCCACTTTATCCTTGATATGTACCTTATAATTCTGAGCATTAAGCAAGGAGGTATCAAGTACCATTTTTTAAGTCTTTGGTATGATGCAACCTGGGACTGATCCCTGGTTTCCTGGGCCATTGGTGAACACTGTACCCACTAATTTAATGAGCTGGTATATTTGACTGAGCAGTATGATTCTAAGTCTAACGTAAAGTTGGGCAGGTTTCGATCCCAGCTTCAATCATCCTACATGTCTAGCCACACTGAAGAGTTGCAATACAATGAAACAGTCTGTCTGTGGATGACAATATATATATATATATATATTTAGTCAGTCTCCTTATTAGTTTTTGGTAAAACATAGGATTATGCAAGAGAAGTACCTACAATAGTCATTAGATCCTACCCCATGCAACCACATACTAGAAACTGAAAATATGTCTCAAGTTTAAGGTATGAAGATATGGAGGACATAAAAAGAATACAAATCAAAGTATTTTGAAGAAATTTACATTTATTCATTTTGCCCAGTCACCTGGGGCTGTAGAATACACTGACTGCACCTCTGCAGAGGGGTAAGACCCCGCCCCAAACGAGTGTTCTGGATATGACACTAAACAGTCTGATGGTGAGGTTCCAGCAGTGATGGAGCTTTAGGGAATGTGGAGTACTCCCTTCATTGACATCGCTCCCAGATCCACTCTGGCCCAGAGCGGTAACACCCGAGAGGGTCTTATCTATGGGTTAATTAAAACCAACAGCATACTTATGCTAAAATAAATTGTTTGAGTAAATTGAATAGCTTGAAATAGAAATGTTTTTGACAATTAAACCGTACTTACATTTAAACTGCATGCTTATGCTTAACTGAATTATTTGAAATATAACGGTTTTTCGACATTAAAACTGTATTTACACTTAACTGAATTCTTATATATAACTTCTTGAATAGTTTGAAATGGAAATGTTTTTGACAATTAAACTGTGTACTTATGCTAAACTGATTTGTTTTAAATAGAACAGATTATTCACATAAAAATGGATTTGGCATTAAATAACCTACAAAGGTTGATATGCCATAAAACCCAACAAACCAAACCATACTGCACATCAATAAATCCATAAGTCTCATGATAAAAAAAATACCTAATTTATTTTATACAAAAAATACCTAGTTTATTTAATACAACAAAGATCTTTTTTTCAACATCCTTATCAACAAATTTAATTTGGTGCTGAACATTATACTGAGTACAGCAGATATACCTCCCTCATTTTAAACTGCCACCTGTATGATGTAAATGAATATAGGCAAGAAGCAATGGTGGCTCCATTTAACTTACGTCTTATCATTCTTTTTTGTTGATATTATTAGTTATGATCATGGCTTCAAGTGGTGCAGACTAGACGTTTGCTGTTGAAACATTTTTAAAACTAAGGAATCTTTATACAGGTGGCAGCAGAAATATCTCCCACATTTTTAACTGATGGTGTATATGGACCCCCACATATGGTCGAGCAAAAGCAGGACGACCAGCTCAAACATACATACAGCAGCTATGTGAGGATATGGGATGTAGCCCTGAAGACCTGCCAGAGGTGATGAACAATAAGGAGAAGTGGCGAGCGAGGGTCAGGGATATCTGTGCTAGTGGCACGACATGATGATGATGATGTGTAAGCAAACTTTAGCAAGTAGTAATGGTAGCTCCATCTTGCAAATGTTAAACTGATTTTTTTTCTGATATGAACTATTATGATAATGGCTTGAAATAGGGCACACCATATATTTGCAGTTGAAATATTTTTTAAGACTGGTGAATCTGTGATTGTTATGCAGAGAACTTTTCATTCTGATTTTATGTTATGTCAGAATGATGCTGTTCTGGATAGAAAATTGATACTCCTATTGGTTGAAAATTTCAGAACAACATGTTTATTAATCAAAAGAAATCCTTTAAGAAGACCATCAAGATTCCAAACTCAAGAAAACGTCCAGACTATGAGACAGTCTTTTGTCCAACTCCTATGCGTTCATCCCATAAAATGCTTTTATTCTGCAATAGTCTTATTATACAAAGAATGGAAACACATTAGCTTGTTGGAGCTACCATTAGCCCTTGCCTACATTCATTTGCCCCACACAGGTGACAGCTAGAAATGTGGGAGGTTTTTCTGTCACGCACTGTATAAATAAGATATTTAAAGATTCACTAGTTCTTAAAAGAACATTTCAACAGCAAGTACGCAGTGTGCACTGGGGTAAGCCATGATCATAAAGGATCCTTTTTTAAAAGAATAGTAAGAAATGAGATAGAAGGAGCTACCATTGCTCCTTGCCTATGTTCATTTGCATCACCCAGAAGGCAGTTTAAAATGTCGGAGGTATTTCTGTTTAATGAAAATTTCTGACTAAAATTCACTTAGTAACACAGAATGATTTACTGATTGTTTGATTGATTTTAATGGTATGTCAACATGTCTAGGGTTATTTTATGCCTACATGCTATAGAATCACATTCATGTTTCCATTTTTTGTAGAGTTGTTTCTTAATAGATTCTTTTTTTGTGAATGGTCCTATTGAATATGAATCATATTTTAAACAGATGCATTTGACCCATTGATAGGACCCTAACAGGTACGACTGGTTCAGGCTGGTGTGAACCTGGGAGTAATAGCAATGAATGTATACTCCCCATTTCCCAGATCTCTAAACCAGAAGCGTCATCATCCGATGCAGTTTAGTATCGTATCCCTACAATCAGTTTATTCTAAGCCCTGCTGACATGGTGTATAATGTGTCAAGTTACTAACTTGTTGATCATCCCCTGTATATATAGGGGTGTCCTCATGGTGTAATGGTTAAAGTGATGTACTGTGGAATCATAGTAAACGAGTTCAAACCTCAGTTGTGCTATTACATTCAATTTTGGACAAATACCCTTGGGAAAGGTATGAATCACCTTATCCTCCCAGGTATGGATTAAATAGTACCACTACTGTTCTTCTAGGAGAATGGGCTTGGCATTAAATAACCAACAAAGGTTGATATGCCATTAAAAAAAAACAAAGAAAGGAAAAAAAAATACACACACACACACACACACATGTATATATATATATACATATATATATATATTCGTGGTCTGAGTTTAAAAAATGGAAAATAAGTGTATTGATTATTCTTCATTTCTTTATCCAATTTCCCTGCTTCTCATCCTCTTTATGTATATTGCATTCACTTTTTCGTTTCCCCGCCTACCATTAGCTCTCACCACAGATACCCTAACCCTTGTAGGACAACAAAATAATTGTTTAGTTCTTTTAAGCCCACACAATCTGTCACCATCCACTTTTGCAATTATTCTTTTTGCGACTATTTGACTCACAGTAAATAAATCCCAATCAATGTGCTTTGATAAACGAGCTAAATGGCTCTTGTGACTCTGCAATGACGTCATCTGTAGTTTAATAACCGGAAGGTATTTTGATTTTTGTTTTTCAGTTCGAGCAAAGGAATCAGTCATTTAAGCATCAGTTTCCTTTTTGTTTTTTGTTGTTTTTATTTTTTGTTTTTTTAAGTGACTGCATCAACTCAGAACATTCATGAGTTATTGGTAGGTCAATAAGTAAACTGGCATTGTTTTTATTGTTGTTATTGTTGTTGTTGTTGTTGTTGTATACCTTTCATAATAATAACTGAAGTGAAGCAATACTACTACTTAAACAACTGATAATAACAATTATAATAATAATAATTATAGGAAAGATAAGTACCTCGACCTTGTTAGGGAATTGAAAAAACTAGGGAACACAAAGGTGATAATTATACTAATCGAGGTTGGTGCTTTTGGTAGTCACCAAAGGATTATAAAAGGGACTGGAGGACTTTGAGGTTGAAGGACGAGTGGAGACTATTTAAACTACAACATTATTGAGAACGGCTAGAATATTGAGAAGCATCCAGGAGACTAGAGGAGACTTGTGGTCACTTAAACTCCAGTGAAAGACTATCTGCTAAAACTGATGTGAAAAACTCTCAAGGAGTAAGATAATAATAATAATAGTGGACTTTGCTGTCCAGGCTGACCAGAGAGTAAAATTAAAAGAAAGCGAAAAGAAGGATAAATACGTCGACCTTACTAGGGAACCGAAAAAAACTTGAAAGTGACATTTATACCAATTATAATTGGTGCTCTTGGTACAGTCACCAAAGGATTATTAAAGGGACTTGAGGACTTGGAAATAAGAGGACGAGTGGACACCATCAAAACTATTGCATTATTGAGACCGGCCAGAAGACTCCTGTGCAAAACCATCAGCTAATGCTGATGGGAAAAACTCTTAAGGATTAATGATGATGATAATGATATTGAGGAATACTCTAAAGAGAACAGAGAAAGACTAATTACAGTGGCAAGTAACAGTAATGATAATAAAAGTATAAACAGAAAAACAACAAAAACTTGGCAACAGAAATGGGAAGGAAAATAAACAGTTGCATGGATACTTCAAGCGACAAACTGAGGAGATTGCACATGAGAAGAACTGAAAAGAAAACCTTAAAAGAGAAACTGAATGTCTTCTGACAGCAGCACAAAATAATGCCATAAGGACCAATTATATCAAAGCAAAAATTGATATTATGCAACAGAAGAATGAGTGTAGGTTGTATAGAAACCGCTATGGAATAGGGAATCACATGATAAGCAAATGCAGCAAGCTAGCAAGGAATAATTATGTGGGAAAGATGATCCACTGAGAATTGTGCAAGAGATTAAAATTTGACCATGCTGACAAATGATATATACACAAACTAGAATCATATGATAAGTAAATGCAACAAACTGATAAAAAGGAATAAGAGAAGACATGTCTGGGTTGGAAAGGCAATCCTCTGAGAATTCTGCAAGAGATTTAGATTTGACCATTCTATCAAATGGTATATGCTCAAACTAAAATCTGTCCTGGAGAATGTGACACACAAAATTCTCAAAGATTTTGAAATACAAACATATCACCTAAATTCTGACCAGAAGACCATACCTATAGGTGATTAATTAGAAAAAAAGAACTTGCTTTCCGGTGAATTTTGCCATTCTGTTGGACCACAGAGTAAGAAAGCAAACTGTCTGAGAAATACTTGGACCTAGCCAGAGTACTAAAAAAACTGTAGAACATGTGGATGATGGTGACATCATTTGTTGTTGGTATGCTTGGAATGATCAGGAAAAAAGACTTGAGGAATTGGAAACCAGTGAAAGAATCAAGACTTTTTAGACTACTGCTCGAATTGTCAGAAAAGTCTTGGAGACTTGTGGAAACTTACTGTTACTCAAACGCTTGTGAAAAACCACCAGCTAATGTTGGTGTGAAAAACTCACCAGGAATAAAGAATAAATAAATAATAATGATGATAATAATGATATGCACAACCCAGAATCGTTGCTGGAGAATGAGATGAACAAAGTTCTCTGGGATTTTTGAGATACAAACTGATCACTTATTCCCGACCAGACAACCAGACCTAGGGATAGTCTACAAAACAAAGAGAACCCACTGAATAATGGATTTTGCTGTCTCTGCAAACCACAGAGCAAAAATAAAAGAAAGCAAAAATAGAGATCTTGCGAGAAAACTAAAAAAGCTATAGAACATTAAAGTGATGGTGATACCACTCGTGATTTATGTACTCAGAACAATCACTAGAGGCTAGGAAAAGGGACTGGAAGACATAGAAATCAGAGGACAAGTGGAGACCATCCAAACTAAAGCATTATTAAGATCGGCCCGATACTGAGAAGAGTCCCGGAGACTTAAGGAGGCTTGCTGTCTCTCAAACTCCCGAGAAAAACCATTGACTAATGCTGGGATGAAAAACTCTCAAAGGTGTAAAATAACAATAATGTATGAAAACTCCAGCAACAGAAAATATATACAACAAATTAGAGATTAGCTAACCTCGAATTCAAAACTTAGAGTACACAAAGAATAAGTTTGTAAACACAGATGAGAAGTAGAAGAAAAATATTCAATTCGTAAAGAAAGTAATAAATTTACTAAATAACTGAAAAAAATAAACATAAAATAATCATAGAGGCAGCAAAAAATAAAGATTTACAAAAGTACAAGGACTAAATATCTAGGGGAAAAAAAACATACATGAACAATATGTACAAAGAATTAGAAATTCTAATAGAGATATAGTTAAAAACTAATCAAAAACTGAAAAATCCTGGACTGAAGGTAGAAAAAGAGGGGTTAATAACAGCAGCCTACCAGTTAGAAATTATCTATCTCTAATCATCCATCCCAACCAGCCACTGCACTTTGTATTTTTTTTAGGTGGTACTAAGTATCCATCCAGAGAACATCATTTATGAGTTTGTTCTTACATTAGCAACAATACCCAACACAGAAAAAGCAACAGAGGTACTATACATAGATACTGTGTGCTATTTTGAACAAACCCTGGAAGCAGCACCCTACAGAACAGCAGTTGTACAGCCATTTACCTCTCATCTTAATTGTCATTCAAGTCATACTGTGTGCTATTTTGAATGAATCCTGGAAGCAGCACCCTACAGAGCAGCAGTTGTACAGCCATTTACCTCCTATCTCACTTGTCATCCAAGTCATGCTGTGTGCTATTTTGAATGAATCCTGGAAGCTGCACCCTACAGAGCAGCAGTTGTACAGCCATTTACCTCCCATCTCACTTGTCATCCAAGTCATGCTGTGTGCTATTTTAAATGAATCCTGGAAGTAGCACCCTAGAAAACAGCAGTTGGACCGCCATTTACCTCCCATCTCACTTGTCATCCAAGCAAAATAAGAAAGTAATAATGATAATAATAATGACAATAATAAAGACAACCTGTTGAATTGTGGACTTTGCTCTCTCAGCAGACCACAGAGTAACATTGAAAGAAAGCAAAAAGAAAGATAAGTACCTGGACCTTGCTAAAGAGCTGGGCCTTCAAAGGGAACTGAAAAAAATCTATGGAACATGAAAGTGAATTTGATACTAAATGTAATTGGTGCTCTTGGTACAGTCACCAAAGGATTGGTACAGGGACTGGATGACTCGGAAATAAATAGACAAGTAGAGACTATCAAAACAACAGCATTATTAAGATCAGCCAGAATACTGAGAAGAGTCCTGGAGACTTGAGGAGACTTGCTGTCCCTTAAACTCTAGTGAGAAACCATCAGCTAACACTGGTGAGAAAAACTCTCAAAAAAATAAAATAATAATATGACACTTTTGATAAATCTGATACAAAAAAACACTATTCCTTTTCACAACCGGTATTTAGTCAAATAGAATTTTTTTGTTGTATGTACAACAAACTTTTGTTAGCATTAGTTGTAAATTATTGAAGAAATAAAGCAGAGCAAAAAAAAACCTACGATAAAGAAATAGTTTGTTTTTATTTTCTAGGAACAGCCGGATAGGTCAGGTTACAAGAATGAGTAAACTTGGGTGCCTCGAGTAGCGTAATGGTTAGCAAGCTTGACAAGCAAACCTGCAAGAGTAAGTTCAAGTCTCATTGGTTCCCCATTCATTTGGCCTTGTGCCACATCAAAGCAAAAAGCTTAGTAAATTACTACAATAATGAGGAAACTTAGAAAAATAAGAGGGCCATTCAATTTATAAGGTGAATATTTCTTTATGAATTGGCAATGGGGAAGTATTGTTTACAGATGCGCCTTTATCTAGGAAATCAATACTAATGGGTCATTCTATCTTTTGCAACACTGTCAGCATGACCTTCTTTATTGATAGGGGTGCCTGGAACAGTTTTTTTATTAGAGAGTCAGTTATTTTCTACTCTACTGACTTTTCAGCTCTGTCCTGTAATGGCAAACATTTTTGACTAAAACACACATATCAAACATTCTTCCCTAAATTTTACATGGTTTGTATTGTACAGCAAGCAAAGATCTGATTACAGAACTCTGTTTAAGCCAGGAGCACTCTGTTTTATTCATTGCAGTTTGAATAGCTTTGAAAAAAAATAAAATTTTATCAAAATAATTTTTGCTATAAACTTATTCCGAACAATGCAGTATTTATATCAAAGGAGAAAAATTCAGAAAAAAAATTGTTTTACTTCTTTTTTTATAAAGTTCCCCATATTTATTGAATGGCCCTTGTATATTCATTCAAGATTCCATGAAGAGAAAAAAGCTCCAATGATAAAATTACAAATATTTTGATTAGTTGGTTGGTTGTTTGGATTTTATGGCACATCAACCTTTGTAGGCTATTTAATGCCAAATCCATTTTTATACAAATAATAAGTTCTATTTAAAACAATTCAGTTTAGCATGAGTACACAGTTTAATTATCAAAAACAATACTATTTCAAGCTATTCAGTTTAGTCAAACAGTTCTAATTCAAACAATTCAGTTTAGTGTGAGTACAGATTTTGTCCACATACAGTAAAATGTCAAAATAGTTCTATTTCAAACAATTCAGTTTAGCATAAGTATGAAGTTTAGTTGTTAAAACAGTTCTATTTCAAGTAATTTAGTTTAGCATAAGTAGGCAGTTTAGTTCTATTTGACCCATAGATAGGACTCTATCAGGTGCTACCACTCCGGGTCAGAGTGGACTTGGGGCTGATAGCAATGAAGAGGGAATCAGCATTCCCCAAAGGTACAGCATTACTGGAACCTCACCATGAGATTGTTTAGTGTCATATCCAGGACACTGTTTGGTGGGGGGATCTTACCCCTCTGCCGAGGTACAATCAGTGTATTCTACAGCCCCAGTCGACTGGGTAAATTTTGACTAGTTTTCCTGTATTAATTTTCCTTTCTGCTCAGGATTTTTAGCTTTCATCATTTTTTAAGGAATAAAGTAAATTATAGTATAGTATAAAGAAATAGCTTTGTCAAGAATTTAGATCTACGAGGATCATTAGATAAGTTTCCAGGCTTTTTTCGTATGGGCACTTTTATTGATAGTGTAATATTTTGACCTTCAACCTGGCCCAAAAATGCTATTCCAAGGTGATGAACCGGAAGGAAGTGGCACATTACAATGGCCAGTATTCGAAAGAGATCACGTGGGCGGATTAAGGCTGATAATATGGGACAAGGTGAAGGTCCCACTGTGCCACTACAGAGTGATGCACCGGAAGAGAGTGACCTCTGAACTGCATGACAGTTATTTCCGCTTGATGACGATTAAACATTCGATTTCAAAGATCGAGTTGGCGTCGAACAATTATATAACTCAATTGAGTTCGACGAGCCAGTGAGTTGCCAGTTGAGTTGCGGGCAGTTGAGTTGGAGACAAGATGTGGTAGGGAAAGCCACATCAGTCCAAAGGGGCCTTTGGGCCCTGATGAGTTGAGGTCCGGAGAAGATGCTGATAAGATGCCATAAAGAAAGCCATCATCCAGCAGAGTGGCCTCTGGACCTCCGATTGAGCATCAAAGAATAAGAAAGACACAACGTGACGGCCACAACGTGATGTGGGGTCAAAATATTGCCGTTATGTCCGATCTCCAACTCCCTCTCACAGTAAAACCCCACACAACCTTTTCGAACCCTTGCAATAAAGGGAGAGGTAAGTATTTTTATAAAGAAGTCTTCCTGCATGCATCTGTTTATTTATTGTGTCGTTATGAAGCTGTAGATGAGTATATAACAATAGTACACACATGAAACTCTAGTCCCCTTGGAAGTAATCTCCTCCGGCTGCAATGCACCTGTTGTACCATTCCAACAACTTTGTGAAGGCCCCATGGAAGTCCTCTTGTGTGAGCATGTCAATGACCTTCGTCACAGCCTCTTTCATCACATAGTTAAAGAATCAAACAGTTCTATTTCAAATAATTCAGTTTACCATGTCAACAAAGTTAAATGGTTCCAAGCATTGATACATATCACTAACAATTCAATTAAACATAATGAATTTGTTTACACACAGTTAAGTGGAAAAACAGTTCTAGTTAACCCATAGATAGGACCCTTTGAGGTGTTATCACTCCAAGCCAAAGTGTCTTGGAAACAATAGCAATGAATAGGTACTCCGTATTCCCCAAAGCTCCAACAATACTGGAGCCTCACCATCAGATTGTTTAGCACCATATCCGAGACATTCAATGAGAGAGTCCTTCCCCTCAGCAGAGATGCAATCAGTGTATACTACAGCTTTAGCCGACAGAGCCATCAGTCATTTGTTTACCAAGTTAAATATAAGAACAGTTCTATTTTGAACAGTTCAGTTTAGCATAATTACAGTTTTTATTCTACTCTTAGTTAAATGTAAAAACAGTTTTATTTCAAGCAATTCTTTTTAGCATAAGTACACAATTTATATGTCAAACAGTTCTATTTGACTCATAGATAGGACTCTCTCAGGTTCTACCACTCTGGGACAGAATGGACCTTGGAGCAATGACAGTGAAGAGGTACACCATATTCTTCAAAGTTCTAGCATTACTGGAGCTTCATCATCAGATTATTTAGTGTCATATCCATTTGGGAAGTCTGTATATTCCACTGGGCGATGATTGATTTAATGATTGATTGATTTTAATGGCATGTCAACCTATCTAGTATTATTCTATGCTTAGAGGTTAGGGAATTATGTACATTGTAATTTAATATTTCCATTTTTTGGCACTTTCTTAAGGGATTTTTTTGGCAAATGGTTATATGATATCAAATATTTTTATCTAATACAAATAATTTTATGCTTAGATAGAGCCATAACAGGAACTTTACCTATGGAACAGAAAGGATCTGAGAGTAATGGCAATGGATGAGTACACCACACTTCCCAGAGCTCAAGAACTGGGGCCTCACAACCAGAACTGGAGCCTCACCACCATTATCCACCCCTTTCTTCCTTTGTTCTTCATTTTAGCATTATGTCCAGAACACCCATTTTTTTTTTTTTACTTAGAATGGGATTCTAAACCTCAGTGACAGGGCGATTCAAAATCTTTAAAAAATTGTTGTCATTCAATCAATTCATTCATGATAAAACTCAGTTGCTAAAATTATACTAAGTAGTTATATGATGTTGATTATTATCAAACCTAGACATTGGTTTGGTTCGGTAATTTTGTTTATTGGCGTATCAACCATTGGGTTTTTTGGTGCCAAAACCATCTTTGTAGAAGAATAGCGGTGATGATATTTTATCCATAGGTGGTAGAATATGTCAGTTCATACCTTTCTCTAGGGCATTAGTACAAATGTGAGTGTAACTACTCAGAAAGTTTGAATTCACTTACTTTGAGGCTGTACCATATTCGCAATTAACGCTATGTGCAAAATGGACATATAATGTTCATAACAATAGAACATATAAAGAACATAGGAATCTCGGAATTCGAAAACACGTAATGACTTCTTGTTCAGGTACGAAACCTTTTTATTAACTTTGAGTTAAAGGTTTCGACGTAAGGAGGAGAGACACTATCTTCTATGCTGTCTTATTCATTTGGGCCCCTTCTCAAACGGCCCCCCCATAGGGTGCAAGTTCGCTTCGCGTCTGTGAGTCAATCCTTCTCATTTGGCGTCTAGTACCCAACTCACAACTTTCTTCAGATTCTCACACAAACCTCTGCGCGCTTCCGGTGCGTGACATCACCCGCACCCTGTCACCCCGTTTCGTCTCGGACTATTGTGACATCTGAGTGACACCTCCATCCGCCCGTGCGCGCCCGTGTTTAACACCTGCCTCAGTGTTGCACCAAACTCACCCATGTGCTGAGCCGAAAGGTTCTCAGCCTAACTAAACTCAAAGGCATGAACGGAAATCCCTCAGCTATAATATAACAAGGCCACAGTCCAGCCATTATGCAAGACAGAATGCCTCCAGGATATAAGAAAAAGATTTAATTAAACAAAAACCCCAAAATGAATCAATGATTGAAGATAATATTTCATAAAAGTCTTTAAAATTGAAAATGACAGTTTTTTGATGAAATGAATAGCTGTGTGCTAAGCAAAAAGGTATCAAGTACCATTTTTAATGTCTTTGGTATGACTCGACCTGGGATTGAACCCAGGTCTCCCGGACCATTGGTAAACGCTCTACACACTGAGCCAACCAGCCAGTTTGGTGACCATAGTTGAGGGCGACTAGAAGGCTCCCTTTTCAATAGCTACTACACCAAGGTGTAGGGGAGAGTGCTACTCCTTTTCCTAATAATATATATATATATATATATACAAGTATATATTCATATGTATATATATATATATATATATACATATAATTATATATATATATATATATAATTATATATATATATATATATATATCAGATTATATAGATATACAATTATATATTTGTATGTATATATATATACGTATATATATATATATATATATATCGGATAATATATATATATACATATATACATTTATCTATCTATCTATCTATATATATATATATATATATATATAATTTTATATATATATATATATATATGTATATATATATATATATATGAATATATTTAGATATATTGTAATTTTCCCAGATAAAATTGCTTCACTTCCTTTTTGCAAAATCCTGGTACTTTTCATGTTTGTGCCGATAGAAATTATTGTGGCAAGGTCTGAAAATGATCTCATTGATTACCATGACAATGTTATTGTAGTTGTTGATGTTGCTGCTGCTGCTGCTGCTGATGATGATGATGATGAAGGTAATGATGATTGTTATTGTTGGTTGATGATGATGATGATGATGATGAATAATACAAATATTAATAAGGTGATGATGATATGATCCACAGATTGCAGGTTAAAAATCTAATTGAAATACAGAGGGATAGAGAGGGATAGAGAGAGCGATGGGGAAAAGAGAGATTGGGGAAAGAGAGAGGGAGAGAGAGAGGAATGGGAAGAGAGAGAAGGTGAAATTGAGAGATAGAGAAAGAGAGACGCAAAGATTGAGAGGAACAGAGAGAGAGAGAGTGAGAAAGAAAGAAATGCTGATAGAATAGATATAATCAAGCAATATCAGAAAACAGATTTTGGCAATGAAATTGGCATGCAGGAGACTCCTCATCAATCCATAACTAACAAATAATAAGACCCTCAGTCTGTGACTCCCACCCCACCAAATGTTCATAGATGCTAACATTTTGGTAATCTCAGTTGTAATTTCATTAAATAATTTTTTTCTTTTTTTACTGTTTTTTTTTTCCCTATCTTTTTCTGCATTCTCTTTTTTCCAACAATCTTTCTTTTACGATATCTTTTAAAAAATTTGTTTTTCTTTCAGCTTTTCAACCAATTTCTTATTTTCCTAATTTTTTCATTCTTCTTTTTTTACTTAATATTTAATATTAAACACTGGATTTTTTCATTCGGTACTCATCTGTTCACCCTTGATTTTTCATTTCTCATCCTTCTATTTCACTTTCATTTAAATAAATCTGTTCATTTCTTTTTCACATTCATTGATTCCTATTTTCTTTGCCTTTTGACTTCAACTTTTTACTTTCTTTTCTAACATGATCTCTCAAGCAAATTTGTTCAGTTACACTTCTTAGCTATCTTTCCTTTTCCCTTTGTTATCCACAAGATCCTTTTCTTTCTTACTTTACTATCCACGCCTTCTTATTTTCCTTCTCTATCTTTCTTCCTTAACTTCCTTCCCTTTCCTTTTTTCTTTTATCATCCGCCCCTTCTTATCTTTCTTCCCTTTTTTCTTTCTTTATTATCCACCTCTTTTCTTTCTTTCTTTCTTTCTTTCTTTCTTTCTTCATCACTTCCTATCTTCCTTCTCTTTCTTTCTTTCTTTCTTTCTTTCTTTCTTATCTGCCCCTTCTTATATTTCTTTACTTTCATTCTTCCTTTATTATGCACCCTTTCTTTTCTTCCTTCTCTTTCCTTTTTCTTTTATCATCCACTCCTTCTTATCTTTCTTCCCTTTTTTCTTTCTTTATTATCCACCTCTTTTCTTTCTTTCTTTCTTTCTTTCTTTCTTTCTCCATCACTTCCTATCTTCCCTTTCTTTCTTTCTTTCTTTCTTTCTTTCTTTCTTATCCGCCCCTTCTTATCTTTCTTCACTTTCTTTCTTTCTTTATTATGCAACCCTTCTTTTCTTCCTTCTCTTTCCTTTTCCTTTTATCATCCACTCCTTCTTATCTTTTCCCTTTTTTTCTCTCTTTATTATCCACCTCTTATCTTCTTTCTCTCTCTCATTTTTCATTATCCACCCCTTCTCATCTTCCTTCCATTTCTTTCTTTCTTCCTTATCCACCCCTTCTTATCTTTCTTCCCTTTTTTCTTCCTTTATTATCTACCTCTTTTAATAATTTTTTACCTTTTTCCTGCCTCCTTAATTATACACCTTTTCTTCCGTTCCTTATTTTCTTATTTTATCATCCACCACTTTTTATCTTTCTTCCCTTTTCTTCTTCCTTTACCTTCACTTCTTTTCATCTTTCTTCTTTTTCTTTCTTCCTTCTTTATCCACCTTTTCTTATATTCCTTCCCTTTCCTGTTTTTTTTATTATCCACCCCTTTTTAGCTTCACTCCTTTTCTTTCTTTTTTCATTATATACCCTTTCTCATCTTTCTTCCCTTTCTTTCTTACTTTATTACCCACCCCTACTTAGGTTCCTATCTCTTTCTTCCTTCCTTTATTGTCCACCCCTACTTACCTTCCTTTCTCTTTCTTTCTTCCTTTCTTATATCCCCATTTTTAGCTTTCTTTCCTTTTCTCTTTTCATTATGACCTCCCGTCTGCTTTCACACTTTTCTTACTTCTAACTTTCTGTTCTTTCCTCCAAACATTCTTTCTTCCTTTTTCCTTTCATGGTTTATTGACAAGTTTCTTCTTCTTCTTCTTCTTCTTCTTCTTCTTCTTCTTCTTCTTCTTTATGTGACATTTTTATCATCGTATTTAATTTTCTTATCAGTTTCATGAATCACTGATTCATTTCAGAATCTTTGATAGTGACAAGCCCATCTTATTAAAATCAAGTTCGATATTAAATAAATCAGTTATTGAAAACTTGCTCTATCAAATAACAAAACCTCACCTGAATAATACTCAGATGTTTAAGTAAGCCCTAAATTAAAAAGAAAAGAATAACCTCCATCTCCACCCAAGCCCCTAAAAAAAAAAGAAAATCAAGAATAAGATAAAAACCCTTCCAGCAACAACAACAACAAAAATGTTCTAGTTATGACAACTGTCATATTTTTCTGGCTCACAATTTCAGTTTTGGAACAAATGTGAAAGCAAACATTGTAAATAATAATATGTCTTGGAAAAATGAAATCTCAAATACAAAACTTTGGGATGAAAATGATAAAAGAATTTCCAACTGATTACATTCAGGCCTTTCCTGCTTTTGTATCTGATGCTGCCTAATTTGTTTTGTCTGTATTTGATTAGAAACTCTTGAATATCTTTTCACAATACATAACCCTTTTATAATCTATTCATCTTAAATCTTTTCTTTGTTTCTTTTCTTTTCGTTTCTTTTCTTTTCGTTTGATTTTTCCTGTCAATTGTTTTCTGCTGCTTTTGTTTCTTTTTCTCTTCTTTCCTTCTATAATTTTTTCCCAATCATTCTTCTTCAGTTCTTCTTTCTTCTTTTACTCTTCTTTCTTTCTTTCAATCTTTCTTTCTTTCTTTCTTTCTATGATTTTTTCCTAGTAATTCTTCTTCAGTTCTTCTTTCTTCTTTTACTCTTCTTTCTTTCTTTCTTTCTATAATTTTTTCCTAGTAATTCTTCTTCAGTTCTTCTTTTTTCTTTTACTCTTCTTTCTTTCTTTCTTTCTTTCTTTCTTTCTTTCTTTCTATAATTTTTTCCTAGTAATTCTTCTTCAGTTCTTCTTTCTTCTTTTACTCTTCTTTCTTTCTTTCTTTCTTTCTTTCTTTCTATAATTTTTCCACAGTAATTCTTCTTCAGTTCTTCTTTTTCTCTTCTTTCTTTCTTTTATAGTCTTTTCTTGTCAAACTTCTTTCTTTCTTTCTTTCTTTCTTTCTCCAGTCATTATTTTTCTAGTATTGATTCTTTTTCTCTTCACTTCTTACTCTTTTGCTTTCATTGTTTATTAGTTTTTTCCACTCAGTTGTCTTCTGGTCTTCCTTCTTCTTTATTATTCTTTTCTTATCTTTTCTTAACCTTTTTTTTTCCAGTTTTTTATCTTTATATTTTTTTGTTCTTCATTTTTCTTTCTTTCTTTCTTTCTTTCTTTCTTTCTTTCTTTTTAAATTTTCCCTATCATTTCCCTCTTTTTCATTTCTTTCCCTAATGCTTTTCTATTTTCTTTCTTCTTTTAGATGTTTCTTTTCTTTTCCTTTTTTGTTAAAAACATACACTCTTTTCCTTATCTCTATAAACATTTCTTCTAGACTCACTGACAGCCCTCTGTTCTTGTATCTATTAATCCATTCATTTATCTTGTCTTTATTCTTCATTTTTACTTTCACTTCAACATTTTTCTCTTTTCATTTTCAACCTTATTGTCTACTTCCACTTTCACTTTCATTTTTCTTTATTCCATTTTCTTTTATCTTACCTATTCTCTTCCTTCCAAACAACATAAATGAACAACCTCTTCAGAATATGTATCAACCTAATCCAACCTTAAATCTACCTCCTCACATTCTCATTTCTCTCAAACACTCTCTGTAATATGGGGTCTCAAAAGAATGGGCTTTCCATACCTCTTCTAATTACATTTTCTATCAAATATGGATGATAAACTTTCTATACAACTCTTATGATAAAATTTTCTGATGACATTAAAGAAACAAAATTCCATGAAAAATCTAGAGAAACAAAAATCTAGAGAAATGAAATGAAGAAATAGAGTGAAACCAATAAAACATACAAATTGTTTCAGGTTTGAATAAATGTTTAGTAGAAATCAATTAGATTTACATATGACATGTACAAATCAATAAATTCTGCATGAAGATCATGAATTGCAATGCTTCTATTTTACAAAACACTTCCATTTTTTTCTTCAAGCTTTTTTAAATAAGTCTTCTTACAAAATTCACCCAATTTTGACAAGATTTTATTAAGAAAGAACACCACACAGTAGACTACATTAGTTTTCCATATTTTTATGGAAATAAAGGAATAAATATGTTCAAATTTATCACAAATTCTGATATGACTATGAATAAAAGCAACAAAACAATTTGTGTAGCTTTAAAAATGTTTCTGTCATCAAAAAACACAGTTAGTGACATGAAACCAAAATCCTAATAATACAGTTATATAATTTATTAGATCTAGTTTGTAGTAAATCCTCAGAAGTAAGTCTGGTTTTCAGAAATCATCATCCAAACATAATTCATTTTTATCTCTTACAATATTCAGACTCGTTGTTATACTCATAACGTTTCGACCAGTGTGCCCTTCGGCCTTCTTCCTGTGTTTCACGTCAAATCCTGGAGTATCCAGGACACATTGCACAACAGATATAGGCAATTGGTTGAAAAGTACTTCTTATTGAAATTATCCTTAGGTTGCAGATTCAATCCGAACTATAGTTGCAATAACAAGTAATGCTTACTATAGATTAATTCTTGTATCATGGCTAACCGAATTAGAATAATCTACTTCCATGTATTAAATAAAGAGTTCAGTTTAAAGTTTTCTGTGGGCTACTGATTTCGACAAGAAACACCAGAAGAAAGCTGAAGTATGCATCAGCCAAAACATTGGGAGTATAACATTTAAGATGAAAACAATAGTCCCAACATTTTAAGTGAAAAAATTAATCAAGCTTCATTTTAGAAATTTAGATAAATAAGCTATGGTACCTTTGAATCTCTTGAACCATCAGTCTCTGTCTATCATCACTCTTAATAGGTCTATTTGATGGAGTTAAGTGTCGGCTCAGAGCTAGTGAACGTAATCTTAATAAGTTGTAAGTAAAGTTGGTGAACATAGTGACCCAAAGACTCCATTTTCAATAGCTACTACACTGAGGTCTAGGGGAGTGCGCTACTCCATTCCCTGGATTGCTCCACTTTATCCTTGTTCCATACCTTATGGTGCTGAGTGCTAAGCAAGGTGGCATCAAGTACCATTTTTTGAGTCTTTGGTATGACTTGACCTGGAATTGAACCCCAGTCTTCTTGACTATTGGTGAACACTCTATTCATTAATCTATTAGATCTAGTTTATAATAAATCCGCAGGAGTAAGTCTGGTTTTCAGAAATGCTGGATCTAATTTTTCTTTTTTATTTCTCTCGAAGGAAGGAATAAATCAAAATATTTTAGGATTGGAATATCTTATTATTTAGATGTCATATTCTAACACCAACTGATTTTGACTTTCAAACGCTTAAATAAATTTTTAAAAAATTATCAGAAACTGTATATTCAGAACTTCAAAGAAAAAATATCTTATAAAATCTGATCAAAAAACCTTTTACAACATAATTTATTATTAAAATATCTTTAAAAAAAGTTTCTAAGAATTCTTTGAAGTGTTTTTTGAGAGCTGATTAGGAACAAATATTTATGTATTTAAATTCGGTGGTGCTCATGGGGTAATGGTTATTGTCATAGGAAATGGACATGGAGAACCAAGTTCAAATCCAAGACAAGGCTGTTTGCATTTCACATAGTGCTAATACCCTTGGAAAAAGTATGAATCTTATTATTCTACCTCCAGGTTGGCATGGTAACTATTACACCATGGGCCCCTCCATTCTATGATCATTGGAGAAGGAAAACTCTGAATTTTAACCCATTGAACTCAGCTTAAAAATTGACCTCTGCACGTGCAGAGTAGTTGGTTAAATACTTAAATTCCGTGGTGATTGTGTTATATAGTGTTATGTCCTTGGGATAAGTATGAATCCAATTATTTTCCCTCAAGTTATGGGTAAATAGTAGGACAGACTGAGCTCTTTAAATTTGGTATGGCAACTGGTCTGGGAGAAATGAAGCAACACATCAATATATTTTTGTATTTTTGATTTTACATTCCTATATAAACTGATTTTGAGTTTCAAATGATTAAATAATTGGTTGGTTGGTTGGTTGGTTGGATTTTATGGCTTATCAACCTTTGTTGGTTATTTAACAACAAATCCATTTTTATGCAAATAACCAGTTCTATTTCACACAATTCAGTTTAGCATGAGTACACAGTTTAATTGTCAAAAACCTTTTCTATTTAAAACTATTCAGTTTATTAAAACAGTTCTAATTCAGCTAATTCAGGTTAGTTTAAGTTCATATTTTGTTTACACACAGTTAAATGTCAAAAAAGTCCTACATATAACAGTTCAGTTTAGTGTAAGCACAGTTTCAATGTCAAAAACAGTTCCATTTCAAACGATTCAGTTTAGCATAAGCTCTCAGTTTAAATATAAGTACACAGTTTAATTGTTAAAAATATTTCTAGCTATTCAGTTTAGTCAAACAGTTCTAATTCAAACAATTCAGTTTTGCATAATTATGCAGTTTAGTTCTATTTAACCCATAGATAGGCCCCTATCAGATGCTACCACTCTGGGTCAGAGTGGACCTGGGAGCAATGGCAATGAAGAGGTGCTCCACATTCACCAAATCCCCAACATTACTGGAACCTCACCGTTAGATTGTTTAGTATCATATCCAGGACTCTCGTTGGGAGGGTCTTACCCCTCTGCAGAGGAGCAATCAGTGTATTCTACTATCCCAGCCGACTGGGCAATGGTTAAATGAATTCAAATGAAATAGTCAGAAACGCCATATTTAGTGCTCTAAAGAAAAAATATCAAATAAAATCTTATTAAAAATCAATTTACGACATAATTTACTATTTAAATATTCTGATAATTTCCAATTTTTTTCAAATTGTTATTTTTCTTCCCAAGCATTCCGTTTTTTACAACTGGTTAGGAATATATATATATATATATATATATATATATATATATAAATATATATATATATCATCATTATGTTATACTGCAAGCACAGATTTCCCTCACTCTCTCTCTCTCTCTCGCCATTCGTCTCTATCATAAATTGCTTCCAGCAGGTCTTCTAGACTACATCCTGTGTCCGTACAGAGCAGTTGAAGATAAGTTCTAGTTGATCGTCCAACACTTGCACATCTGTGTGAAAGGGTCCATAGGAGATCATCACTTATGTGTCCATCTTTACTTCTCCAACAGTGTCCCACGTGTCTTGTCTGGCTTATTTGGATAGTTTTAGAGATTAGAGGTAGGTGGGCGTGCAGCTTTTGTTTAGTGGGATGTTGCTTCCAGGATTTGTTCAATATAGCTCGTAGCATTCTTGTGCAATTCCTGTTTAGCTTTTTTTCCTGTGGTGAATCCATATAGTAGAATTGACATGAGACCATGGCTTGGGAAAAATTGTCTTTTATTTTTTTGGTTGGGTTTGACTTCCTTGACCCCCACACATGGCCGAGCAAAAGTAGGACGATCAGCACGAACATACATTCAGCAACTATGTGAGGATACAAGATGTAGTTCAGAAGACCTGCCAGAGGCGATGAACGATAGGGAAAAGTGGCGAGAGAGGGTCAGGGATATCCGTGCTACCAGCACGACATGATGATGATGATGATGATCGATAGCCAGTTAATAGCCTGTATGTATGTATGTATGTTTGTGAAATTTTAAATAAACATAATATGAGGTGCTTCATCATCGTAAACATGCTCAGTGATTTTGATACTCACTGGGTGACCAACTTTGGGAAAAGCATGAATACGTCGGTTCTCCTTAAATAATAGGGCAGATGAAGACTATAATGTTTCCTTTTGGATTTATACCCTTGGTTAAGGTATGATCGCCTTATCTCCTCCAGTTATGGGTTAAATAGTACCACTACTGTTCGTCTACAAAGATTGCTTTGGCATTAAATACTCCATGAAGATACATATCCCATTAAACAAAGAAACAAAGTTTATTTTAGAAGTGTTTTTTTTTCATTTAAGTCTGCACTACTATTTACTCATTGCTGGCAAAAGTAGACTCATATTTTGACTGAATTAGCGTGAAATTTAATTCGGCATTGAAAAGTTGTAGGGAAAATAAGTATTTCATCGCCTGCCACCTTAGAAAAATTGGAACGGTCTTAATATTCAGGGATGGTCCATCTTGAAAATGAGAGATAGAACATTAAAAAATTCAAGAAAATCACATTATATTAATTTTTGAACATTAATTTGTTTTTTATTGAAAAAATATATTCCCCCCTCCACCAACCACCAGTATAGACTAGTCCAATTACCCAATGATTACTCCTAATCAAGTACTCATTACCAGTAAAAAAAAAGTCACTAGTTCACAGAATCCTTCAAAGAATAAGAATCTAATCTCCCCACAACGGGCAAGTTGAAAGAATTGTCTAAGGACACCCTGGACAAAATTGTATACTTGCACAAGACTGGAATGGGTTACAAGACGATTAGCAAGCAGCCAGATGAGAAGGAATCAACTGTTGGTGCAATAATAATAGAATGGAGGGGCCCATGGTGTAATAGTTATCGTTGTAGGAAATGGACACGGTGACACGAGTTCAAATCCTGGTCGAGACTGATTGCATTTCACATTGCACTAATACCCTTGGGAAAGGTATGAATCCAATTATTCTCCCCCCAGCTATGGGTAAATAGTAGGACAGACTGGGTTCTTCAGCCTTGGTGAGGCAACTAGTCTAGGAGAAGGAAAACTCTGAATTCAAACCTGTTAAACTCCGCTTAAAAATTGTCCTTGTGTCATATCCTGCCCGAGCGGAGGGGTTGGTAAATAGGATAATAATAGAATGGAAGAAACACCAATTGACTCTCAATCTCCCTTGGTCTGGAGCTCCACGCAAGATCTGCCAACGTGGAACAAAAATGATGATGAGAAAAGTGAGGGAACAACCCAGAATTACGTGACAAGAGCTTGTTGATGATCTTAAGGCAGCTGGGACCACAGTCACTAAGATGGGCTGGTCCATCTTGAAAGTGAGAGATAGAACATAAAAACTCAGTAATTTTGATACTCACTTGTAGTGGACTGAAATCATGTTGTGCCTACAAGGTCCGCCTACTAAAGAAGGCACATGTACAGGCCCGTCTGAAGTTTTCAAATAAGTACCTGGATGATTCAGTGGAGAGTGGCCTTTTCGTCGGGTGCGCACGTGGTTTGGAGCAGATGAAAAAGTCAGGTGTATCTCTCTCCTTATGTCGAAAAACCTTTAAACTCAAAGGTAATAAAATGTTTCGTACTGGAACTAAGAAGTCGTAAGTGTTTTTCGTGTTTCGGGATTCCTATGTTCTATGTATATATGTTATGTACGTTTCACATATCTGTATCATGGGCATTGCAGAGAAGAGAAAAATTTCGTATTTTGGTTTGGCACGCAAATTTAATTCGACACTTAATTTCAACCAATCAGGATGACTTATCCTATTCAGCCCGGACCTTCATTTCCGCCCACAAAATCTTGTAAGCTGCCAAATCCAGTTTCTTTGGCTGGAGACGCCGACCAGTGCAGACGTCACACTGGCCGTTCTTCAATAGCGATGCTTTTCAACTGAACCATGCCGCTCAGTGCGGATGCCTCACTGCGGCTCTAGAAATGCAGCAGGAGCAGCAGCAGCATGGAAAAACGAGGGAACCCATCTAATTTATGGATTCCTTTCGAGGAATCTCAGTTGAATATAAATTAGATGCATTCAACATGCCTCGCACAGGCACAACTTTATGTCACCCCAAAATTGGCTATGTCGATCTGACCGTCATCCCGCTCTCGACACGCATGGAGATAACGCCAACTCTCCTCAAATACCAGACTTACAAAACTACACGGTGACATCCAAAGTTCAATTCCTACAACTGCAACAATGTCTTTCGTCAAAAATGCAAACAACACAATCCGTCACACGTCCGACGACACACGCTGCCACTTCAACCACCTCAACTTCTCATAACTCAATTTCGTCTCAATACTCACAACCCTTCACGAGTCTTGCAGCACCAAAAGCAAACCCAAATATTCCATGCTGCAAATAAAAACCTATTCATAAAAACACCTTTCGACCCTCGCCATCGTACTTCATCATCATCCTCCAATTATTTTTCACAACCTAGCGAAGGGACTAACAACACTTAGCGGGGTAACGACACAACGTAAACACATACGTTACACCATCTTCCTGTCTTCATCGAGTTATATAATAGTTCAATCGCCCACTCAGTCTTTTGGAATGGCATGTTTGATCGCCATCAAGCGGAAATAACTGTCAAGCAGTTCACAGGTCACTCTCTTCTTGTGCATCAGTCTATGAGTGTACCATGGGATTTTACCTTGTCCCATATCGTCAGCCAAGCCCGCCTACGCGATTTCTTCTCATAACTGCCATCGGAATGTGTCACTTCCTTCCGGTGCATCACTTTGGAATGACATGTTTGGCCGGGTCGAAGGTCAATAGACAACAGTAGAGCAGACTGAGCTCTTTAAACCACCGGTCTAGGAGAAGGAAAACTCTGAATTCAAACCTGTTAAATTCCGCTTAAAATTTACCCGGTGTTGCATCCTGTTTGCGCGGAGAGTTTGGTAAATATTTATTGAGTTATCAGCATAAAGTCTTTTATATTTCAATCATTGATCTGATGATGACGATGATGAAAGAAAAGCATAAGTTTTTTTAGGTTATTTTTTAGCTACCAATTCGAAGAAGCTTCAGTGAAATTGTAACAAAATTTCATCTTTGGTTTCACATATTAAAGATGATATCAGTCTCTCTCTCTCTCTCTCTCTCTCTCTCTCTCTCTCTCTCTCTCTCTCTCTCTCTGGTCCTATCATCTGGTTTGATCTGGTGGGCACTATTACTGTAGCGTGTCTTGGGCAGGAATAACCCGTAAGAACCCATATTTCTCCAAATCTACAACTGGTTTAAATTTAGATTTTTCCTTCTCCAAGACTGATTGCCATACCAAGCTTAAAGAACCCAGTTTTCCCAACTATTTACCCATGGCTGAAGGGAGGAAAGCCGGATTCATACCTTGCCCAAAGGTATTAGTGTGAAATGCAAACAGCTTCGTTCAGGTTTTGAATTCGGTTAGCTGACACCATAACCAATATCGATAACCGTTACGATGTACTTTTATTGGAGTCAAAAAGTGCATCTTTCCGTAGAATAATATGATTCCAAAGTCAATGATAGTTTATAACCAGGATAAACTTTGAATGAGATGGAATCTTTTTGGAGAAGTAACAATGATGATGCTAATGATAATATTACTGGTTCTATTAATAATGATGATGATTTAAGGTAAGTCAATTTGATCACTGACCATTTTTTAAGAATCTTTTTTTTTTCTCGGTGTCAGTCTTTAGGAGGTGGGGGATCATAAAATCGTGACTGTAAAATACCAAGTTGTTTGCTTTTCAGTGAAAGTAACTATTTTGAGAAGTAATAACTCGCTTCTTCGGCCAGTGTCCAGAATTAATTGGTTTAAACATGAAAACAAAAAGATGAAAAGATGAAGTGATTATGGATAAAAGATACAAAGAATTTTTCTATTTTCTTTCTTTTTTAACGTGTATCCAAACTGCTTCCACTGTTGACCAGAGAATTATAGTTTGGGGGCAGTTGGAAAAAGTGATAGCGAATGAAACGAAGGGGGAAAAGGGGGAAGCTTAAATTTGATAGGAGTTGGGATTAAGATTTGTAAAAGACATTGACTGGCCAAGTGAGTAAAGGAAAAAGAGGAGGGGAAAACAAAACAAAAGAGAAGAGGGAATTTCAATGGAAAAAAAAAAGAGAGAGAAGTAGCCATGACAAAGCTCGGGAAATGAGAAGGGAGAGGATAAACAAAGAGAAAATAAGAGAGAATTTCAAGAGAAAGAAGAGGAATTAAGACTATGCAAGGAAGGGGAAGAGAAAGTCGAAGAAAATTAGATATGTAGAACCACAATTTGAGGAGAAACAAATAAAATTGCAAATCAAGATAAACGGAAATAAATTGGAAGAAAGTAATAAAAATGAATTAGCTTAATTCAATTGATGTTTTTTTTTTGTTTTGTTTTTTTCTTTGATATTTATCTTATGTTGTGAAAAGAACGTATGGGACAAATCAGATTAAATAAATCTTGAAATGGGATGTCCGAAAACTGTAAAGGGTTGATTTTGGTAGAGTATTCTTTTTTTTTTTTTTTAGTAACTAAAATTGGATTCAACAAGAGTGTCTTGAATGTAAAGAGAGGCATCTTTTAATTACAAAGAGTTGAAAAGAAATAAGGCTGAAACAATTATCTGAAGAGGAAGAATTTAAAGAAAAGTGAGAAGCAGTAAACAAAAAACCAAACCAAAAAATTTTAAAAAAAAAACAGAAAAAAGGAACCGCAAAAGAAAAGAACTAGGAGAAGGAGAATAGAAATAGAAAAAAAGGGAGGAAGGAACAAAGAAGATAAGCCAATGACCGAAAAGAATCATGAGACAGAAAACAGAGTAATTGAATGTTTTTGTAAAAGAGGAAGTACAAAGTCATTCCAGTCAAAGAGAGTCAAAAAGATTAAAAGAAAGAGACAATAGATAGATAGATAGATAGATAGATAGATAGATTGGGGTGAGTGGGAATGGAACGATAAGGAATGAAAATAGGTAAATATAAAGAGGAAAAATGTAAAGAAAGAAAGAAAGAAAGAAAGAAAGAAAGAAAGAAGATAATTTGAGGAGGATGATAAAGTGAGAAAAGCTAGAAGAAGAAGAAGAAGAAGAAGAAGAAGAAGAAGAAGAAGAAGAAGAAGAAGAAATAAGGGAAAGAGTATCAGATTAATAGATATAGGAATTACACAGAAATAGTGGGTAACTTTTAAAAGGGATGGATAGAAAAAAAGTGGGTAAGGATTGACGATGTCTTGAAATGGATAAAATACAAAAGAAAAAAGTTACAAGCTGAAGATTAGTCTTCTTTACTGGTCATGCTAACAGCTGTGATTTAAGATCTCTTGCATTGTTTTTGTTTTTATTTTTATTTTTTCAAGGGGTTGCAGGAAGAGGGGGTTGCTAAGTTTTCTGACTTTTTGACTTTTTGACTATTAACAAACTTTGCATTAGACACACAGAAAGAAATGAAAAGAAAAGAAAAGTAAAAAAAAAAAAAAAATGAAACAACGATATATAAAGGCATGCAAGAAAGGGATGAGCCTAATCCATTACATTCTCTTTTTCTTTCTGGAGATGATGATGGAGGAGGGGTAGTAGATGAATATTTTAGACAGGTGCACATACACACTCACGCACGCAGATTTTTGGGTGTGGGCACAAGCACACACAAGCCAATGCACCTTTACTATTTTTTTATCCACTTATAGAAACACACACACACACACACACACACACACACACACACACACACACACACACACACACACACACACACACGTTAGAAATCACACACTCATATTCCTTTGTTTATGTTTATATATATGCACTTATGTTTCTCACTTTCGGATTATTGTCTTTAGCTTCGTTGTTATACTCATAACGGTTCGGCCGATATGTTCTTCGGCTTTCTTCAGGTGTTTCATGTCGAACTTGGGTACCGTCAGAGAATCTCTAATTGAACCATTAATTTAATATACGATGGTAGATTGTTCCAATTCTGTTAACCATGACCTAGAACACTTTGGTTTGGTTCAGTTTGGTTTGGTTTCTTTGTTGAATGGCATATCAACTGTTTAGGTTATTTAAAGCCTAAATACCCCTTTGTAGAAGAACAGAAGAGGAGCTTTTTTTACCCATAGATGGAGGTAAAGGGGCTCATTACATTCTCAAGAGTATTGGTGCGGAAGTGAACACAATGACCCAAATGGACTTCAGAACTAACATAACTATTACTCCAAACTCTAAATTTCATTCGTATCACGTGCTGTTTTACTAGTCTAGGTGCAGGGCGATGAACGATGGGGAGGAGTGGCGAGAGAGGATCAGGGATATCCGTGCTACCAGCACGACATGATGATGATGATGATACTAATCTACTATCTACAAGCATTCACGGTTACCAGAAAAAAAGAAAAAAACCCGCCAGGAACAAGAGATAAAAATATCTCGAATCACCGCCCGGGGGTCAAAGAAAAAATATCATAGGACAAAAAAAAAAAAAGAAAAAAAAAAGAAAAGACAACCCCGTCACACCAACTGAAAAAAATCAAGAGATATGCAGTCAATTGGTCAAAAGAAAATAAAACCCACCGTAAACGCTGCAATGCTACAATTACAAGAATGCTCAACACGAGTGGAGCCAATTACAAAATTAACTTAAATCGCGAGTCGTGATTCTCCTACTAAAGTTTCAGTTAAAGTTATATATATATATATATATATATATATATATATACGAGGATCATTAGATAAGTTTCCAGACTTTTTTCGTATGGGCACTTTTATTGATAGTACACCCTTGAAACTCTAGTCCCCTTCCAAGTAATCTCCTCCGGCTGCAAGAACCTTGTTTTCCGTTCCAACAACTTCTGGAAGGCTCCATGGAAGTCCTTTTATGTGAGCGTGTCTAGGACCTTCGTCACAGCCTCTTTCATCTCCTCAATTGTCTCATAACGACAACCTCTGAGCTTAGGGAAAAAGCAAAAGTCTCAGGTAGTATGGTCTGGACTATAGGGAGGGTGAGGAACTGTCTTTATGCCCATCTTGGTCAAATAGTCTGCAACAAGGATGGAGTTGTGGACTGGTGCATTGTCCTGGTGGAAATGCCGCTGACCTGATTTGAAGAGTGCTGGCCTCTTCCGACGGAATCTTTTCCTGAACTCCCTTAAAACCTCAACATAGTAACCCTAACCCTAACCCTTTGACCAATCAACTATTTATTAACTCCTTACTCCTCCCACACCTCTCATCATTCCTCACAGACTCCCTGCCTTCCTTGAATATCTTCAAAAACTGATGCTTGATTCATGCAAGGTGGTCCCAAATCAGTTTGAAGCATTCCATACTTTTCTGTGGCATTTTTCCAAGTTTAAAACAGTGTTTTATTGCATATCGTTCTTTTAAAGTGTCCTCACGTTCAGATTGCATTTTTGAAATTCACCAGCTGTGACAATCAGGCTTTAGTAGGGTGTATTCCACTTGCTGCTGTAGGTGTTCATTTGAAGCTGAAATCATAAAAATTGGTCAGTCATCTCATAAGATGTATAGCAATAACATAGTGAATTTTCAAGAGTATACGACAATTTTAAATGCCTGTACAAAACGTCTAGAAACTTATATATATGTGTGTGTGTGTGTGTGTTTATGTGTGTGTGTTTGTGTGTGTGTGTAGTTGGGTAGCAGTCCTTCATTTAAGCATGTTTGATAAAATAATAAATACACATTTTATTTATATAATTTTATTCGGATCCTTTCAAGTTTCCTGACAAGTGCTTTGGTTTTAGGTTGGAGCTGGTTGATGAATTTACCAAAATTTTTTGTAGCGTTTTCGGGCCCTCCGTAGGCTATCAGCAGGGGTTGTTTACAAATGTAGAGATTTTTTTTTTTTAAGCTTTTCACATTTTTTCACATTACAGAAATTACGTAAATGCATTGTTGGATTAAACTGAGATGCTGATGACATCGAACGAATTTAAAAACCCAACACTATCTACGTAAATAGAATATTTATCGAGAGAAATAGGATATTTTAAAATTTTCTATCTTTTTCACTTGGTTAATAACCCTTGCAAATATGTATATATATATATATATATATGAAGTGTTTCAGAAAATTGATATTATTTCGTAATGTAATTGTAATAACTTGACCAATTCTTGTCCAAAATGATTTCCTATGTTGAGAATATGTATTGGATCAACTCAAAATTTGATGATTAAAGTTCAATGTTTTTTCTTCTCGTTCTGGAAAATGCCATTGACTAGGAAAGAAAAGGCGTTAAAACGTTGATCAAAATTTTGAGTTGTATCTATCAATTGTCTGAGGTGAATGATTTTTATCATTAAGGGTTTTCGGACTATTGTCTTCATATTTATTGTCATTTTCACAACGTTTCGGTCGATATATCGTCCGGCCTTCTTTACGTGTTTGTCGAACTCGGGAACCTTCACGGAACTTCGAACTACGTCCTTTATTGAATCCACGGGGTCACCTGTTCTGATTCCGTTAGCCATAACCGGGTACAAGTGTTAAGTTTTCCTCTATTGTTACTCACCTGTAGCCAGGATTGAACCTGCAGATGGTTGTCTCCTTAGAAGCTTAGGGAACCAACGCCTATAAACGTTACGCCATGTGTCCTGCCGGACAATTCACAGTGAATTTTTGGGACTTATTAACTTATGTTCTTACTTGACTAGAATTACTTCTATTATGTATGATTTTTTACCTGTGCTCATATTCAGATTTTTTTTCACTTTTTTTTTTGTTCCCGAGTTCGACAAACACCTGAAGAAGGTCGGAGGACATATCGGCCGAAACGTTGCGGAAATAACAAAGGTGAAGACGATAGTCCGAAAACCCTTATTGTATCTATCAGTTCTTCTGAAACACCCTGTTCAACTCAAATGTTATCGGTTGTTTGAAAAATCAGATGGAAAATTAGCCGATATTTAAAAAATTACATTTGTTACGTAAAAAATAGGCTCCAGAAGCTGGAATATTTGTATCAGTATTTTTACATTTATTGACCAATCAGTGTTTCAAAATTTCTTTGAGATTTCTCAGTTCGAAGTTCCGTGAAGGTTCCCGAGTTCGACAAACACGTAAAGAAGGCCGGACGATATATCGACCGAAACGTTGTGGAAATAACAATAAAGATGAAGACAATAGTCTGAAAACCCTTAATGATAAAAATCATTCGCCTCAGACAATTGATAGATACAATGTTTGTCTTGCCCTGAAAAATCTCCAGGATCCAAACCTGAAAAAGTTTAAGGATTTTTCCCCCCTAGATTATTAAAATTTCCTTTTTTTAAATCAATCATAATCAGAGATAAATCAACAACTTTTTTAAAAATCTAATTACGAGCCTATCTCACTTTTATAGAAATAAAAATAAATACTTCTTTACTTACTCAA
Source organism: Sepioteuthis lessoniana (assembly GCA_963585895.1). NCBI lineage: Eukaryota > Metazoa > Mollusca > Cephalopoda > Myopsida > Loliginidae > Sepioteuthis > Sepioteuthis lessoniana. The sequence continues at coordinate 26,417,439 of OY757916.1, read as the reverse complement.
TATCTTTCAGTTAATTTATTTTGGGTTAAGATCTAACATTCTTTTTCTTACGAATGTATTTAATTTCAACATCTCTTAATTATCTTAAATTGTTCAAATATGTAATTGTTTTACATGATCTGTTAGTACTGTAATTACAACCTGTAGGGGGTGTCCTCGTGGTGTAATTGTTAAAGCGATGGACTGCGGAATCGTAGTAAGCGAGTTCGTATTCCAGTCGCGCTATTACGTTTACTTTCGGGCAAATACCCTTGGGAAAGGTATGAATCCATTATCCTCCTAGCTATGGGTTAAATAGTGCCACTAGTGTTTTTCTCGGAGAATGGCTTTGGCATTAAATAACCTACAAAGGTTGATATGCCATTAAACAAAGAAGAAGAAACATCCAGTGCTTGCTGATAATAAAAGAACAGCTCATTGGTCTTGTGGGTAGAGTGTTCGCCAATGGTCCGGGAGACCTGGGTTTAATCCCAGGTCGCTTCATACCAAAGACTTTAAAAATGGTACTTGATACCTCCTTGCTTAACACTCAGCAATATAAGGTACGTATCAAGGGTAAAGTGGAGCAATCTCGGGAATGATGTAGCGCCCTCCTCTACACCTCGATGTTATAGCAATCCAAAAGGGAGCCTTCTGGTCGCCCTCGACTACGGTCACCAACCTTTTACACACAAAATATTGTTATATAATTAAGGAATGATTTATTTTATTCTAATCATTTTTCATTAATTATATTTTATCCTTAACTTTGGTTGGGCTTTGAACTATTCGGGTTAAGAGTTCAGGTGTGTAGTCAATTGGTGCAGTTTACGCCCGCGCGCAAAGGATATGATAATCACCATTGTCATAATAAACCCCAGACAGGAAATGGGGCTTGAGTGTGGATGACGTCAAGCCCAAAAGAGATTTTGAAAAAGATTCAGTTGAGTTCCGATCATGGTGTTGAGAAGTTGGGGTCCGACTATGGTCTTGAGAAGTTGGGGTCCGACCATGGTCTTGAGAAGTTGAGTTCCGACCATGGTGTTGAGAAGTTAAAGTTCAACCATGCAGTTGAAGGTTGACATTGGACCATGGAGGCAGATAGTTGAGTTATCTGGCGTTGCGGCAGTAGTTAAGTTTTTCGGGTCCCGACCAGCGAAGATGAATTGAGAACAAACACCACGAGATGTGCCGAACGTTTGGGGTGTTGTTAGCAAAGTATAATTACGAAAGAATTTTAAGAATTGTCTCTCTCCTCGTGTCGAAGAATCGGAGTCAGAAATTTATAAAACGTTCGTACCTGAACAACGGAGTCGCCTGTGTATTAGAGTCTGCCTGTATCTGCATTTGACTCCACCTGTGTTTGTATTTGTATTATGTGGTTTGCATATGTATACGTGTAATATACAACAATATATCCATTTAGATTAAGGCTAATAAAAAAAATCTGTTGCATTTCATGCATGAACCTTCACTCTCGCTATTAAAATGTTTACGCCCTGATTAATCTTTTCTTACAAGAAAAAACTTTTCAAGAAACTTTTCACAAAATTTAAAGAAATATAATTTATTAATTCACAGATCGGTGTATCAGTCAATCATTTACACATTTGTCTGCTACCCGCATTGAATATACACCAAAGCACGTATGATTTTTTAAAAAGTCTGCATATTTGCGACGTCTTTATCTGATTTGATCTATTGATTTACACTTTTTTTATCGTCGCTTTGTTATTATTCCAGTATTTTAACTGATCATTTATTTTCTCTTTTAAAATTATTGGTGACAAATGTCTAAAAAAATGAGACACTCATCCCTCACTCAGACATAGCTACGTCGGTAGGGCTTAGAATATGCCAACTTCATCCCTTGCAGAGGAAAAAGAACTACCCCACTCCAAATGAGTCACCTAGATATTACACTAAATTTCATCTGATGGTGAGTCTCCAGTTCTGGAGATCTGAATAGTATTGAGTACCTCTCTATTTCAATTACTCCCAGATCCATTTTGATCCAGACAGGTAGTACCTGTCACATCTATAAGGCAAATAGATCTGTTAAAAATAATTCGTATTCGATATGACAGTGTGCAAATAAATTAATAATTAAATAAATAAATGAATAAAAAAAATAAAACACTTCAGTAAAAATCAAATAAAAAATGGAACATGAACGTAGAATGAATACCATTCCCTAACCTGCTGGCATAAAATCATTCTAGATGAGTTGAAATGCCGTTCAAATCAGTCAATCAATCAATCAAATCTTTATTAAGATTGCATACTTGAAAAGAAGCAGTAGGATGTACACTTGAAAAAACTCTTGAAATAGGAGGATGATAAAGCTATGGTCACTCAATATGCAGGTGGCCCAGTCGGGCTGGGGCTGGGGCTGCAGAATATATCGATTGCATCTCTGCAGAGAGGTAAGACTCCCTCCAACGAGTGTCCTGATATGACTTCAAACAATCTGATAATAAGGCTCCAGTAAGGCTTGAACTTTGGGTAACGCAGAGTACCCGTTTATTGCCATCGCTCCCAGGTTCACTCTGGCTTGGAGTTATAGCACCTGATAGGGTCCTATCATTGGGTAAAATAGAACTAAACTGCCAACTTATGATAAAAGGAATTGTTTGAAATAGAACTGTCTTGGCATTTAACTGTGTGTAAACAAAAAATGTGCTTATGCAGAACTGAATAGTTTGAAATAGAACTGTTTCAGATCTTACCGATAAAATAAAAAGCAATTTTTTCCAAGCAGAGGTCGTGTCGATAGTGCTATATTGAGACACCTCATGGGCACAAACTAAACGTATGGAGAAAAACTTTGACGGTAATTATACAAGAATGCTGCGAGCTATATTGAATAAGTCCTGGAGTCAACACCCAACAAAGCAGCAGCTGCATGGACACCTACCACCCATCACGAAAACTATCCAAATTAGACGAACCAGAAATGCGGTTCCCTGCTGGAGAAATAAGAACAATCTCATAAGCGATGTACTCTTGTGGACCCCTTCATACGGACGAAGAAAAGATGGACGACCAGCAAGAACCTATATACAACAGCTCTGTGCCCATACAGGATATAACCTGAAAGACCTCCCGGGAGCGATGGACGATAGAGACGGGTGGCGAGTGAGGGTCAAAGAAATCCATGCAGGCGGCGCGACATGATGATGATGATAATGATGATGATAATTATAAAATGGAGTTGGCATTAAATAACCTACAACGGTTGATATGTCATAAAACCAAACCAAACCAAACCAATATGCAGGTAAAACTTCAGAGAAGACTCAGTTTATTAAACAGATATATACCATTGGTTCACTTTCATTTTATGGACAATGGTATTAGAACGTTTTAGAGTAACTCTTGTATTGTTTTTTCTGTATGGGTTTTATTTTATTTGATACCACGTTTTTGAGAACTAAATTCACCTAATTTTCAGAGCCACAGTCATAACTTACTTTGAGATTGATTGATTGATTGATTGAATGATCTTTACGGCATTTCAACTTGTCTTGGCTTATTGTATGCCTAGAGTTTAGGGAATCTCGTTCATAGTACATTTTTATATTTTTTGTTTGTTTCTTAAGACATGTTTATTTTTGTTTGTTTTTGTTTTTGTTTTTTGTACGCAGTTCTATCGGATGTGAATAATTAGATTGTTTGAAAACAAAGGTTCTTATTAAGTTTGACATTTTTTGCTAGTGTTTCATATTGAGCATTTTCTGTAGGCATAGTCACACAATCCTCTCTACCCCCCCCACCAAAAAAAAGGTGTGCAATTCTTGACCTTGAATGCAATTTTGATTAGATTTGTTAATATTTTTCCCAAATAATTTTTGTTCATATCAACTTAATGATATTGAATTGTTCAAATGCATTTTGAAAGTAGTTTAAGATCATCTTTCAATCCATTAAGGTTTTCTCCTTACCCCCCCTCTCTCTCTCTCTGTCTCTCTCTCTCTTTCAGTTTTATCTTCCTAAATTTCTTCCTCTTCACTTTCCTTCTTTCACACTTTTTCTTTTCTCTCTTTCTTTCTCCTTTCTTTAATTCACTTTTATTTTATTTTCTCCTTCTTTTTTTATTTCTCCCTGCCTTCGATCTATTCTTTCTCTTTTTTTTCTAATAATTTTGTCTTTTTTCCCTTTGTTCTCTTTTTTTCATTTCTTTCCTTTCCATTTCTTTTCTTGAGCCCTGTCCTCTGCAGAGGAGTAAAAACCTCTTACTGAGTATCCTGGTTATGACACGAAACAATCTGATGGTGAGGCTCAAATCGAGGAGGTCTACGCAATGCACAACACCCCTTCATTGCCATCAGTCCTAGGTCCACCCGGACCCGGAGTGGTAGCACCTGATAAGGGTCCTATCAGTGGGTCAAACAGAACTGTGTGACATTTAAACTGTGCGCAAACAAATGACTTATACTAAATTGAATTGACAGGAATTGAGTTGTTTGACAATTAAACTTTGTCTAATTAAATTGTTAGTTATATATAGCTATTCTTGGAACCGTTTAACTGTGTGCAAACGAATGAGTAATGTTGAATAGAATGATTAGTGTTAAATCGCAATACTTGTAACCACTTCACTGAGTGCAAACAAATGATTTGTAGCAATACTACTGTGCAATTAAATAAGTTCTGACTTATTTAAAACAAATGATAATGAAATTATTACTGTTACTTAGATTTACTTTAAACCATTTAACTGTGTGCAAAAAAAAAAACGAGCCCAGACTCGTTTTAAAATGTTATCAACAAAATGTGTTTACAAATCGTATATATATATATATATATATATATATATATATATATATGTATATTAAATAACCTACAATGGCTCATACGCCATAAAACTTAACCAACCAACCTTTTCTTTTCTTTTGTTCTTAATCTCAACTCAAATAATTTGCTTCTTTTCCCACATTTGCAAGTTTGATTTTTTTAAAATCTAATTTTTATATATTTGTACTATTACAGTACTAAAGAGATTTTTCGACCTCGTTTTGACCCGCCGTGGTAACAAGCTGATGAACGAGAAACCCTATTAAACTACTCAAAGGTTTATTTACTACTAGGTCGCAAGTAGACGCCGGGAGAAATAAAGACAGTATAGAAACTAAGACAAAAATAAGCAACAAACCATGACGGGAAAGAAAGAGCAGACGCAGACCTTGAAATTTTTTCCGGTTTTAATATGCCCCCTTTGGAGTACCCCCAGAATTTGGTTCTCGTAAACTTTCGTCTCTTTACGTCTTGGTGGCTAGCATTCTACAGACGCCTTTAATGATTTTTCCGTCAACTCTATAAAGGACATTAGTCATCCCCTCACTTCCGCCTATCGTTTCCGCTCACTCTGCGCATACGCACACGATCCTAGGGCCTCCAGTCCTTCCTCATCATTTTTAATTACCACGAGTGCCTTGGAAATTTACTAAGCTTTTTTTGCTTAGATGTGGCACAAGGCCATATGAAAGGGGCACCCAATGAGACTCGAACTCACTCGTGTAGGTTTGCTAGTCGAGCTTGCTAACCATTACACCACCGAGACTGCTTTATTTATTTTTTCATTTATCTATTCAATTTTCTATCAGCCGTTCAATGACGTTACATATTTTTCCATTTTTTCCTTATAACAAGCTAGGACATTTTAGACATACAAACAAGCCTGAATCTAAGTTCAAATTTTAAACGCCATTGGAACCCTTCTTTCTTTCTTTCTTTCTTTCTTAGTCTCTTTCTCTATTTCTTTATTTATTTCCTGGTGTCTTTTTTCTTTCTTCCTACATTTTCCTTTCTTTCTTTCTTTCTTTCTTTCTTTCTTTCTTTCTTTCATGGTGTCTTTTCTTCTTTCATTCTTTTTTCTTTACTTGTTTGTTTGTTTGTTTGTTCCATGGTTTCTTTCTTTCTTTCTTTCTTTCTTTCTTTCTTTCTTTCTTTCTTTCTTTCTTTCTTTGTGTCTTTCGTTCTGTCATTCTTCCTTTATTTCCTGGTGTCTTCCTTGCTTCTTTCTTTCTTTCTTTCTTTCTTTCTCTCTCTCTCTCTTTCTTTCTTTCTTTCACAGTGTCTTTCGTTCTTTCATTATTTCTTTCTTTCCTAGTGTCTCCCTTCCTTCCTTCCTTCCTTCCTTCCTTCCTTCCTTTCAGTTGTTGTTGTTCCTCTTTGGTGTCACCGTGTTGTTTGTGATCACCTGCTTTATATGTGGTACCACTGTAAATTCATATTGAGCTGCAAAACTTTAGAAGGTGTAAAAGAGTGGTAAGTCATAAGAATCTATCAGAAATAAATCAGTCTACTAGTTTTATTGGTGAGAGAAAACAGTAGTTGCTTGGTTGGTTGGTTGATGGATTTTAACGATATATCAACCCGCCTGAAGTTAATTTATGCCAAGAGGTTAGGAAATAATTACGTTGTACGTCTATATTTACACTTTTGTAGGGAATGATTCGTTGGTTGTTTGTTCGGTTGTATTTTACAGCATATCAACCTTTGTGGGTTCTTTAATACCAGAATCTGTTTATACATATATATTAAATATATATGAGTTGTAAACGAATAGTTTGTTGGTAACAATTTTTAAGAGAGTCAGAGCTCATTTGTTTGCACACAGTTAAATGATTTTAAGTATTGCTATCTAACACTGATAGTTTTATTTGCGCACTGTTCAATGGTTTCAAGTATTGCTATTTGTTGTTTGCATACAGTCAAATGCTTTCAAGTATTGCCATGTTAGATTAATGATTCTATTAGCCACAGTTAAGTAGTTTCCAGAATTGCCATCAAATACTAATAAACACTTTTATATTAATTATTTGTTTGAACTCAAATGGTTTCTAGTTTAGTAAATGGTCCAATTTGACTCATTCATGTGACCTTCACAGGTCCAACCATTCCGGGTCAGAGTGGACCAGGGATTTATAGCAATGATGGGGTATGCCACATTCCCTTAATCTCAAGGACTGGAACCTCACCCTTTGATAGTTTAGTGTCATATCCAGGATACTCGTTGGGGAGCTGGAGCCTACCCCTCTGCAGAGATGAAGTCAGTGTATTCTACAGCTCAAGCTAACTGAGCTGAAATCTGAAATGGTACTGCTTGCTTATTTTATGTAATTAGATATCTCAAATTAAGTATTTCGTCTATTTAGCATTTTTTTTACTGTATTAGACTACTACCAATTAAGTATGATTTTTTCTGCTGGATTAGTACATCTAAATACTTTACATAAGTATTCATGAATGCACTAAAGGTATTTGAATACTTTATATCAGTGCATTTGAATATGTTGTATTCGAGTACTTGAATATGTTGTATTAGTATACTTAAATGTGTTGTATTAGAGTACTTAAATATGATGTATTAGTGTACTTGAATTTGTTGTATTAGTGTACTTAAATATGTTGTATTAGTGTACTTAAATATGTTATATTAGAGTACTTGAATATGATGTATTAGTGTACTTGAATACTTTGTATTAGATCATAAGGGCAAGATATTTCGAATGCAAGAATGCAATTTCTCATATGCAAACACACATGCAATGTGCAACAGAAATATCTCCCAAATTCTAAACTGCTACCTGTGTGGTGCAAGGGAACTTAAGAAAATGTTAATGGTAACGTCATCTAGCTAATGTCTTATTCAGCTGAAAACTTTTGGGAAGAAATATTCTTTTCCAAACAAAATTTTGATGACCGAAAAGAGTTGAAATAACTTTTATCCAAATAAATGTACATATTTTATTTGATGTACTGTTTTTAAGCAACATCAATAGCTATAAGTAAGGCCATTTTAACGATAAAATAAATATAGCAACATTATAAACACATTTATTATTACATACATCGAGACATTTTAACTTAGACCCTATCCTTTTCATAAATCATAATCATCAACTTCATCAAGGCGTACCAGAAGCATGGATTCTCTTGAATCTTCCAAGCCATCCGTCTCTATCGACTATCGCTCGAGGCAACTCCTCTTGATGGACTCCAATGCTAGTCGGCCAACACTGGTGTGTCCATGTGTAGGAGTCGATAAAACAAAGTTCAACCGCTATTTTATAAAGTGCTACTTCTATGATTCGTTCAAAATATCACGCAGCATCTTTGCGTAGTTCTCGTCGAAGTTTTTCTCCAAATGTTTCATTGGAGTCCAAGTGGTGCAACAATACAGCAATACTGACACAACTATAGTTTGGAAGAATTTCCATTTTATTTTAACAAAGAGATCAGATTTCTATATGATCATTAATCTGTCCGTGGTTTACCAATGCGTATGTATTACAAGACATTTCAAGTTACAAATTCAAAAACCCTAACAAAACGTATTGAAAAAGAGCTAAATAGGCCAATACAAAAATGGTACGAGCGATTTTGAAAAAATCCTCGAAGCAATATCCCACAAAAAAGCCAGCTGTATGGCCACTTACCTCCCTTCAAAAAAAAACACCCAAGTAAGACGAACAAAACATGTGGGACACTGCTGGAGAAGCAAGAACGAATTAATTATTAACGTTCTTCAATAGATCGCTACACATGGACGTGCCAATGTTGCTCGACCAAAAAGAACTTATTTACATGAGATCTGTGAGGACACAGGAGGTAGTTTGGAAAACCTGCCGGGAACGATGGATGTTCCTATTTACCAACCCCTCCGCTCGGGCAGGATATGACACAAGGTCAATTTTTTAAGCGGAGTTCAACAGGTTTGAATTCAGAGTTGTCCTTCTCCTAGACGAGTTGCCTCTCACCAAGGCTGAAGAACCTAGTCTGTTCTACTATTTACCCATAGCTGGAGGGAGAATAATTGGATTCATACCTTTCCCAAGGGTATTAGTGCTATGTGAAATGCAATCAGTCTTGTCCAGGAATTGAATTCGTATCGCCGTGTCCATATCCTGTGACGATAACCATTACACCACGGGAACGATGGATGATAGAGACGGATGGAGAGAGAGAGAGAGAGAGAGAGAGAGAGAGAGAGAGAGAGAGTCTGGGAAATCCTTGCTGCCACTGCAATGTGATGATGATGATCCTTTTCATAACCCTCGTATTTTTTCTTGTTTCTCTTCCTAACTTACTTTCCTTATAATTTCTACGACTTTCTTTTCCTTTATTCAATAAAATTATTTTTCCTTACTTCTCTGTCTGTCTGTCTCTGTCTCTGTCTCTCTCTCTCCAGCCCAGTCGGCTAGGGCTGTAGAATAGGCCGACTGCATCTTTTCAGTGGGGTAAGACCCCGCTCAATGCGTGTCCAAGATATGACATTAAACCTTCTGATGGTGAGGCTCCAGCTTTACAGCTTTAGGGAATGTAGAGTAGCCCTTCATTGCCATTGCTCCCAAGTCCACTCCGACCTGGAGTGATGGCACCTGATAGGGTTCTATTTAAAGGTCAAATAGAACAAACTATGTGTACAAACAAATGACTGATCTTAAAGTGTAACTGTTATATAGCAATACTTGAAACTCTATTACTGTGTGCACAAAAAAGCCCAGGCTCGTTTTAGAAAGTTATTAATAAAATGTGTTTACAAATCATAAATATACTTAATATATATGTATAAAGACGATTTGGCATTAAATAACCTACAATAGTTGATATGCCATAAAACCCAACCAAATCAAATCATATATATTTAATATATATGTATGAAGAGGATTTGGCATTAAATAACCAACAATGGTTGATATGCCATCAACCCAACCCAATCAAATCATGTATATTTGATATATATATGTATAAAGAGGGTTTGGCATTAAATAACCTACAATGGTTGATATACCATAAAACCCAACCAAACCAAATCATATATTTTTGATATATATGTATAAAGAGGATTTGGCATTAAATAACCTACAATGGTTGATACGCCATAAAACCCAACCAAACCAAATCATATATTTTTGATATATATGGATAAAGAGGATATGGCATTAAATAACCTACAGTCGTTGATATGTCATAAAAACAACCTCCTCTCTCTCTCTCCCCTAATTCTTCGTTACTTCTGAATTTCTCTTCTCATACTTTTCCTTCTTTTATATTTCTCGACTCTTTTTTTATTTGTCTTTCTCTCATTAAGATATTTGGTTAGAAAATTATAGCAGTATAAAGTGCACAAGTGATATAGCCATTTGAGTTGAAAATGACAGACAATCCAATTCTCTGCCCATGACACTGTTACATACAAATATATCATTATTGTGTTTTGAACTCAAAGTTGGCCTTTTAACAAACAAACAAATAAATGATTTTTTTCTTTAAGATAAAAAAAAAATTAAATAGCAAAAAGAAATAAAAGTCTAGTGAACAAATCACTGTTTGTGAATCCAATCAGTTGTGAGTGAGCAACGGTCATCTGTCGGTCTAGTCGTCTGTCAGGAGATGAATTGGTTATGCTTTCTCTTAAGCCTGATTTTCCTAATTTGCATGCCAAGAGATGCCGCCATTTTTGTTTGAAATTCATGGCTTACATAATTTGTTTTCATGTTTACCAGTTCTTATTTATTTTTCTTTTTTGCAATCAAATTTTAAAAAAAAGATTGTTTCAAGTTAAAATGTTTCTCTTTGGTTAGTTTGATTGTTTAATTTTCTTTATAGCAAAATTCAGAAACGTTTCTAGGGCGAGACAAAAGTTTTGCAAATATTTTGTTACATTCTTGTTTGCTGTGCTTGGTAGTATCGTGATAATTGGTACGCTGACATGCTGTGCTTCCCTTCTTGTGGGATTTGAAAGCCATACATATGAACGTTCAACGTAGTCTAATTCGGGAACTTATGCTTTACTAGATAGAACTGGCTCAAAACACTGCAGAAAGAACCAAAACCATTTGTTTTGAGAAAGACGGAGGCGCAGTTGATCAAAGTATAGTAACCAGATACTTTGACAAATTTTACTAGAGATGCAAGAACCTCAATGACCAGACTGGGTCAAGTAGGCTTAAAAGTGTGGATTCCAAGGCCATACTTCAACCCATTGAGGCAAATCAGGCAAGTAATACTCAGAGAGTATCAGGCGAGTCCAGTGGGGTTCGTCACATTTACGACCTCGGTATCATCATCATCATCATCATGTCGTGCCGCAGGCACGGATATCCCTGACCCTCTCTCGCCACTTCTCCCTATCATTCATCGCTTCTGGTAGGTGTTCAGGGCCACATCCCGTATCCTCACATAGCTGCTGAATGTATGTTCGAGGTGGTCGTCCTACTTTTTCCCGGTCATATGGGGGTCCATCGGAGTACATCACTTATGAGCTCGTCCCTGCTTCTCCAGCAGTGACCTGCATGTCTGGTTCGTCTAACTTGGATAGTTTTCGTGATGGGAGGCAGGTGGCCGTATAATTGGTGCCTTGTGGGGTGTTGCCGCCAGGACTTGTTCAATATTGCTTCCAACATTCTTGTGTAATTGCCCTCTAGCTTCTTCTTCAGCCGTTTAGTTAGCGTCCAAGTAGTGCATCCATACAGCAGTATCGATACGACGCAGTAGTGCATCCATACGACCTCGGTATACACAGTTTGATGTTTTCCAGTATTGCAATGTATAACTAACAACTCAATGAAACATCTGTCATTTGTTTACACACTCTTAAATGATCAAACAGTTTTATTTCAAACAATTCAAGGGGTGTCCTCGTGGTGTAATGGTTGAAGCTATGGACTGTGGAATCGTAGTAAGCGAGTTCATACTCCAGTCGCGCTATTACGTTCACTTTCGGGCAAATACCCTTTGGAAAGTTATGATTCCCCTTATCCTCCTAGCTATGGGTTAAATAGTCCCACTACAATTCTTTTTAGGGAATGGCTTTGGCATTAAATAACCTACAAAGGTTGACATACCATTAAACAAATAAACCAAACCAAACAATTCAGTTTAGCATAAAAACAGAATTTAAATGTCAAACACTTCGATTTGACCCATAGGTAGGACCCTATCAAGTGCTACCAATCCGGGCTAGAGTGCACCTGAGAGCGATGGCAATGAAGAAGTACTCCGCATTCCCCAAAGCTCCAGTATTACTGAAGCCTCACCATCAGATTGTTTAGTATCATTTCCAAGACACTTTTGGGGAGAACCTTACCCCTGCAGAGAAGGCGCCTCTGGTGGTGTAATGGTTAGCAAGCTCGACTAGCAAACCTACACGAGTGAGTTCGAGTCTCATTGGGTGCCCCTTTCATATGGCCTTGTGCCACATCTAAGCAAAAAGCTTAGTAAATTTCCTTACCCCTGCAGAGATGTAGTCGATGTATTCTACTGTCCCAGCCGACTGGGCCTGACATTCAGATTTATAAAGAAAATCTCTTTTAATGCTTTCATTTTTTAAATAATCCCAACTTTACAATCTTGTTTCATTATCATCAAGGTATGTCAAGTGCACAGACTCCTTTGACTCTTGCTAACATTCCGTGTTGTATAGCCATGATACAACAATACGTATACATATACATGCGGAAACATAATCAACAATAATGACGAACGAACACACTTCTTTAGAAAAATATACCTCTCACACTTTATTCGAAATGGTTGTGAAAGGGTTGCGAAAGGGTTTAGTGTGAGAGGTGAGTTGGAGACTGAACAGACTGCAACATATTGACCCCGAGTTCCTCTGTCTTTAGCAGCACTTCTTTCTCATTCTGCTGGGCTGCTCAACCGGGGGCCCTGAGGGCCCAAGCCCTCTGCTGGGAGCTGGTTCTCACTGCCTCAAACTGCAACTCGAACTCCAACTAACTGACTTCAACTATGGCACCGGGTTATATAATTGTTTGACATCCACCTGCTTCCCGTGGGCGTCGCAATTGCACCGAATCCAACCCGTCCACGGTCAAGGTTATATCTTGATATCTTTGACCGGATGCACCTGTTTCTTGATCGACGGCTGGGTCGAAGGTCAATATGTTACATCCGCTCTTTTCGGCCATCACTCTTGGTATGTCCTCTAAATCTAAATTTTCAGTTTTTGCTGGTCAGTAAACACTGGTATGTCCATGTGAAGGAATTCATAGAAGAACGTCGCTTTTAAGTCTGCCCTTATTCAGCAGTGCCTATCATGTCTTGCTTACATTTCTTGGATTTTTTTGTGACTGGAGGTAAGTGGCTATGCAACTGCTGTTTTGTAGGGTGCTGCATCCTTGTGTAGTTCCCAACTTGATTTTTGATTTTCGTTGGAACCCAGGTGGTGCAGCAATACATCAGTACTGACACGGTTACAGTTTGGATGAATTCCTGTTTTGTTTTATTGAAGGAATTAGATTTCCATAAGGTCGATATCCTGTTAATAGCTTGTCTTACTTTACCGATGCAATGCTGAAATCGCTTTAAAAAGATAAGATATTGCGACCGAGATATACAAACTGTTCCACAAATTTCAGAGGTTTGCTCTTCAATGAGACGGTTGCACTATCTTGACTAAAGCACATGAACTGGGACAGTCAACTTAGGCTGTAGAATACACCAACTGCATCTCAGCAGAGGGGTAAGACCCCCCCACCACCACCAATGAGTGTTCTGCATATGACACTAAACAATCTGATGGGGAGGTTTCAGTAATTCTGGAACTTTGGGAAATGTGGAGTACCCCTCATTGCCATCAATCCCAGGTCCATTCTGGTAGCACCTGATAGGATCCTATCTATGGGTCAAATAGAACTGTTTGACATTTAAACTGTGTACTTATGCACAACTGAGTTGTTTGGGATAGAACTGTTTTTACATTTAACTATAAGTAAACAAAAACTGTGCTTATGCTTAATTGAATTGTTAGAAATAGAACTGTTTGACAATTAATTGTGTTTAAACAAATGACTGATGGTTAATTGTACTGTTAGTGATACATAGCAGTATTTGGAATCATTTAGCTTTGTTGACATACTAAACTGAATTGTTTGAAATAGATCTGTTTTTACATTTAACTATATGTAAACAAAAAACTGTATTTAAACAAAAGACTGTGAGTAACCAAAAAGCTGTGTATTTATACTAAACTGAATTGTTTGAAATAGAACTGATTTTACATTTAACTTTGTTTTCGTATTCGATAGAAATAGGTGAAATCATTTAACTGTGTGCAAAAATGTTATTTATTATTTAAAAATGTTATCGACAAAAAATGTGTAGAAACCTTATTTATCATAAATATAAATAGAAGAGATTTGGCATTAAATGACCTACAATGGTTGATATGATATAAAAACCGTGTTGTAATGGTTATCGTTGTAGGAAATGGACACGGCGACACAAGTTCAAATCCTGGACGAGACTGATTGCATTTCACATAGCACTAATACCCTTGGGAAAGGTATGAATCTAATTATTCTCCCTCCAGCTATGGGTAAATAGTAGGGCAGACTGTATTCTTCAGTCTTGGTGAGGCAACTAGTCTAGGAGAAGGAAAACTCAGAATTCAATCCAGTTAAACTCTGCTTAAAAATTGACCTTGTGTCATAACCTACCCTAGCGGAGGGGTTGGTACATATGGATAAGATATAAAACCAAACAAAACCATAGTAAAATCTTAAACTTAAAACATCTTTACCAAAATGATTTTATTTGGCATTAAATTACTCTAACAGCCGTCAAACATAACAACCAACCAACTAAAGCACATGAAAAAAACAAAACAATGTCCTTTGCTGCCTGCTTCAGGCTATGCAGAAAGATTCAGCTTGACCAGGTGATAAGAAGAACTAGATAATTTGCGTAGTCCGCATACAACTTTAATTGTTTCATTTTTCTAAAATATCTCTCTTTGGGGCTGATTACTTTTGGTTGGTTTGCCTACTGATGAGAGCTGGACTGCAACTGGTTTGAGCTGGGGATATGTAATTTTTCAAATGATATGTAAATTTGTAATTGATAACAACGATTGAAAATCTTTGTTATGAATGAAAAAATTACATATTTACAAATGTTAATTATTTCTATAAAGGATAAATCTTCAACCAGAAAACCTATATCATTATCATCATCATGTCGTGCTGGTAGCACGGATATCCCTGACCCTCTCTCCCCACTTTTCCCTATCGTTCATCACCCCAGACAGGTCTTCTGGACAACATCCCGTATCCTCACATAGTTGCTGAATTTATGTTCGTGCTGGTCGTCCTGCTTTTGCTCGGCCATGTGTGGGGGTCCATAAGAGTACATCACTTATAAGTTCGTCTCTGCTTCTCCAGCAGTGTCCTGCATGGCTGGTTCGTCTAACTTGGATAGTTTTCGTGATAGGAGGCAGGTGTCCGTACAGTTGGTGTCTTGTGGGGTGTTTCCGCCAGGACTTGTTCAAGATTGCTCGCAGCATTCTTGTGTAATTGCCGTCTAGCTTCTTCTCCAGCCGTTTTGTTAGAGTCCATGTAGTGCATCCATATAGCAGTATCGATGCGACTGCTGCCTGGAAGAAACTGCGTTACTCTTTTTTATTTGATTTAAAGAAATTGATATTATTCGTTTGAAATTTTTACTGCTTTGTACAAAAATATATTTCAATGCTATGTGCAGTTTTAAATTAATTCTGGAAACGGCACCTTATAAAACAGCAGTCGTCCGGCCACTTACTTTTCATCTCGCAAACTCTCCAAGCAAGACCAGCAAGACATACTTGGCATTGCTGGTGGAGTATGAACGAACTCATAAACGACATTCTACCCTGGACTCCAACACATAATCTAGTAAAAACATATTTATCAGCTTTCCGGAGATACTGGTTGCTGTCTAGAGAGCTTACAAGGGACGAATGGCGAGAAAGAGTTAAATGTACCTGGAGTGCTGGCATGCTTTCCGGATGATGATGAATTTAAGAGTGACACTCAAAAGATTTATCAATTTAAACATTCTTTTTACACCTATGGTCATATTCAGTTGGTTGTGGGATGAAAAATAAAAATAAAATGAAATAAAACAGCTCCATCTTATATTCGTTGTTTGTAATGAAATATTTAATGACTCTAGAATTATCTAGTCGAGTAAACTCATGATTCTATCTGCAGATTTCATTCATTGCATTTTTTTTTTGGCGTTCATGAGATTTGTGTTAAAGCTAGAAACGTTTAAGAAGTTTAGAAATGCATTCTTATTTCACTTATAATTATTTTCTTATATCAATTTTCATTACAAAAAGAACACACCACCAAAAACAAAAGCATTATGAATAAGATTTCTTAACCATACTAGCTAAATTATCATGATTATAAGATTAAAGATATTAAAAACTGGCTTTGTTTGACGCTCTATTCAAAAATATATATGAATAAATTAATAATTATTTTAATATTTATTAGAATAATTAAATATCAGAAAAATTGGCCACAATTTTAAAAAACCCTTTTGACAGTCCAATTAAATATCTCTTGTCTTGATCACGCGTTCAATTTTGTTTCATAAAGTGTATAATGAATAAATTAATCACAAGTGTGTTAATTATTAGTAATTACTAATTAATCTCTTCGGATTAATCATTACTTTATATTGTCAGAAGTATTTTGATAAAGAATTGATTTCTTCACAGCCTGTAAGTAATTCATTCAACTTAGAACGCTCTTTAAAATCTGTCATGCTCAAACAACACCTTTAATAAATTGTATCAAAGAACTTAATTAGGTTCTCCGCCAATCAATTTTAAAAGAAAATTTGAATTTCTCTTATTCTAATAATAACTATTCAGCAATGATTTACGCTTCATTTGAAGCATATATAACGGTCCCTAATCTACATGTGTCACCAAATCTAAAAACAGAAAAGGACCCAGGTGTGCATTAGTTTTCAGAACGAACATTTCCCTATTTTACCGCCAAACTACTAGTGGGTAGAGTAAGCAAGTAAAGTTAGTGACTGTAGTCAAAGGCGACCCAAAGGCTCTCTTTTCAATAGCTACTACTCCGAGGTGTAGGGGAGGGTACTACTTCTTTCCCTGGATTGCTCCACTTTACCCTTCATACGTACCTCATAAGGCTGAGTATTAAGCAAGAAGGTATCAAGTACCCTTTTTGAGTCATTGGTATAACTCGACCTGGGATTGAACCCCGGTCCCCCTGGCCATTAGAGAACACTCTACCCACAAGGCCCCAGCACGAGCCAGTAGCAGTCAAGCAGTCATCAGAAGCCAAACAAACTACAAGTAAGTAAAGTTGATGACCGTAGTCGAGGGCAACCCGAAGGCTCCTTTTTCAATGGCTACTACTCCGAGGTGTAGGCGAGGGTACTACTCCTTCCTCTGGATTTTTCCACTTTACCCTCGATACGTACCTTATCATGCTGGGAGTTAAGGAAGGAGGTATCAAGTACCATTTTTTAAATCTTTGGTTTGACTTGACTTCGGATTGAACCCCGGTCTCCAGGACCATGGGTGAATACTCTACCCAATAGGGAAATGAGCCGGTTCCAAAATTTTCAAACGACGATAAATAAGTTTTATCTTCAACAGAATTTCAGGACTCATAAGGGGGTAAGTATTTTTAAAATAATACTAAAACATTAACATTTACTGTGTAGGGCCTATATCCCTTGCCAGTCATTAGTTTTCCTATTTGGCGTTTGCAGACACAAATTGTCGTTACCTCCAGTATCAACCATTGTAGGGAGTACATCTTTTGCTTGTCGCTGATAGCCACTTTAGTGCCACCTAGCGTCAAATCGTGGAAATCAAAGACAGGCAAGGGATGTAATCTCTAGAACCGTACAAATTAAAAAAAAGTAATAAGTTACACAGCATATCTTTGTAAGCTGTTCCTGTTTACCAAAAATAATATATAAAAAAAACCGTCTGTTTTAACCCAAACTCTGGTAGTTTATTTTAGTGTTAGCTGTTTTTATCCACTATTCATTTTAACATTAACCTTTTTTATCACGTTGCCCTGTCGGTTGGGACGGTAGAATACGCCGAAGGCTTCTCTGCAGAGGGGTAAGACCCCCCCCCCCTTAACGAGTGTCCTGGATATGACACTAAACAATCTGATGGTGAGGTTCAAGTGATGCCGGAGCTTTGGGAAATGCAGAGTACCCCTTCATTGTCATTGCTCCAAGGTTCACTCTGACCCGGAATGGTAGCACCTGATAGGGTCCTATCAATGGGTTAAATAGAACTAACTGTATACTTATGCTAAACTGAATTGTTTGAATTAGAATTGTTTGACTAAACTGAATTGCTTGAAATAGAAATGTTTTTGACAGTTAAACTGTGTACTTACATTTAAACTGCGTACTTATGGTAAACTGGATTGTTTGAAATGGAACTGTTTTTGACATTTAAACTGTACTTACGCTAAACTGAATTGTTTAATATAGAACTGATTTGACATTTAATTGTGTGTATAGAAAATCTATACTTATACAAATCTGAATTACCTGAATTAGAACTGTTTGATTAAACTGAATAGCTTGAAATAGAAATGTTTTTTGACAATTAAACTTTGTACTCATGCCAAACTGAATTGTTTGAAATATAAATGATCATTTGTATAAAAATGGATTTGGCATTAAATAACCTTCAAATGTTGATATGCTATAACAACCAACCAACCAAACCATTTTTTTTTTATCACGGCTCATGTAAAATTCTTCTACGATATTGAGCCACAGTTCGTAACGAACTCGGTACGCATAATTCAGAATAACATTCGCGTTACCCTCTTAATGCATTCATTCTGTTTGGTAATCAGTCTTTCTGCCATAAATGTATTCTTTCTGTCTACTAAGAAGGACTAATTTCAGTTTTGTTTTTGTTTCTCGTCTTCCTCACTTAACAGGCTGAAAGTACTTCTGTCATCACACTCGAAAATCATTTTTCATGCTCAACACAAAAGCATTTGTCTCAATCCTATCCCAGCCAAGTGAGTCATCCCTAAAACTCTCCCACCTATTTACCAAATAAATACTTACCGCTTATCTCTTCTCAGTGATATTTAACCCTTCTCATTTATTCGTCCAAACTAGAGTTATCATCTTCTTGGGAACAAGCTTAGAAGAATTACTCTAAAAATCAAACAAAAAAAAAAAAAAAAAAAACAATATCATTCACCAAAACAAAATGGACATAATCCATTGTTAGACAGCCAAATAGACATTCAGTACAATTTTTCTTCTGACATTAAAAAAAGTAGAAAACAAAAAAACAAACTGATAAACAAACAGACAGACAAACAAACAAACAAAAAAAAAACAAAACAAAGCAATCTGTTCTCATTTTCTATCAAAAGTAAAACAAAAGCAAAATCATACCAAGAAATTATCTTCTTTTGCATTAATCTCATGAATAATTGCATTTTATCAGTCTGGATTGGAAAATCTGACAGCTGTCTCAGCCGATCCGACAATTTGGTATCTTGCCGTCTATTAAGGATGTTCTTCTTTGTTGTGGCCAATCCATTTTCTCTGGTTTTGATTGCACCGATGGAGTCTTGAAAATAATAGCATAATCATTAGAGGTTGTTCTGTGGAAATACGTGCTAGACTGACTGACAGAGACGAGGTGGATATGTCAGTCTTGCATATTATTCCAAGCAGAACACCTTGGTGACGTTTGAAGTTTAGTTACTCCTCGCTTTGGAGAAAAAGGGATTACGTCCCCTGTGACAGTTTCAGCAAGCATGACAGACTCGTGTAGACATACGCAGGCATTGGGGTGGTCCTCGTAGTGTAATGGTTTAAGCGCTGGACTGCGGAATCTTAGTAAGCAAGTTCGAACTCCTGTCGCGTTATAATGTTAGTTTCGGACAAATACCATTTCGAAAGGTTGTGGGATTTTGAAGGCTTTGAAAGTCAGGGGATAAGGGCAAGGCTGTGTTGCCGTAAGATGTCTGACTCCATATTTTGGTTACACTGTTTCACCCCACGTTGACTAGCCGGCGCAATGCCTTGTCCAAAGAAAGTCCCAAAAGAAATATACACAAAGAAAAGATAGAAACAGATAAGAGACGAAAACATTTCTTCCATACTTTCCTTTATTTACTTGACTAACCAACGCTACGTCCCAAGACGGAGTGTGGTGCCCAAAACACCAGACAGCAAAATGGTGTAGTTGGTTCGAGGGACACTGCCCGAAAAAAAGAAATATAATATCGTCTCCTTTTTCAAGAGGAAAAACCCTTTTTTCTTTTACGCATGCGTCATCTCCTTTTCCGTTAGAGACCTCTGGGAGTTTCTTCAAATTTAATAGTTTTCTTTTTATGTATTTTTTTTAAATTTTAATTTTTTAATTATTTATTCGTTCCCTACAAGGTATGAGCCCTCTTACCCTCCCTGCGATGGTTTAATAGTACCACTACTCTTCTTCTTGAAGGATGGATTTGGGATTCAATAACTCAAGAAGGTTGAGATGCCATTAAACAACAATAAAACAAAACAAAATACACAGGGAAGTGGTTGCTAGCAAAGCAGGAACTAAAAGTATGACAATGTTGAAAAGATTAATAAGTGTTCAATAGCAATACATGAAACAGTTAAATCCGGGTACGATTGCAAGGAAAGAACAAAAACACAGTTGCAAAAACGAGGGCACGTAAAAATTTTGACAATTGTATTGAAAGTAAACAGTTCAAATAACTGGGTTTGTATAAACGTGTCGATATGGAATTAAGAAGTGGAAAAGTGTCCCATGCTTAATAGTGGTAGGTTTGTTAGACTTACGCCCACGTGGTCAATCAGATGTTACGAGTGCGGAGAGAAGGGGAGTGATTTACGGCTTAGTCACTTCCTTCAAAGCGGAGAAGAGGAAAGTCAATGTGGATGATGCATGGTTTCGAGTTTCACCTCTCTCTCTCTCTCTCTCTCTCTCTCTCAGAGTTTGGAGTTCTAGTCTGCGGGTGTCGTCTGTTTTCTTTTGATCTAGCTCCGCTGTCGAGAAGTTTGTCTTTTTTAGCGTTTTTCTCTTCTGATCGGATCAATTAGGTTTTCTCCTTTTTTTTTTTTTTTTTTTTTTTTTTTTTTACAGCGAAGGTCACGGATTAGTCGAAAAATTGCTTTTAATTATTTTTATTTTTTGACAAATTTCATCGACATTTCGCTATGCGCTAAACCTGTGCGCAGAAGCTCTTTTTTCCATTTTGAAGAAAGTCTCAGCACCGATAACATCCGGTGAATGCTTTCGTGCGCGTTAGTTGCAATCATTATTTTGTGTGAACGATAAATTAGAAGAGATCTCTTTCGGTCATATAACAAAACACTTGAAATGTATGCGTAAATTGAATAATTGATATCATATAGCAATACTTGGAACCATAAGACTCTGTGCAAATAAATGAATAGTCTTGAATAGAAAAATTAATGTTAAATAGCAATGCTTGTAACCACTTCACTGTCTACAAAAAATGATTCATTTTGAATAGAACCATTTGTGTTAGATAGCAATAATTGCAACTATTTAACTGTGTTGAAAAAATAGCGATACCATTGTGCAAGCAAATTAGTTGTAACTCATTTCAAAATGAAATTATCTACAATAAATTATCTAATAAATGATATGTATATCCATTTAAATGTGTGCAAAAAATGACTGATGTGAAATTTTTACTGTTACATAGCAATAATTGAAACCATTTAACTTTGTGCCGACAAATCACTAATAATTGAGTTATTCGTGTTAGAGACTGTATTAGAGATTTAAATCTGGGAATATTGCACACAAATAGTTGGCCGAACTGTGTTTTTTAGCCTTGGTTAGAAAACTAGTCAAGGAGAAGGAAAACTGAATTCAAGCCTACGACATTTTGCCAAAAAAATTCACCTTGTGTTACATCCCAATCGAGGCAGAGAATGGGATAAATACATAATGATCATCATCATCATCATCATCAGGTCGTGCTGGTAGCACGGATATCCCTGACCCTCTCTCGCCACTTTTCCCTATCGTTCATCGCCCCAGGCAGGTCTTCAGGACAACATCCCGTATCCTCACATAGTTGCTGAATGTATGTTCGTGCTGGTCGTCCTGCTTTTGCACGGCCATGTGTGGGGGTCCATAAGAGTACATCACTTATGAGTTCGTCCCTGCTTCTCCAACAGTGTCCTGCATGGCTGGTTCGTCTAACTTGAATAGTTTTCGTGATAGGAGGCAGGTGTCCGTACAGTTGGTGTCTTGTGAGGTGTTGCCGCCAGGACTTGTTCAAGATTGCTCGCAGCATTCTTGTGTAATTGCCGTCTAGCTTCTTCTCCAGCCACTTTGTTAGAGTCCATGTAGTGCATCCATATAGCAGTATCGATGGGACCACTGCCTGGAAGAAACTGCGTTTCATTTTATCTGTTAGGTCTGATTTCCAAATCAGACATAATGATAACCATGGTGATTTATGAGTTTCCATGGTGACATACACATCCAGTCAGTTGGTTTGGGCAGTAGGATAAGACCCTCCCAACAAGTGTTCTGGATATGATACTAAACAATCTGATGGTGAGGCTCCACTAATGCCGGAGCTTTGGGGAATGTGGAGTACCCCTTCATTGGCATCACTCCCAGGTCCACTCTGGCTTGGAGTGGTAGCATCTGATAGAACTAAACTGTGTGATTATACTAAACTGAATTGTTTAAATCAGAACTGTTTATACGTATAAAAATGAATTTGGCATTAATAATCTACAATGGTTGATGTGCTATAAAACCAAAAAATCTTTTACATACAAAAATAAAAAAATAGAGTAAGAAATTACTCACACAATTCTTTTCAAGCAAAAAAAAAACAAAAAAAAAAACAAAGAAAAACGTTGCATAAACTTGTAAAAGAAAATAAAGAATTTTGTGATTTAGAATTCTTAAGAATAATTAAAGAATGTTGTAAATCTTGTGAAATTTGTATGAAATATAGATTTCCACATTTACACGTCCTAATAAATGTAAACAGGTTACTTGTCCTTACTTATAAATCTAAACAGGTTACTTGTCCTTGCCAATAAACCTAAACAGGTTACTTGTCCTTGCTAATAAATCTAAACAGGTTACTTGTCCTTACTTATAAATCTAAACAGGTTACTTGTCCTTGCCAATAAACCTAAACAGGTTACTTGTCCTTGCTAATAAATCTAAACAGGTTACTTGTCCTTGCTAATAAATCTAAACAGTTTACTTGTCCTTGCCAATAAATCTAAACAGGTTACTTGTCCTTGCTAATAAATCTAAACAGTTTACTTGTCCTTGCCAATAAATCTAAACAGGTTACTTGTCCTTGCTAATAAATCTAAACAGGTTACTTGTCCTTGCTAATAAATCTAAACAGGTTACTTGTCCTTGCTAATAAATCTAAACAGGTTATTTGTCCTTGCTAATAAATCTAAACAGGTTACTTGTCCTTGCTAATAAATCTAAACAGGTTACTTGTCCTTGCTAATAAATCTAAACAGGTTACTTGTCCTTGCTAATAAATCTAAACAGGTTACATGTCCTTACTAATAAATCTAAACAGGTTACTTGTCCTTGCCAATAAATCTAAACAGGTGTAGGGGAAGGCGCTACTCCATTCCCAGTATTGCTCCACTTTACCCTTGAACCGTACCTTAGGCAACATTTCCACATTAGATGGAACCTCTCTGAAACTAGTAGACAAATTCACCTACCTACGAAGCAGCATCTCATCAACCGAAAAAGACATCAACACACGGCTAATGAAAGCATGGACAGCTATCAATAGGCTCTCACTCATATGGAAATCAGACCTGATCAATAAAATGAAACACAGTTTCTTCCAGGCAGCGGTCGTATCAATACTGCTATATGGATGCACTACTTGGACACTAACTAAACGGCTGAAGAAGAAGCTAGACGGCAATTACACAAGAATGCCGCGAGCAATCTTGAACAAGTCCTGGCGGCAACACTCCGCAAGGCACCAACTATACAACAACCTGCCTTCTATCATGAAAACTATGCAAGTCAGATGAACCAGACACACAGAACACTGCTGGAGAAGCAAGGATGAACTCATCAGTGATGTACTCCTATGGACCCCTGCATATGGCCCAGCAAAAGCAGGACGACCAGCTTGAACATACATACAGCAGCTATGTGAGGATACAGGATGTAGCCCTGAAGTCCTGCCAGAAGTGATGAATGATAGGGAGAAGTGGCGAGAGAGGGACAGGGATATCTGTGCTGATGATGATGATATATATATATATATATATATATATATATAAGGTTTGGTTTGGTTTGGTTTGGTTTTATTGCATATCAACCATATTTGGATATTAAATGCCAAATCCTCTTTATATATATATGGTTTCATTTGGTTTGGTTTTATGGCATATCAACCATTGTTGGTTATTTAATGCCAAATCCTCTTTATATATATATATATATATATATATATGGTTTGGTTTGGTTGGGTTAGGTTTTATGGTATATCAACCATTGTGGGTTATTTAATGCCAAATCCTGTTTTTATATATATCAAATATATGATTTGTAAACACATTTTGAAGACACACACAGTTAAATGATCAAGTAGTTCTATTTCTAATTAGATGGGATCCTATCAGGTGCCACCACTCTGGGCCAGAAGTAACTTTTATATATGACTGACTCAATTACAATAAATTCTGCAGCTTCTTTCGATTTAAAAAAAAAAAAAATAAAGAAAAATTATGTGAAATATTTACTTAATGTGGATAGCATATTTTGGGGCATCTAAGTTCTTGCATGACAATAGCAGAGAATTTTCCATTGATAGACACAGAGAAATGAACAAAAAGTGAATGTAAAACTTTTAATAACTACAGATGAATCACCATTCAGTAATTGCATTGTGGAATCTTTCAACCTGGTCAGCAGATCTTAGAATACATAGACTGTATCCTCTGCAGAGAGGTAAGACTACTCCCACCCACCAAATAAAGGGTCTCCTGGATATGACACCTAACCATATCTGATGGCGAGGCTTCTATTCTGAAGATCTGGTAAGGGTGGAGTACCAACTTACCATTATTACTCCAACGTCAACTCAACTGTTAGATTCCCATGTATCAGTCAATTAAAAATTCTTCTTCCATAGGACCAAGAAAAAAAAATCTTAAGAAACTTCACAAAAAATGGAAATATAAATGTACAATGAATGAGATTCCCTAAATCCAGGCCTAAAATAACTCCAGATGGATTAACATGCCATTAAAATCAATCAATCAATATAAATGTCCTGATAGAGAGATAGATATGAATAGAGTGAGATAGATAGACTGACAAATTGATTGATAGACTGATGGATATTTTAAAAAGCATAATTTATATTCTACTGGATAGATAAACAGATGAATGAATGACAATATATTTATGAATTCTCAATATTGAAAAAAAGATCTTAAGAAACAACACAACTCTAGATGGGTTGATATACTGTTAAAATCAAATATTGATTCAATCTAAGTTTCAGGATAGATAGATAGATAGATAGATAGATAGATATGAACACACTGAAATAGATAGATAGATTTGTAAAAACTGAGAGAGATATGAATAGACTGGGATGAATGATATATACACAGAATAATTGATTTTAAAAGAAGATACTTTATATACACCTTTTTAGATAAATAGATGAATGAATAAGTATATAGTTATATATGAATGTAAAGGCTGGAAGAGTTTTTTTCCATTTAAAATGTAGTGACAAGAAAACATGCAACCAGCCAGACAAGAATCCTCTTCATTATTGTGAAACCAATTAAAACCAAACTAATTACTGACCAGGTCATTTATACTGGGTTTGAAGGTCAAGAACAAATACAAAAGATGAAACAAACCAAAAATAAAATAAAAAATTAAAGTATTTTGGTGAAAAAATAAGAAAAATTGCTCAAATACGAATTTCTTCTTTTTATACTTTCTAAGATCTTTCAGATGAATTATGATTTTTTTTTTTCTGTTTTTTTCTTTTCTATTTTTTTCTTAATTTCTGTAACTATTTTTCTTTGACTTGTTAATAGTTTTCTCTTTGGAAGTTTAAAAAAAATCTTTTCCTTTTTTTTCCCTTACCTCTTTCTATTTCACTCTATTCTTCTTTCTCTCCCTCTCTTTCTCTCTCTCTCTCTCGTTCTCTCTCTCTCCTTTTTTTCTGTTAATTCTTTCTTCTTCTTTTAACTATATTTAAGCCTTTATTATTCATTTAGTTTTATTTATCCATATTTTTCTCCCAATTATTCTTGCTTGATTCTTTCTTTTGTTAATGCTATCATTTTTACCCGCAAAAGTGAATCAATATGCTTCATTAAATTTTGAGTCAACATTCAGATATGTCAGGACTTTGTTATGTAACACGTGCCAGTGTGAATTGCAGTATTTAAGCTGAATTCCTCCAGTTTTATTCTTTCACAAAAGAAATGACAACAGATGGAAGGAAAAATAAAGTGAAAAATAACAGTGAAACAACATGAAAGAAGTGTACAAAAATGTTAAATTCACTCCAAATATTTTAATGGAGAAAGAGAGAAAAAACAGTGAATTTTATACAACCCCCGCCCAAAAAAAAAACATTGATGACATCTTCTAAGTAATTAAAGGTGTCAATGAAGGATTGAATACAAAGACTGAAAGAAAAAATCTGATTATGTGAATTGGGAGCATACTGAATGATAAAGAGAAAATAAAAAAGTATTTAAAAGGAAGAATAAAGAAAATGTTAATAAATGAAAGAAAAAGACACACAAAAAATATTGCGAAGGAGATTGAAAAAAAAATTAATTAGTAGAAAAAATGTTTGATTAGAAGCTGAAGGAAGAAGAATGGTAAAAAGAGAATAAGGCAGTAAGAAAACCAGAGAAAAGAAGATATAAATTAAAAAAAAATTAACATTAGTGGAAGGGACCACAAAGGAGAAAAAAAAAGAAGCAAATATAAGAAAATTATCATACATCAATTATTAATTGATAATTCAAAACTAGTTTTCCTTGATTGATTTCACTATATTAGTTTCTTCTCAGTTAAACTAAATAAACATCAGCATATAAAATTTAATGACTCACATATCAGTGTGACTTGAAAAATAATAAACAAGACAAGCAACGATGGAAGAAGGAGAAAAAATTGTTTTCTTAGTAAATGAAACAATATTTTTACCAACAAAATGGAAGTTAATAAAATAATAAATCAGTTGATGAAAAATTTTATATTTAAATGATAAGAAATATCTTTAATTGTAGATTCCCTGGGAAAAATGCTACAGTAATAACTTAAACTAATATCTTTGTAACTGAATCAAGTTATTGATATATCAGTTGATGAAAAATTTAATATTCAAATGATAAGAAAAGTCTTTTATAATAAATTTGGCCTCGTCGGCCAAGGCTATAAAATACACTAACTGCATCTCTGCAGAAGGGTAGAACTCAGCCAATGAGTGTCCTGGATATGACACTAAACAGTAATACTAGAACTTTAGGGAATGTGGAGTATCCCTTCATTGTTATTGTTCCCAGGTCTACACTGGCCCAGAGTTGTAGCATCTGATAGGGTCCTTTCTATGTGTCAAATAAAACTTTTAGACATTTAAACTCAATGCAAACAAATAACTTATGCTAAATTGAACTATTAGAAATAGAACTGTTTGATCTTATAACTGTGTTTAAACAAATGTCTGATGTTTAATTAAATTGTTAGACATTCATAGCAGTACTTGGAACTATTTAACTTTGTTAACTTATGCTAAATTTAGTTGTTAGAAATAAGGTGACAAAATAAAGCCACTTTATCATAATTATAAGGAAAGAAAAGGATAGGATCATTTTATTATAATTTGGAGGAGACCAATAAGATGAAAAAGAAATAAAATTGTTTTATTTAGGAAGAAACCAATGAAGAGACCAAAATAAACCCATATTTTATGACTAAAATGATTTGAAGAAAAGATAAAGCCACTTTACCATAATTATGATGAAGCAAATTAGATTGATAAAAAGATAAAGCCACTTTACCATAATTATGAGAAACCAAATTAGATTAATAAAAAGATGAAGCCACTTTTTTATAATTAGGAGGAACCACAAAAATAAGAAAAAGATAAAGCCACTTTACCATAATTATAATGAAGCAAATTAGGTTAAAAAAAAGTAAAGCCACTTTACCATAATTATGATGAAGCAAATAATGTCAGGAAAAAGGTAAAGCCAATTTATTATATTTAAGCAAGGAGACCAATCAGTTTGCATAAAAAATAAAGCCACTCTACAATGAAGGAGAAACCAACAGGGAGTAGAAAAATATAAAGCCACTTTATTAATTAGAGAAAGCAACTAAGAGAATGAAAAGGATAAAGTCACTTCATTATAATTAATAGGAGACAAATAGGGTGAGGAAAAAGTAAAGCTATTTTATCATAATTTTGAGAAAGCAAATCGAATTAAGAACGAGATATAGTCTCTTCATTATAATTATGAGAAAATAAATATTGAGAAAAAAAAGATAAATTCACTGGCAAAAATTATCTTTATTTCACAAAAAAATTTGTTTTGAGGCTATTCAAAATGTCCACTAATAAAGCAAAGGATTCTAGGCTTGAACAGGGGTCTGTCATCACATTTTTGGTTACAGAGAAGTTTGTTTTGGTTTGGTTTGGTTAATGATATATCAACCTTTGTGGGATATTCAATGCCAAAGCCATTCTTGCAGTAGACGGTTAAGACCCCCCTTCATGAGCGTCATGGGTATGTAATGAAAGTGCATCTGATGGTAGGGATTATTATGATAAGTTTTTTGAAATGATACAGCTGTGTGCAAATTATTTATGCAAGATAGGAATACTTGATAAACAGAATTACTAATGTTAAACAGGAATACTTGAAAACATTTAACAATGGATAAATAGTAGGGCAGACTGGGTTCTTTAGCCTTGGTTAGGCAATCAGTCAAGGAGAAGGAAATCTCTGAATTCAAACCTGTTAAACTCCACTTAAAAACTGACCTTGTGTCACATCCTGCCTGAGCAGAGGGGTTGCTAGATACACAACAATGTGCAAAAAAAAGATTAATATTAAATAGAATTATTAGAATAGAATTAGATAGGAATACTTGAAAACTTTTAACTGTGTACCAGCAAATGCTCAGGTATAAACCTCATTTCTATGTTATATATACATATATATATATGTGTGTGAGTGTGCGTGTGCGTGTGCATGTGTGTGTGTGTGTGTGTGTGTGTTTTATGAATGTATATGTGTGTGTGTGTGCTTTATGAATATATATGTATACATTATATATACATATGTATATGTTATATATATATATATATATATATGCGTTATATATTATACATGCATATGTGTGTGTGTGTGTGTGTGTGTGTTTTATGAATGAAAAAATTGACATATGAGGATTGGTAGAAAAAAATTCAAAGGTGGTTTGAAAAGTTCTGATCCTCACCTGGAAAGAAGAGCATGGCTGAACATTTTTGATGTGGTACTATTCAATCTATAGATGGGGGGGGGATAAGGGGAATAATACATTTCCCAGTGGTATTAGTCAGAAAATGAAAGTAATAGTATGACTGGAATTTGAACTGGCTTACTACAATCTTGCATTCCAGAACATTAGCCACTATGCAATGAGGACTCTGCTAGCTGAGAAGTGCATGCCATCTGAAATTTGCAGAAGAATGCGTGATGTGTATGGAGAAGAATATTTTAGTCAAAAACTGTTTATAGATGAGCTGGAAACAAACTGACTGTTCAGTAAAGAAAAAAAGTTTGTCATGCCAAAAGTCTTCTAGAACATGTCAGAAACCGTCTCTATTGATTTCCTAAAAAAAAAAAAAAGGTTCAACTGTAAACAGTGCTTCCTATTACCAACCCCTTAAGGAAAATTAACCTTATTTATTGAATGACCCTCCTATTTAAGCTAAATCTACATTGAATAAAGCAAATTTGTATTCATATCATGAGAGGACAAGGATTATATAAGTTGACTAAAAAAGAGAAATCTGATTGTGATGATCAGAATTAGTTTTGAAAAGCTTGAAATACTTCCCATAGAGGAAATATCAGATTGAGTGCTTAAAAGAGATCAAATATTGTCTAAAAGTCTATAATGCCCGTGGTGTAATGGTTATCGTCGCAGGATATGGACATGGCGACATGAGTTCAAATCCTGGACCTGATTGATTGCATTTCACATAGCACTAATACCCTTGGGAAAGGTATGAATCCAAATATTCTCCCTCCAGCTATGGGTAAATAGTAGGACAGACTAGGTTCTTCAGCCTTGGTGAGGCAACTTGTCTAGAAGAAGGAAAACTCTGAATTCAAACCTGTTAAACTCCGCTTAAAAAATTGACCTTGTGTCATATCCTACCCGAGTGAAGGGGTTGGGTAAATATGATAATAAAATATTGTCCTTATTATAAGAATTATTCAAACTGATTTTGCATATACTGATGAATTAGGGTTACAGTTGGTAATACATCACTGCTGTTCACTCATAAAAGAGAGTGTTCGACTTGTGACCTGTAAATTTTCAATTTCAGCTGATGATAGGATTTTAGAAAAATATCAACTGTGTGTAACTCAAAAGATACAAACGTAATTTGAATAATTCATTAGAGTACTACCACTCCAGGAGTGAGGGGACTTGAGAGTAATGGCAATGAAAGGGTATTCCACACTCACCAGATATCCAGAACTGGAGCCTCGCCATCAGATGCAGTTTAGTGTTATACCTAGGATATGCTTTTATTGAGATAGGTTATACCCCTCTGCAGTGGATAAAGTCAACAAAGTCCCATTGACTGGGCACATGAAATATTAAGTTAAAGGAATGAAAACTTTATAAAATCAACAAAGATGAACTATCGTTTGGTCAGGTTTTATGGCATATCCCAAATCCTGTTTTTAAATATATATCAAATATAAGATTTGTAAACATTTCGTAGATAAATTTTTCAACAAGCCAGAGCTCATTTTTTTTAAACACAGTTTATTGGTTTCAAGTATTTCTATGCAACAGTAATAATTTCAGTCATTAGTTTGCACTCATTTGAATAGATATACATGATCTGTAAGGGATTCCTTTGTCGGTAACTTCATTCCTAAATGAGTTTGAACTAATTTATTTGCATACTAGTATTGCTATTGTTTCTACACAGTTAAATGGTTTCAATTATTACAATCTAACACAACTAATTCTATACAATATTGATCATTTGTTTGCACACCATGAAGTGGTTCCAAGTATTGCTATTTAACACAAATTATTCTATTCAATATTACTCATTTGTTTGCACATAGTTAAATGGTTTCTAATATAGCTATGTATCATTAACAATTTGATTAAACATCATTTGTTTACACACAGTTAAATGCTCAAACAGTTCTATTCCAAACAATTCAATTTAGCATGACATTAGTTTGCATACAGTTTAAATAACAAACATTTCTATTTGATTTATCAATAGGACCCAATCAGGTTCTACCATCCAGAATCAGTGATGGAATAAATGGGTATGCCACATTCCCCAAAGCTCCAGCATTACTGAAGTCTCACCATCAGGACACTTATTTGAAGTGGGGGGGGGTATCTTACTCCTCTGCAGAGATACAGTCGGTGTATTCTGTGACTTTATGAAATCAGAGACGGAGTTTTTACATTAGACAAATTTTGAAAAGATCCAAATTAAACTTAACAAATCGATTGACCCTTAGAATCCAAGCAGCCACGATTTATACGGTAAACTAAAAGTAAATTAATAATTTTGGCTGTGGGTTCACCAATTCTACAATAAGATGTCGCAATTTTATTTTCTATATTTAATTTGATTATTTTTCGATAAATTTTTTTATAAATATCATAAGTAAAGTTGGCAACTAAAGTAAAGGTTAGTGACTGTAGTTGAGGACAACCAGAAGGCTCCCTTTTTGATTGCTACTACACCGAGGTGTAGGGAAGGGCACTACTCCTTTTCCTGGATTGCTCCACTTTACCCTCGATACATACCTTATATTGCTGAGTGTTAAGCAAGGAGGTATCAAGTACCGTTTTTAAAGTCTTTGGTATGACACGGACCCTTGGCGAACACTCGACTCACAAGGTCAATGAGCCGATTGAGAGTTTAAATAATAGATTATAAAATGTAACTTTTTCAGTCATTTTTCAAGCTAGGAGCCCAGGGTAGAGAGACTCTCAATTTCAGGGGCTCAGAGTTCTAATGATTAAATAATAGGGCAGAAAATTGCATTACATTTAATATGCTAGAACTACTGAGTAAATGTAAGAGAAAATAATTACCCAAAGAAAATCAAGAATTTCCACCAAAGTTTTAATCGGAGAAAATTTGTTCATTGACTGGTTGATATGCTTCACACCATCTCATATAAACTTTGTCATTGTCTTTGTCCCTGTGAGCACAAAAAAAAATGCTGACCTTATATGAGTAATACCTTTTTATCTTATTTTTATTTCTTATAATGTGCCCCAATTCCTTATTGTAGGCACAAACAGGAATTTTTCTTGAGGCTAACTTGTTTTTTAGAATCCATTTCTTTTGTAAAATCAGTTTCAACCAACCCAAGATTGAGTTACAAGAATCAAGTCTGTGTTTCTCTTGGAAGACACCAGGGGCTTGATCTAAGTTCATGCTATTGGGATAAGGATGAGAAGAATGAGAAAAGGAAGAAAGAACAGAAAAAGGATGGAAGTGGGGGAATTGTGGTTCTAAGCAGATGGCATTAGACAGAAAATGGTCAGAGAGTCTATTGGAAAGATTGGAAATTCTTTACAACAAATTTGCTTGGCGCCTAAGTCTTTTCTTACTGCTGGAAGGGAAAGTACATTGAACATGAGAAATTGGATGTCCTGAATGCAGCACTGCCTACTGCTGTACTCTCCGGACATATTGGATTTGGTTACTAGAGTATATATATATATATATATATATATATATATATATATATATATATATATATATATATAAATGTGCATTTTTGTACATTTCACTAACTAAATATATGTACATATATATAGGTATATTGATATGCATATATATATATATATATATATATATATATATATATATATATATAGTTGTTGTTTGGTATATATAAACATATGAATAGAATATAGAGTATATACATTCAAAAGGAAGTTAAAATATCTGCACAGATATATTTGTATGTCTGCATTTATACAGATAAGTCATCTTGATTCAAGTTTGTATATAGATATACATCCAGACAAGCCATACTTATACACACACACACACACACACACGCACGCACATGCACATACATATAAAAACACAAACACACACACACACACACACACACACACACACACACACACACACACACACACACACATATATATATATATATATATATATATATACATATATTTCCATAAATCCATTGTTATCAAATATAGATGTATATACAAAAGATGCAAATAATATATAAATGCCTCTATGTATTAAGAGACACAAAATCTCATATAGTAAACACAAATAAATAAATACAGGCGAAAAAAGAAAGAAAGAAAAAAAAGAAGGAGACTAAAGAGAAAAAGAAAGAAAAGGTGTATGACTGAGATACGTACAAAGTTAAATAGATGAATAGATTGATTGTAACAGGAAGTAAGTAATAAAGTAAAGCCTTTTTTCTTAGCAGACTCTTGTTATTCAAAATTGTCCAAGAGTGCAAAAAAAAGAAAAAAAAAACAAGAAAAAAAAAAAGATATTAATAAATCTGTGAAATAAAAAGAAATAAAAGAAATAAAAGAAAAAAAACTTAAACAGGCACCAAAATCTCTACCAACAACATCTAGAACAAAAACAAAAACAAAAAAAACCCAAAAAATGCAATTTTGCAAGATTTATTTATTTGTTGAAGGTGTTACTGTGTAAAAGATGTTCTAAAAGGTCTGTATGTAGGCACCACTTGGATAATTTGGTCATATTACATGTCTGCCAACGACCAGAACTTTCTTCTGAGGCCTAAGTGCTACATTTTCAGTGCCTATCCTGTTATTCCAAAAGTCAATGCCAAAGATCCGAACATGCAACATCTCCCTCAGAGAATTAGAACCGGAATCTTCATGCTTCAGGAAATAGAGAATCGTGCAGACTGGAGTCAGTGAAGGATTCTCACGATATGTTGCTGACATGCCGTGGTTCCAGTTGGGATGCAGATTGCTGTTGGTAAAGCTTAGATATGGAACGATTCCTATTAACAGAAGAGTTGGCATTTGGTAAAGGCAGTGTGGATTGAGTGCTGGCTCGTAATGGAAAGGCATTGGTCTCTCTGCTTTTTTCTTCTTTTTATTATTAAAATAGTTACAAATTTTATTTTGTTAATTTTGTTTTGTTTTTTTTTCTTTTAGCAAAGAATTATTTTTATACATTTTATACTTTTGTTTTTATTTCTTTTGCCAAAGTTTATTTTTATTTCTTTGGCTTTGGCCAGCAATTTTTTTTTTTTAAGAAGCAAAAAAAAAAATGAAATAGAAGAAATATCTCATGCTTTTTTTTTCAAGCAAATCTTTTTGTGTCATGGAAAGAAATATTTTTTCTTGCCAATCTGGCACCTTTTTCAAAATATGTTATTGGAGATTTGTAGTCAGGATATCATTATACCCTGTTTGTGGGGCTTAGAATATGCTGTCTGCATCCCCTTGCAGAACAGTAAAATCCTACTCCCAAAAAAATTTTATGGGTATGATGCTAAACTGTATTTGATGGTGAAGATCTAGTTTTGCATATTTGGAGAGTGTGAGTTACACCATTGCTATTTCTTCCAGTTTCACTCTGACTTAAAGTGGTAGTACCAGTAAGGTGATGTTGGTTAGTTGGTTGGTTGGTTGGATTTATGGCATATCAACCTTTGTAAGTTATTTAACGCCAAATCAATTTTTATGTAAATAATCTGTTCTATTGAAAACAATTCAGTTTAGCATAAGTACACAGTTTAATTGTCAAAAACATTTCTATTTCAAACTATTCAAGCAGTTATATGTAACAATTTAGTTAAGTGTAAATACAGTTTTAATGTTGAAAAACAGTTCTATTTCTTAAGCATAAGCACGCAGTTTAAATGTAAGTACGGCTTAATTGTCAAAAATATTTCTATTTCAAGCTATTCAGTTTAGCATTAGTATGCCGTTAATTCTATTTAACCCATAGATAGGGCCCTATCAGGTGCTACCACTCCAGGCCACAGTGGACCTGGGAGCAATGGCAATGAAGGGGTACTCCGCATTCCCAAAAGCTCCAGCACTGCAGAGAAGCAGTCAGTGTATTCTACAGCCCCAGCTGACTGGGCAACTAGTAAGGTGAGTACAGAAACTATATGAATATTAAGTTGATTTACAAAATCAATGAATAGAATTATGAATAGAGCAAACCTCTTGAGGCAATCCATTTAAAGTCTGAAGAAGGTATCACTCCAAGGAGTAAATCATTTCCTATGATAATGTTTGGCCCAGTTGGCTGGGGCGGCAGAATACACCAACTGTATCTCTGCAGAGGAAAACAACTCCACCAATGAGTGTCCTGGTATATGACAATAAACAATCTGATGGTGAGGCTCCAGTAATGCTGGTGCTTTGGGGAATATGCAGTACTCTTTTATTGCCATCACTCCCTGGTCCATTATAGTCCAGGATGGTAGCAGCTGATAGATTCCTATCTATGGGTCAGATAGGACTAAACTGTGTACTTATTCTAAACTGAATTGTTTGAAATAGAACTGTTTTGACATTTAACTGAGTCTAAACAAAAAACTATACTTATACTAAACTGAATTGTTTGAAATAGAACTGTTCTGTCATTTAAACTGTGTACTTATACTAAAATGAATTGTTTGAAATAGAACTGTTTACGTGTAAAAAAATGGATTCAGCATTAAATAACTTAAAATGACTGATATGCCATCAAACCAAACCAAACCAAACCAAACCATGATAATGCTTTTTGAAAGATGTAACTTTTGTTACAAAGTGAGAGAGAGAGAGAGAGAGAGAGAGAGAGAGAGAGAGAGAGAAATGATAATAAAAGAAAAAAGAGTGAGGAGATGAACACAGGATAACCCCGAAAGTCTAAGTGATAGCATCAAGCAAACGCCCAAGTTAAAAATAGTATATATTGGCGGAAACGGGTCAGATAGGAGGCATTGGAAACAAACTCAAATGAACACTCATTGAGGTGGGTTCTTACACCCTTGCAGAGAGGTTGTTGGTATATTTTATAGCCCCAGCTGACTAGGCTGACTTCATCTTAAGCCGGAAACAAAAAAAGTTATATATAACTTTAAAGAAGCATGTATTACTTTTTACATAAAAGGTAAAGATCCCTAAAATTAAAGAATGAATTTTGAAACATTCATCAATAGTTTTTTTCATCAAAGAAAAGAAATGCTCAGGAAAACTTTAAGTTTAGTTCATTGTTAACTTTTTAGGAGTATAATTTGGTAATTTTCGAAGAACAATGAAATAAAAGAATAGGTTATTAATTTTTTCATTGCATTTAAAAAATGTTATTCATGATTATCATTATCTTTGGTAGATTTTTAAAAAATAATGGTCACAAATTATGTCCTTTAGAAGGCCATTTTGTTAGGTTTCTTGGTATGTCAATTTCTATCTTATGATAATAGCATTCATTGGAAAGCCTTGACAAGAAACAGATTGCCACAAAAAGCGCAGAGATTTGGGGGAAAAAATATTGGAATGACATAGATATATATCAGATGTGCATTTTGTTTCCCTGTCTAAAAAATTATTATAAGACTTTAAAAAAAAAATAATCATCAATATACACGGAACAAAAAAAAATTCTGACTGAATTTTTTTGAGAAGTTGAATGTCTTTTGCGGAAAAACTGGGACTCATTGTTCTTTCTGCCCGAACCCAAAGGCTCTCATTATTTACTCATTTTGTTTATTTCTCTCTTTTTCAATATTTGATCTTTTTTTTTTTTCTTTTGCAAATTCATTTAGTAAATCTAATTTATTTTATTTTATATTTTCATTATCTGATGATCATTTAACCTTCTCTATTTATGTATATAGTGTATATCTACACCATCTCTTTCGCTCTGTTATTCTCTCTGTCTCTCAGTCTCTCTGTCTCTCTCTCTGTTTCTCTCTCTCTCTCCTTATATATGTGAGTGTGTGTGTGTGTGTGCATGTGTGTGTGTGTTTGTGTGTGAGCATGTGTGCATGTGTATCTAGGCAGCATTTTTTCTTTTATACATCCTTCATTAGATAGGGCAGACACCTTACGTCTGCCTATCCAATCTTTGATCAGTTTAAGTCTTTGTATTGTAACACGATGGACTATGTTGAATATTAAATTTCAAAAATAATACATGACTCTGGTTGTTCAGATACGAAACTGCTTTATTCAAACTGTTACAATTTCATAACAGTCCGATGCAAATACAAGGAGAGAGGAAGACCTTGTTAATGTTTATCAACGTATCTCCTTTGCAGCCACATCCCCACCCCATCTCTCACTGATTCATACCAGCGTCTAACCCAACTTCTCCATTTGGGTTTCAAAACTCAGCCAACCAATGAATCCAAAATTGTCTTTTCTCATATAATATCTTCTTATATAATATCATCAGCAAGTCATATTAGAACACGTGTCATTAACTTTTATTTAAGTCAAATCAATCTTATCTGAAGTTGACAACATGAGTTCTTTACAATTAACGATATCCAGCCTCAACAATGATTTGAAAACATATTACCCCGGCAATCTACATCCTACCACACATGCAAGAGTTACAACGTAAGAACTTTTGCAATGAAGTACACTTACACTCGAAGATTTGTAACCAGTCCTCAACATCACCCAACTAAATAATAAAATAATTGATATAATCAATTATCAATAGAATAATAAATATAATTGATTACCATCCTGATTATTTTACAGTATGAGTCATTTGACTTTTAGATGAAATGAATTTAGGAAGGCACCACATGTTGCCTAAGTATGTTCAGCCCAAACTAAAGCCATCTTTAGAGGAGATAATAATGAAATGATGAACACAATGACAAGTCATATATATATATATATATATATATATATATAAAAAGCGTAAGAGAAAGAACAAGTGGGAGGGGAAAATTCACATCCCTGAAGATTGCTCCAGTTTGGGGTCAAAATACATGGGAAATGTGTGGCCCCTTTCTTAATTTATTCCATTCAAAAGTCAAACGACTCATATGAAGACTATATATATATATATATGTGTGTGTGTGTGTGTGTGTGTGTGTGTGTGTATATGTGTGTGTGTGCTATAAAGAATATTCAGATATATCATAATTGATGTAGAATTGGCAATCATTTGAATTCAGTGGTATATTCTCTCTTTCCGGCACTTTTTTTCTTTTCTTCTTCATCTTCATTCTTTCATCTGTTTCATAAACTTTCATCTCTACTTTTTCCATCTTCTTCTTTATCTTCTTCATCATTACTGTCCCCTTTAACATTCTCTACTTTTTCCATTTTTTTTCTCTTTCTTTCACCTTCTTCTCAACTCTCTGTATTTTCTTTTCATGTTTTCTATTTCCTTTACTTTTCTTAATTTTTAAAGTTTTGATATCAATTGTTTTAAAACATTTTCGATCATTTCAATTTTTTTTTATTTCACTTATTTGAATTTTTTAGAGGTTTCTTCATATTTTGTCTTTTTCATCAAAATGCATTCCCTTCTAACTCTTTGGCTGCTAATATAATTTACAATGTGTCTTCCTTGTTTTGTCTTCTTCTCTCTCTCTCTCTCTAGCTCTCTCTTTCTCTCTCTCACACTCTTTCTCTCTCTCTTTCTTTATCTATCTATCTATCTAAGTCTTTTCCCATTTTTATAACTCTTGTTATACATATTTTTGTTGACTCTGTTAATATATTTTTCTCCTACTCCTCTTTCTTATTTTCTTCTTCTGAAAGTGTGGTCTGTGCAGTAAATTAAAATACTATGTAGTCATAAAATCTAATTTACATTTGGATATAAGTGCCGGAATACAAACTACTGAAAACAGTTGTTAAAAATTCAAAGAGATGGGATTTAATATAGATATGATAACAAAATTAAAGGAAACAGACTTCCTAGATATAACTTTAAACCAAACAAAAACAACTGCAAACCATTTAAAAAAGAGAACAACCTTCTCTATTTATACACGCCTTATCTAACCACTTTCTAGTTGTAAAATACCTAAAATAATAAGCAGAGAATTGTATATATATATATATATATATATATAAAGAGATTGTGAGTGAGAAGGTGCAAGAAGATGTAAAAGGTCCAAAAATGTTCAATCCTTAGAACAAAATGATCATAAAAACAAATGTGGAAAGATTATTCTTTAAGTTGCTCAATGAACATTTCACAAAATCACAAAAAAGTTGCATTAATTGTTGAAGAAAAACAATTTATAAAATAAACTATTGTTTCATAAAGAATATGTCAAAAATTATTTTCAAGCACCATACAAAAATTTGTATGAGCAAACTGGTAATGTGGACAAGAGATGCAACTACAGGCATCCTGAAAAAAATCCATCATGAGACAATTACCAAACAAAAAATATCATGTCTAAATTTCTGAGACGAAGCTTGTTGATTTTTATCATTAAGGTTTTTCGGACTATTGTCTTCGTCTTTATTGTTATTTCCACAACAATTCAGCTGATATATCCTCTGGCCTTCTTCAGGTGTTTGTCGAATTCAGGAACTTTCATGGAACTTCGAACTACGTCCTTAATTGAAACCATGGGGGTCGCCTGTTCTGATTTCATGCTTCTAAGGAGACAATCATCTGAAGGTTGCAGGTTCAATCCTCACTACAGGTGAGTAATAGAAAGTAAAACAGGAATACTTAACACTTGTACCTGGTTAAAGCTAATGGAATCAGAACAGGGGACAATAAAGGACGTAGTTCGAAGTTCCGTAAAGGTTCCCGAGTATACAAACACCTGAAGAAGGCCGGAGGACATATCGGCCGAAACGTTGTGGAAATAACAATAAAGATGAAGACAATAGTCCGAAAAACCTTAATGATAAAAAATATCATTTATAAAGCTGTTGTAATTCGTCACAAAAATGAGAAGAGAATAATGATAGGATCTATAAGCCTTCTTACATTCTAACTCTGTAATTTCCGTGTTTATATCTAGAACGACTTTTATAGACTTTACTAGCAGTCTTTTCCTAAATGTGACTTTAGCATATTTGTCCTGACCAAATTGCATCCCTATGTTGTCCAGGAGTTTTTTTTCAGTGCTTAGTAGAGCTTCAGGATGTTGTCCTAAAGACCTGCCTGAGGCGATGAACGATAGGGAAAAGTGGCGAGAGGGTCATGCTAACAGCACGACATGATGATGATGATGATGAGTAGAGCTTCTAAATCATTGTCATTTTTCTCATGTTACTTTAAATCATCCATATAGAATAGTTGTTTTTTTAATAGTAGTTTTATATCCATAGTCAGTTTTATATCCATATTACTATTTGTCTTTTACACATCTTATATATATATATATATATATATATATAGGTTTGGTTTGGTTACTTTGTTTAATGGCATATCAACCGTTGTAGGTTATTTAAAGCCAAAGCCGCTCTCCTAGAAGAACAGTAGTGGTACTATTTAACCCATAGCTGGGAGGATAAGGGGGTTCATACCTT
The DNA here is from genome assembly GCA_963585895.1 of Sepioteuthis lessoniana. NCBI lineage: Eukaryota > Metazoa > Mollusca > Cephalopoda > Myopsida > Loliginidae > Sepioteuthis > Sepioteuthis lessoniana. The sequence goes on along the minus strand of OY757916.1, from coordinate 26,376,866 downwards.
TCCCAAGGGTATTTGCCCGAAAGTGAACATAATAGCACAACTGGAATATGAACTCGCGTACTACGATTCCGCAGTCCATCGCTTTAACCATTACACCACCAGGATGATGAGTAGAGCTTCTAAATCATTGTCATTTTTCTCATGTTACTTTAAATCATCCATATAGAATAGTTGTTTTTTTAATAGTAGTGTTTTTTTTTAAAGTTCTATCTTATTGTTTTACTCCTTTGAGAGTTTTTTCTGGCTTGCATTAGCTGATGGTTTCTCATTGGAGTTTGAGTGACAGCAAGTCTCCTTAAGTCTTCAAGACTCTTATCAGTATCCTGACTGATCTTAATAATTCTGTAGTTTTGATGGTTTCCACTCATCCACTAATTTCTTAGTCCACCTGTCCCAGTAGAAATCCTTTGGTGACTGTACTGAATGCACCAATTACAATTGGTATCACTGTCACTTTTATATTCCTTTGTTTTTTTCAGTTCTCTTGGTGTAGGTACTTATCTCTCTTTTTGCTTTCTTTCTGTTTAGCTCCAGAATTGAAATAGAGAAAAATATTACAGAATCATAAAACCACCTTTTCAAATTGAAAATATTACAATAATGTTACACTGTCTAACCACAAGCCTTCCCTTAAAAAGGAAGCAAATGAGCTTGCAGAGAATGCCCCAAAGAAAAGCAGGGTATCTTCAAATACCAAATGCCAATAAATTACTCAAAGAATAGAGGTTATTTCAAAATGTCACCTCTTGAATATTTTTTCTTTTCTTGCATATCAAATCTTTTAGAAAAATTCTTTAAAAAGTTTTTCAAAAAGATTCTCTTGACAGCCTAAGGCTAAAACTAATTGAGAACAATTTAAAATTACAAAATAGTTACTTAAGAATAAATATTACTATTTGTCTTTTGCACATCTTATATATATATATATATATATATATATATAGGTTTGGTTTGGTTACTTTGTTTAATGGCATATCAAACGTTGTAGGTTATTTAAAGCCAAAGCCGCTCTCCTAGAAGAACAATAATGGTACTATTTAACCCATAGCTGGGAGGATAAGGGGGTTCATACCTTTCCCAAGGGTATTTGCCTAAAAGTGAACATAATAGCGCAACTGGAATATGAACTTGCGTACTACGATTCCGCAGTCCATTACACCACCAGGACACCCCCTATATATATATATATATATATATATATATATATATATATATATATATATATATAATGCTCAAAAGATGCACAGTAATGACAGTGACTGGTGCAATTTTCATTTTTACTGTTGAAGTGATCAATTATATTGAATAGTATAAAAATATTGATATGACAATTTTCTTAGTTTTATTATAAAATAGTATTAATACATGATATAAGATTTTATAATATAATTTAATTTTGTTACGAGTTTATTAATACCCATGCAAGTTTTTTATAGTCGATAATTTTCTCTTCCCAAATAAATTTATTCCTTTATTCTATATTTTTTACTTATTTCCTTCATTTGGGTTTAAAGGTTTGTTTGCCATTAGATAAAAAAAGAGTTGAACAGGAAAGAGAAGTATATATGTGTGTGTGTGTGTGTGTGTGTGTGTGTGTGTGTGTGTGTGTGTGTGTGTGTGTGTGTGTATGGTTATTCTCTGCCGCAACATAACTGTGAAACTTGAAATAAAACCCAACAGATGTATCATTGAGTATCACAAGATTTAATATGGAAACCAAGTGAGTCACAATAAGATCTGAAAGAATACACCAACTGCATCTCTACAGAGGAGTAAGACTCCCCCAGCAAGCGTCCTGGATAGGACACAAAACAATCTGATGGTGAGGTTCCAGTAATGCTGGAGCTTTTGGGAATGTGGAGTACCCCTTCTTTGCCATCATTCCCGTGTCAACTCAGGCCTATAGGGTCCAATCTGTTGGTCAAATAGAACTGTTTGAACTGTGTGCCAACAAATGACTTTTTCTGATCATTTAACAATGTCTAAACAAATGACTGATGTTTAATTGGATTTTTCTGATACATAGCAATACTTGGAACTATTCAACTTGGTTGACTTATATTTATAAATTATATATATCTAATATGCTGGGTTACAATATTGTAATAAGTGAGTTTGAACTCTACCCATGTTATTATGTTCACTTTCCGACAAATGCCCTTGGGAAAGGTTGATATGCCATAAATTAAAGAAACCAAACCAAATCAAATATTATCACAACGTTCTTTCTACAAGGATACCTTTGGCATTCAACAACACACAAAAGTTGATATGCCATTAAATAAATGGTTGGTTGGTTGGTTGATTGGGTTTTATGGCATATCAACATTTGTAGGTTATTTAATGCCAAATCCATTTTTATTTAAATAATCAGTTCTATTTCAAACAATTCAGTTTAGCATGAGTACACAGTTTGTCAAAAATATTTCTATTTCAAACTATTCAGTTTATTCAAACAGTTATATATACCAATTCAGTTTAGTGTATGTAGAGTTTCAAAGTCAAAAAACAGTTCAATTTCAAATAATTCAGTTTAGCATAAGCACGCAGTTTAAATGTAAGTACGGTTTTATTGTCAAAAATATTTATATTTCAAGCAATTCAGTTAAGCATAAGTATGCCGTTAGTTCTATTTAACCCATAGATAGGGCCCTATCAGGTGCTACCACTCCAGGCCAGAGTGGACCTGGGAGCCATGGTAATAAAGGGGTACTCCACATTTCCCAAAGATCCAGCATCATTGGAACCTCACCATCAGACTGTTTAGTGTCATATCAGGGCACTCATTGGAGGGGATCTTACCCCTCTGCAGAGAAACAGTCGGTGTATTCAACAGCCCCAGTCAGCTGGGGCTGCAGAATACACCGACTGCTTCTCTGCAGAGGGGTAAGAATATTAAATAAAGAAACCAAACAAAAATTTAAACATTTCAGAAATGTAATCTTTTATAAAACTGTCAAAAATACTGATCTGATAATGATACTGATCTTATTAAAAAGATATTTCTTACTGAGCAATTTCTTCTTTTTTTTTTTCAGTTCTCTTTTATGGATGCGAATATTTTGGCTTATTTAGAGAGATTCAGGTTCTAATATATTGTGTTAAGACATGCAGAAGCACCAAATAAAAAGATAAAAAATAAAATCTTGACAACCATTACTATTAATTTCTATTAGCCTTTTCTTTATTTTTAAAGTTGATTTTGGTTTGGTTTGGTTTTTTTGTTTAATGGCATATCAACCTTTGTAGGTCATTTAATGCCAAAGCCATTCTCCTAGAAGAACAGTAGTGGGTAAAGTTGATTTTATTTCCTTAATCACTGATCACTCAGGTTGTCATAGTTGGGGAGCCAAAGGAGATTCAAGTTCAAATCTCGCTGAGAGCTTCTTTTTTTAATTTCTGATCTTAGCAACTACATCTAACCAATCTTACCCTTTATCATTTCTTCTCATGACGTTCCTCACTGTGCTAAACTGATCTAATAAGGGTCTGATCACATGCATAAATCGGTTTTTTTTTTTCATTTTTAACTCACTTTTCTGTTGATAAATGTTCTCTTAATAAATAATGAAAGCAGGCACAATCAACATTGATGATCTTCAAAGTAATTCATTAAATTTTAGGCTTTTAGAAGTAGGATCAGATAACTACTTTTTTTTATTATTATTTGTACAGAAATTCATTTAATTGAATTTAAAAATAAAAACAGAATATTTATTATAAGCTACAAGGATTTTAATTGGATAAATAAAGTTTATGTAAATTTTCCATGGAATAATTACCTTTCTATAATGATTTTTTTCAAATATTTTTGTAAGGTTTATTTACTATAAATATTTCTCTCTAAATTTCAGGTTCAATTCTGATAATGATACTGATCCTATTAAAAAGATATTTCTTATCAAGCAATTTCTTCTTTTTTTTTTCAGTTCTCTTCTATGGATGGGGATATTTTGGCTTATTTAGAAAGATTCAGGTTCTTATATATTGTGTTAAGGCATGCAGAAGCTCCAAATAAAAAAAAAAAAAAAAAAAAAAAAGGAAAAAATAGAAAAAAAAAAAAAAAGGAAATATTACTATCCTAGGAGCAATCCAATTCCCTTGGAGAATGCAAAGAGTGCAAGGATATAACTGATAAAAACATTAAACATCCATTTTGGTTGTGAGCCACAGGCATACCGTTAATCACCTTAATAAATCAGTTTCTGGCAAGATCACCTGGAGGGCAAGGGCCCTTGGAATAGCCATTGACCTTACTGTCCAAAACCAAGTTCTTTCTTCCCCACCCAACTGATTATCTTTCCATGCCTCTTCCCTCAACAACATCACTTAATGATGGAGAATACAGCTAAAGACAAAGGGTAAATAAATTATACTAATCTCCCTACCGATACCAATACAGCATCTCTACCATCAATACCTACACAGCTGCCCTCATAAACTCGTTTCCATGGCATCTACCATCATTTGTGTGGCTGGTAGCATTTTTATCTTTAGCATACTACCACATATGATCCCAAACATAAATATGACACGATGTGTTTTAATCAAGATGCTGCTATTTCCTCTTTAAATGACAAATGTCTAAAATTAATCGAACAGTTCATATACCTTGACAGCAATATCTCATCAACTGAAAATGATGTCAGTATACACATAGGTAAAGCATGGACTGCTATTGACTGGTTATTATTCTCTCTGATGAAATGAAATAGGAATTCTTCCAAACTGTAACTATGTCAGTACTACTGTATAGTTGCAGCTCTTATACTGAAGTGCTTGGAGAAAAAACTAGATAGGAACTACACAAGAATGCTATCTGCTGTTTTAAACAAATCCTAGAAGTAGCACACAACAAAGCAGCAGATGTAGGGCCACTTATCTCCCATCACACAAACCATCAAAGTAAGATGTGTAAGTCATGTTGGGTATTGCTGGAGAAGTAAAGATGGCTTTCTTCTATGCTCTCCTACACACGGATGCACCAGTGTTTGCTGACCAGCAAAAACTTACATTCTTCAGCTCTGCATGGACACTGAATGCCATCTAAAGAACCTACCATGAGTGATGACTAATAGGGACAGATAGCAAGAGAGTGTCAAGAGAACCTGTGTTGCCAGCACATTTTGATGATGATGATGATGATGATGATGATTCTCCTTTATTTCTTTCCTACAATTGACACTACAGTTATTGGTTGGTTTGGTTTGGTTTCTTTGTTTAATGGCATATCAACTATATAACCCATAGCTGGTATAGAACAGGGTTCATGCCTTTCCCTATGGTAGTAGTCTGAAAGTGAATGTAATAGCGTGATTGGATTGGTTTGGTTTGGTTTGGTTTCTATATTTAATGGCATATTAACCTTCATGGGTTATTTAATGCCAAAGTCATCCTTCTAAAAGAACAGTAGTGGTACTATTTAACCCATAGCTGGGAGGATAAGGGGGTTCATACCTTTCCCAAGGGTATTTTTCCAAAAGTGAGTGTAATAGCGTGACTAAATTTCAAACTTGCTAACTACGATTCTGCAGTCCTGCACTTTAAGCTTTACATCACAAGGACACCCCTAGTGTGATCAGAGTTTCAACTTATTTACTTTGAGGCAATAGTCCAGCACATTAGCCGCAGGGACTCCCCTACTGCAGTTATTGCCACTGCCTAGAAATCAATGCCATTATCACGAAGGATATCAACGCGACCATGACAAACAGTGATACAGACACTCCCATTCAAGGATACCATTGGCAATACCATGATGGAAAAAATTATAACAAATAAAAGCATTACAATTACCATCCAAGAAAGTACTGCAACTATAGGAATCATTACCTTGATTTCCCACAAGTTATACCATCACAAGTCACCATATATACCACCAATTCAATTATTTCTCTTTTTAATAGCTACTACACTGAGGTGTAAAGGAGAGTGCTACTCCATTCCTTGGACTGCTCGACTTTACCCTTGATCCTTATCTTATAATGCTGAGTGTTAAGCAAGGTGGCATCAAGTATCATTTTTTAAGTCTTTGATATAACTCGACCTGCGATTGAACCCCAGTCTCCCAGACCATTGGCAAACACTCTACTTATTAAGCCAATGGCCCAGTAAACTCTCTCTTAATGTCCTTTCTTTTCATTACTGATTAGTAGATAACATTTAAAAAAAATATTTCTTACAGACTATTCACTTAAAAATCATATATGTATAAATAGGATTTGGCATTAAATAACCCTCAAACGTTGGTATGCCACTAAACCAAATAATCAAATCAAACCTTCTGTTGCTAGGGGGCTCTGGTACTGTATGATAGGATTTTCTTTGAGAAGACTTGCTTTGAATCCTTCTCATTTTTTTAAGTTCAAATACAATGTTTCTGTGAAAAAGGTAATTTGAAAACCTTTTTTTTTTCTTTTGGGTAATTTCTTAAAACAATAGAATTTATCATTATTTAGTCTCATGTGCTTGAAATGAAATATTTTTGTACTTTGAGAATGTCAGTAATGATACAAAATCAGGATGACTGGTAATGGGATTGCATGTGAGGAGAACTAGTTTTATACTGAAAAAATCACAATAAAGTTGAAAATAAATTAAATCATGCAAAGTCATTTAATTGATTTTTTTCCCTCTTTTCCATTGCAGGTGTCCATTTTTGATGCTTTGGTATAGGTCTAGGTTATTTGGTTTAATGGTATATCAACTCTTGATGGTTATTCAAGGCCAAATACTGTTATATATTTAGAGAGAGAGATCGATTTGTAAGCCGATAATTTGTAGAAAACTTTATTTTTAAGTAAGTTAGAGCTCATTTGTTTGCACACAGTTAAATGGTTTCAGGAACTGTTATCTCAAAATACCTGATCCTCAACCACCACATTCTTGCACTTTTAATATGAAACAGGGTTGGTTTGTCACAAGATGAATTTGAATAATACAGTCAGGACAATCATATAGTTGCTTGGACTTGACATAACCAGCTAATTGATCCAATTGTAACACAACCACACCAAATATGAATACAGGTGTAATGCTACTGGTCATATCAAAATAGAAAATGACTCTGTTGTTGCATCATTTGGAAATTTATTTATAGAATAATGACGAACACCTTTTTTATAGCAGCCACAAAATGAGAGATATAGAATAAAAGATATGCATCAACACACTTAGAGAGACAGAAACTTTAACCCAAAGGAGCTTGCTTGTGAAGTGACCCCTCCACCACTCCATCTGGAACTGACCGACCGACTGACTATCTGAATAAGAATCCCTAATCATATTACACAATAATACATGCCTGGGGGTGTAGAATACACTGACTGCAACTCTGCAGAGGGGTAAGATCAACCCACCCCCCAGTTGAGTGGCCCGGAGTGGTAGCACCTGACTGGGTCCTATCTATGGGTCAAATAGAACTGTTTGACATTTAAACTGAGGGCAAACAAATGATTTATGCTGAATTGAATTGCTAGAAATAGAACTGTGTGATCATTTAGTTGTAGATGAATAACTGATGTTTAATTGAATTGCTAATGATATATAGCAATACTGTTTGATGATGAGTAAATGAATGAATAGAGTTCAATAAAATAATTAGTGTTAAATAGCAATACTTGTAAGCACTTCTCTGTCTACAAACAAATGATTTATATTGAATAGAATTAGTTGTGTTAGTAATCATTGAAACCATTTTACAGTGTTAGAAATAATAGCAATACTTGTGTACCAGCAAATTAGTTGTAACTCTTTTAAAAACGAAATTACCAACAAACTATTCACTTACAAATCAAATCCATTAAAATGTCTACTAATAAATGACTGATGTTAGATTCTTATTGTTACGTAGTAATATTAGAATTCGTTTAACTTTGTACAAAGAAACAAGTGATTAATAGTCAATTGAATTATTCATATTAGATAACAATACTCGAAATCATTTAACTGTATGCTCAGAAGAGCTAAGGCTCATCTAAAAATGTTATCAACAAAATGTGTTCCCAAATCATATATTTAAGATATGTATTAATAAGATTTGGCTCCAAATAACCTAGAATGATTGATATGCCATAAAACCCAACCCAACCAAACCAAACCTATCTATCTATCTATCTATCTATCTATCTATATATCTAGTTCAATCACATCTATCTATCAACCTATTCCAGACTGTTCATATCTATCTATCTATCTATCTATCTATCTATCTACCAATTACAGATATCTAGCTGACCATCATTATCACTGATATAAATGCAGACACCATTGTTACCAATTTCACTTTTGAATAAAATTTCAATTATGAACAAAATAACTCACACAATTATTTGCTTTATATCTACTTTTATCACAATCCAATACTATTACCCTCATTGACAACAACAACAACAACAACAATAACGACTACAACAACAACAACAATAACGACTACAACAACAACAACAACCACTCTCCTGAGCATTATAAACAGCATTACCGTGACCACTAATAGCACTGCCATTACAAAGAATCCTTTTGCCAACACCATCATCAGACAACTATCAGTCCAATCCCAAACTACCATCTTTAGCTAAACTTGGATTTAGAGTAAGAAGAACTCTCCTTAGCAACCACAGTGTAGAGTATGTGGTGTCTTTTTTCAAATTTCTTCTCTTTCTTTGACTCCTTGTCTTCAAAATAATAATCATCTTCAAGACCATTTCTCTCGAAGCAAACATTAGTCAAATGCGGAGATGGACAGCAACTGACCTTCAACACAGATCAAAATCTGACTCTCCTGGTATTCATATCAGTTTTTAAGTGGGTGAAATCAATCACTTCATTGGTCAGGGATGGATTTTTTCCCACCTCCAAGCCTTGCATTGATATTCTGCTTGTTCTTGCTCTTTTTTTTATTCTTGCTGAAAAATAATCATTATCAACAATGGCAGTCACAGTGAAGTTTTCTAGTGTTACTTGGTAAAAAGAAGATTTTTTTTGTTTTCATTCCTCCAGTGTCCAAATTTATGTTTTGTTATATATAATTATTTTCTTGAATAATTTTTCAGCATAATTTATGGACAAGTTAGAGATATAATCAACAGAGGCTATGAAAAAAAAATCTGTAAATGTAGCAGTGAATTTACTACAAAAAAAATGAGAACACCTTATAAAAAAGAATATATATATATATATATATATATATATATATATATATATATAAATACATAGAATATGTATATTTTGACAGCGTTTCTTCATTAATACAAATTTCATTAAACATAATAGACATTTTATGTGTACATATTTTCTTCTGGATCTGTTCGAATTCCTTTATTACTTTTATCATATTCGGAGATACAATCTTTAGGAGATTTTATCTCTGATAATAATAATATATATGTTTGTTTAACCTCAACTACCCTGTCGAGGAGACTTACAATGCACCTTTCTGATACAAGTTCAATAGCTCAGCATTTCAAAAAACATTCGTACCCAACAACACAATTACAGAAAATTCTCACCAACAACACAACAATATTAGAACATCAAAATAATAAACAAAAACTACAGATTCTCGTAGCACTATATATTAGAAACATGCAACCGACACTTAATAGAATTAATTTTCAAACCAGTGCTAATGTACTTAAATGTCTTTAGCTACTGATACTAATTATAGAAACCCATTTAAAAGCAAACGCCATAATCTTCAATGGTAAAGACACTCTTACATAGTGGTAATATGCTAAAACAAAAGTAACATCACTTTTGTAATAGATCCTCCCCTGATGATGGCCCAAAGTCAGGCAGAAAGTACTAGGGATACATACAACTATGGACAATACATAAATCAATTCCCCCCGAATACAATAAAAGTAATAAGGGAATTCAAACGGATCCAGAAGAAAATATGTACACATAAAATGTCTATTATGTTTAATGAAATTTGTATGTATATATATATAAATATGCTAATCCATGTGAAAGGGTCTACAGGAGTACATCACTTATTAGTTCATCCATACTTCTCCAGCAGTGTCATGTATGTCTTGTTCATCTAATTTGGATTTTTTTTTTGAGTGGGTAACAAGCTAGTACCTATCTACAACAGCTCTGTTCTGATACTGGATGTAGTCTGGAAGATCTTCTGGGAGTAATGGATGATAGGGATGAATGGTGAGAGAGGGTCAGGGAAATCTGTGCTAACAGCATATCATGATGATATATATATATATATATATATATATATATATATATATATATATACCTAAATGTATATATATATATATATATATATAAGGGAGCCTTCTGGTCACCCTCAACTATGGTCACCAACTTTACTCTATTAATTGGCTCATTGGCGCAGGGCGTGGAGTGTTCGCCAATGATCCGGGAGACCTGGGTTCAGTCCCAGGTTGAGTCATACCAAAGACTTTAAAAATGGTACTTGATACCTCCTTGCTTAACTCTCAGCAATATAAGGTACATATCATCAGTAAAGTGGAGCAATCCAGGGAGAGGGTTAGCACCCTCCCCTACACCTTGGTTCAGTAGCTATTGAAAAGGGAACCTTCTGGTTGCCCTCGACAATAGTCACCAAATTTACTTTACTTTATACGTATGTATAGATGTGTATGTGTAAAATTATAGCTGGCTTTTGATAACTGAGTCTGTGCATTTACAAACAAAATTAATGTTTGGTCTTTAACTTCAAATAAAAGCTAAAATTTAGATTTTGAAATTTTTTTAAGGCTCATTAACCTTTCCATCACTCCTGGCAGGTCTTCCATGCCAAATCCAGTATCAGTGGCAAGCTGTTGTAGATAGGTTCTAGCAGGTTGCCCAACACTTATTTGTCCATGTCTTGTTCATCTAACCTGGATGGTTTTCAAAATGGGTGGTAGGTGGCCATACAGCTGCTGTTTTTTTGGGTGTTGCCTCAAGGATTTCTTCAATATAGCTTGCTGCATTCTTGTGCAATTGCCGTCAAGCTTTTCTTCAATTCACTTCAATGTGGTGCATCCATATAGCAGTATTAACACAACCATTGCGTTTTATTTTATTGGATAGGTCTGACTTCCATATGACTGATAGCTTGTCGCCTTTGGAATTTAATGACATACAATGGTTGTTATGCCATAAAACCCAATCAAACCAATTACTGCTGAATTAGTCAAAAGTTGGACTAATAAAATAAATCACACTCATGAGTACAATTGATATATATATATATATATATATATATATATATATATATGTATACATCGGTTGAACTCATGAGTACTGCGAGCAATATTGAACAAGTCCTGGCGGCAATACCCCACAAGGCACCAACTATACGGCCACCTGCCTCCCATCATGAAAACTATCCAAGTTAGACGAACCAGACATGCAGGACACTGCTGGAGAAGCAGGGACGAGCTCATTAGTAATGTACTCCTATGGACTCCCACATATGGCCGGGCAAAAGCAGGATGACCAGCTCAAACATACATACAGCAGATATGCGAGGATACAGGATGTAGCCCTGAGAACCTGCCAGAGGCGATGAATGATAAGAAGTGGCAAGAGAGGGTCAGGGATATCCATGCTAGCGGCACAACATGATGATGATGATATATATATAAGTGAAGTTTGAAATCAAGTCCAACAGAATCACTCTAGCATTAATTTATGCCTAGAGGTTTGGGAATTGTATTCATTACATTTTTTTTGCATAGTTATTATTATGATTTTTGCACATGGTTCTAATCTTTAAACTGATCTTTTTGATCCATAGAGAAGAGTCAAACAGTTATGATCCTTCTGGACACAATGGATCTAGGGGAAAAAGGCAATAAGATATTACTCTACACTCTCTAGTATCATAACCAGGACACCCCTATTTTTTGGGGGATTGGGGTCTTATTCATTTGGAGGAGATACAGTCAGCATATTGTAAAGCCCTTCAAAGAGGACAATCAAAGAGAAGAGGGAAAAGTTTTATTGTGTGTTTAATCCTCCCACCTTTGTGGTCAGCTTAGTCTTTCTTTTAATTGATGAATGAATTGTAAACTTTAGAGTCTGAAAGTTTTACCATCGAGATATCAGCAAGATGTACATTACATTCATCTTGTTTTTTTTAGAAAAAAGATCCATTGTTTCAGTTGATATTTGATGAGATGACATTGGCAAGAAAACAATGATGGCACTTATGAGAAAATGATGGTCGTTGAAGCAATTGCAATGTCACAATTTTGTATTAATAACATCAGAACGTGCAGCATAAAATGCACATTTGAATGTAAATAAAATTAAAGAAAAAAAAAAAAATGGAAGACAACAATTTCACTTAAAAACAACAGTAAATATTACAAAGAATAAACCTTAGTAGAATAAACAACAAAAAAAGCAATTAAAAATAACATTTTTTTTCTTTTTTTTCCGTGATTTTTCTTTTACTTTTATTTATTTATCTTTTTTTTTTTTTTTAAATATATCTTGCCGTTGTTGCTGTTTCTCACAGAATGTGAAAGTGCATATCTCAGCATGATTCCTATTGTTTGATGAAAATATTTGATCCCTTGGCATCCAAATTTGGATTGACCTTCCACTGGCCAATGACACAAACCAAATCTTGACATTTCCCAGGTCATCTCATGCTGTTACTATTCATACCAACCCCCCCACTAACACTGCCCACCATCTATGGTTTTAGATTATTCAATGCTTATTTAGCTCGGAAGAACAGAACATGTCTGTTCATAAATACTTTAAAAAAACACATTTATAACAGTAAAATAATAATAAGAATTATTATTATTATTATTATTATTGTTGTTGTTGTTGTTGGTGGTGGTGGTGGTTGTGGTGTTGTTATTAACAATATGATGAAAGTAGCAGTTGTTATAAAGAGGTATTCTTCTATATCAAATAATACCCCCCAAAAAAAAATAGTGTAACAATGATGAAAGTGTAACAATATTGAAAATGATTTATCAGTAATAATAATGATAATTTATACAATCATTCGGACTCATTGATTTTTTAATATCAGTTGTAACTTATAATTTACACCTAGAATTTTTAAGATCTTTGTGAGACATACATTTTTTTTATTTTTAACTTGAGGAATTATATATTATGAATTGAATTAGCATGACCAGTAAATCCGGTATACACTGCTGATGAGACCTAATAAGGTGGAAACAGTTATCCAGTGGTTGCATATGCTGCGTGCAGTGGTTGCATATGCTAAGCGCAGTGGTTGCATATACTGTGCAGTGGTTACATATGCTGCGCACAATGCTTGCCAGATTTTCTGGTCAGGATAATTCAATTTATTATACATTTCTGAGTCTTCCACATTTTTGCAGTCATTCCCAGTGATCCAACATTGATTGGCATTACTGTCATCTTTTTGTCTGAATAATTGAATTTGCAATAATTCCAGTGAACCACCTTTTTCAAAGATTCTATTTTTTTAAAATTTATACATTCTGTGCCATAGCATTGATAACAACTCCATAATAAATTACAGGAGACCTGAAGAGACTTGCTGTCTCTCAGACTCCAGTGAAAAACCATCAAATGGAGAAAAATGGAGAAACATGGAGCAAAATTATAATAATAAGCCCAAGGATCAAAGAAACTAATTACAGCCGGCAGTAACAGCATTATTGACAGAAATGTCTTCAGGACAAACAGTGAAACAACAAAAATAGAAAGAAAAACATCAATATGGATATTTCAAATGAAAAATTAATGAAAACTTAAATATGAGATCACATGGATATTGCTAAGAAGGAGAAACCTAAAGAAAGAAACTGAATCTCTTTTCATTGAACAAAAAAAAAAAAATGTCTCTAGAAGCAAAGAAAATTGTCAAAAATACAAATACAAAAAAAAGTTTATAATCCAAAGGAGAACAACAAGAGTAGTTTGTGTGATGATGAGGAAACAGACCGACTTGAATACTGAGAAGAGTCCTGGGTAACAAAGGAGACTGGCTGCCTCATGATCTTCAGTGGAAGCTTGGGTTACGATCATAGAGATAATTTTGATGATTGTTAGAAAATATAACATCTGATTGTCTCTAATAATAAAAAGAATAAAATGAACAATAATGACTATGTGAAAATAAGAACAAAACAAAAGAAGGAAACTTTTCTTTTGTTCTAAACAAAAAGAAGAAAATGTGGAAGAAAAAAAGAAACAAATTACAGGGCAAGATCAATAAAGATGTTATTCAGCAGGCAGAAATAATAAAAATAAATAATATAAAATAAATGTGGAAGTTGAAAATTGAAAAAACTAAATAATGAGATAAAGTCAAAATCCAAAGGGGGCAAAAAGTGATTGTTTGAAAAATGCCCAAAATTTGAAGTGTTGGAAAGAGATTGACTGAGACAGACAGACAGATAGATCGATAGATACTGGCACAGAGAGAGAGAGAGAGAGAGAGAGAGAGATGAACAGTGACGGGCAGAGAAAGAGAGAGAGAGAGAGAGAGAGAAAAAGAGATAGATAGATAGATAGATACTGGAACAGAGAGAGAGAGAGAGAGAGAGAGAGATGAACAGCGACTGGCAGAGAGAGAGAGAGAGAGAGAGAGAAAGAGATAGATGGATAGATAAATAGATAGATAGATAGATAGATACTGGAACAGAGAGAGGGAGAGAGAGAGAGAGAGAGAGAGAGAGATGAACAGTGACTGGCAGACAGAGAGAGAGAAAAAAGAGATAGATAGATAGATACTGGAACAGAGAGAGAGAGATGAACAGCAACTGGCAGAAAGAGAGAGAGAGAGAGAGAGAGAAAGAGATAGATAGATAGATACTGGAACAGAGAGAGAGAGACAGAAAGAGAGACAGAGAGAGAGATAGATAGATAGAGATAGATAGATAGATAGATTGATAGATAGATGAACAGGGACTGGCACAGAAAAAGAGAGAGAGAAAGAGAAGAGAGAGAGAGAAACAAAAAACAAACTTTGACTAAATTGATATTCAGTTTGACCTGCTCTGGTTGACATTGTACTTTTTAAACATTCTGAAATTTTACCATTTGAGATTTTATCTCTTTTTATCTTTTTTATTTTTCATTTGTGTGTGTGTGTGTGTGTGTGTGTGTGTGTGTGTGTGTGTGTGTGTGTGTGTTTTAATATTTTGTTTTATACAGGTACAGTCAGTGCATTCTTATTGTTTTTTGCTATTAAAAACACATTTTCATTATTTAAGATAAAAATTGATAAAACTACTTTGTTTTCATTAAAAATCAAATTGTCCCGCAAAAAGAAACAAAATACCATCGCTATAATGCTTTTAATTAGACTCTGCATTAATTTATCTAGATATTAATCTATTCATGATTCTTAATCCATTAATCAACCCATTCTTAAATACAAATTTAAATTATCATCACATCTATTAATTGAAATTAAGAAAATTATCATTTTAATTTAATATGCATAAATGCCTTTTCCTGTTGAAAACTAAACAAGATGTTTGTAGGCTTTGTTCATCTATGTTATTCATTTAAAGATAAATATCAGATAAAAATCGTTTGTGGTGTTGTAGTTACCAAATAACAATGGCTTTGATTAGAAAGCTAGTTTCATTTTAGTATAATAAAGATCCTAGTATTAAAAAAAGCATATTTGTATAAGAATAGGAAAAATAGTTAAGATTAAACTAAACAGCTGGAATTTGTTCGACAGGTTAACCGATAACAGGACCCTTCCTATACTGGACAAAAGAGGAACTCAAACCAGGAAAGTGCAATGCTCTGCACCCTATGGACAAATTGCTTTGTTACTAGGGCTTAGAATATACTAACTCTATCCTCTGCAGAGGAATAAGCCCCCAACTCCCACATAAAATGGGGTGTTCTGAAAGTGACACTAAACATCTGGTGGTGAGATTCCAGTTCTGGACCTCTGGGAAGCATGAATTACCCCTTCATTGATATTACCCTCTACTCTACTCTTATCTGATGTAGGAGTACCTTTTAGAGTTTCATTTATGGGTCCAATAGATCTGTTGGAAAATTATTTGTAATTAATAAGAATACCTGCTATCATATAACCATGTGAAAAAACTATAAGAATCGATTAAAAAAAATGTAAGTATAAAAATAGAGAATTGCCTAACCTCTAGACATAAAATAACTCCATATGAGTTGACATGCCATTAAAATCAATGAATGACCTATGGTCATAATGCAATTAATGGCATGGTTTAGCCAATGGCTCTGGAGACCAGGTTTCAATCCCAGGTTGAGTCATACCAAAGACTTTAAAAATGGTACTTGATGCCTCCTTGCTTAACACTCAGCATTATAAGGTACAGATCAATGGTAAAGTAGAGAAATCCAGGGAAAGGAGTAGTGTCCTACCCTACACCTTGGTGTAGGAGCTATCGAACAGGGAGTTTTCAGGTCACCCTCGACTATGGTCGCCAACTTACATAGCATAAAATGAGTTAAACTTCCTACTCCTGTTTTCTGGCATATCAACCCACAGAGATAATTCAATTCAACGTCCTGTTTACATATATATATATATATATATATATATATATATATATATATATATATATATATATATCGTCGTTATTATATTGTATCAATAGATTCTATAGATATACTTAAATAGAATTATCCAAATTGAGTGCTCAATGTAAAGTTTATTATATATATAAATATATAAAAATAAGTTTATGCAGAGCAAAATATCAGATGTATTCATCTCAAGAATCCATCAATAACATGAAATAAATTTATAATGGAATATACTTATTGATTTTCTTGTTTCTCAATTATATATATATATATATATATATATATTGTAACAGTGTTGGTTGTCACTGATTCACTTTGTGGGTTTATGGTGAACCAAGTGCGATATAATTTGGAGAGTGCTCAATATCTGAGATTGAGCTATTATATAATAGTAATAAATAGATATATATTAGATTTATATATTTAATGCCATGGAAGTTTGTCTGCAACCTTTGGTTTCATGAAGTTTTACAAACAACAAACATCAGGCAGATTACATTGATGATATAGATATACTTTAATACATATACTGCCTGATCATTAAATACTTTAATACATATACTGCCGGATCATTAAATAAGTTTCCAGACTTTTTTCGTATGGGCACTTTTATTGATAGTACACACATGAAACTCTAGTTCCCTTCAAAGTAATCTCCTCCGGCTGCAATGCACTTGTACCATTTCAACAACTTCTGGAAGGCCCCATGGAAGTCCTCTTGTGTGAGCATGTCAATGACCTTCATCACAGCCTCTTTCATCTCCTCAATTCTCTCATAATGACAGCCTCTGAGCTTAGGGAATAACCAAAAGTCACTGGGAGCAAGGTCTGGACTATAGGGAGGGTGAGAAACTGTCTTGATGCCCATCTTGGTCAAATAGTCTGTGACAAGGATGGAATTGTGGACTGGTGCATTGTCCTGGTGGAAATGCCACTGACCCGATTTGAAGAGTGCTGGCCTCTTCCGATGGAATCTCTTCCTGAAATCCCTTAAAACCTCAACATAGTAACCCTAACCCTAACCATAAACCTTTGGCCAATCGACTCTGGTCTATTGACTTTCTCACTCCTCCCACACCTCTCATCATCCCTCACAAACTCCCTGTCTTCCTTGCATCTCTTATGCCACTCAAAAACTGATGCTCGATTCATGCAAGATGCTCCAAAATCAGTCTGAAGCATTCCATATGTTTCTGTAGCATTTTTTCCAAGTTTAAAACAGAATTTTATTGCATATCATTCTTCTAAAGTGTCAGATTGATTTTTTGAAATTCACCAGCTGTGAAAATTAGGCTTTAGTAGGGTGTATTCCAATTCCTGTTGTAGCTGTTCATTTGAACCAGAAATCATAAAAATTGGTCAGTCATCTTATAAGATGTATAGCAATAAGATACTGAATTTTCAAAAGTCTACGACAATTTTAAATGCCTGTACAAAAAAAGTCAGGAAACTTATTGAATGCACCACGTAAATCTAATATATATTCATTTATCATTATATATATATATATATATATATATATATATATATATATATATGATTTTTAAGTGAATTAGTTGTAGGTAACTATTTTCTGATGATTTATTTCAGAGATTATTTGTTGGCATACAGTTTAGTGGTTTCTAGTATTTCTCTCACACTAATACTTCTATTTGCCAAGTATTCCTGTGTAATATAAATAATTTGCACACATCTGTATGGTTTCAAAAAACTGATAATAATAATCCTGAGTGAATGAATAGTTTTATTTGATCAAGAGATTGGACCCAAACAGGCACAACCACTCCAGGTCAGAGTGGACCTGGGAATAATGGTTATGGAGGGTTACTCCCCATTCCCCAAAGGTCAAGGATTGGAAAGTTACCATCCAAGGCAGTTTAGTGTCATATCCAGGACACTCACTGGGAGGGGGCTTATCCCTCTGCACGTGTGCTCTCAGCTTATTTTACAAACTCAGTGCAGCTTTTAAACACAGATTACTGCAATATATAAGTGTGTGTGTGTGAATGATTGAATGTGTGCGAGTGCATTAACATAGTTCCTGCTGGGAAAAAAATGATTTTATGAATCAGCACTTCTGAGCATACAATCTGTGCACTCTGTTAAGGAATAAGGTGACATTCTCTGGCAATCTAGGATTAGATTATCATTTCTATACCAATATATATCAATTTTTGATATTTTCAGTTTATTTCCAGAAGCTTAGATTCTACACTTTGATCCTAGACAAAATTCCCAACAAGTCATAGTTTTGTCCTGAGCAAGGAATTGATATACTATCCTCTAAATCTAGAAGTTACAAGACAAAGAAAGAAAAAAGAGAGAAAAAAGAAAAAAAATCAAATATTTTATTATATATATATATATATATTTATGCATAGAGAGAGAGAGAAAGAAAGAGAGAGAGAAAGAAAGAGAGAGAGAAAGAAAGAGAGACATTATGAGGATAAAAGTTGGATTGATATATCTTTTTTGATATTATATAAAGGATAAATTGGGTAACGAAAATAAATTTAAAATGGATGTTTTAAAGATTTTTTAAATATTTTATAAGTAAATTAGACTAAATTTTACCTTTATAAATACACACATCTGCAAAGCAGTTGTTTTCAGAATTCACTCATTGCGGCAGATGAACTGCAACCAATAAAAGCTAAGCTTCTTCATGATTTGCTTGATAAATAAATGGAAAAAATCAAGAGTATCAAGTAACAGAGTTTCAGCTTCCTACAACAAATCACTGATATATTGAACTTCTGAGTCTTGACTTCAATAGTCTTTGGCCCTTGAGTGCAGGTGACTTTAGCTTCAATGTGGCAAGAACTTATTGAGAAATGCTGATAAAGAGCACAGGAGGTGAAGAAGCATTGAATACCGAACGGAAGCTGGGCACACAGGCCAGAATGGCGGGTTAGAGGACACCAAAGCAGATGCCATTGCTGGCCCATTACAGCTACAGATTGCTCTGTTCTGGATCAATTGGACATGCCATTTGCTTTAAGCCTTTGGAGCCAGTGCAGAGTTGGGGGTGGGGAACATTTGAACATGAATAAGAGAAGGAAAAGGAAGAATCAAATAAAACAAAAAATCCAAGAAGGGTCTACTCAAGCAAAGATGTTGACCATAAAAGAAAAAGAAAATATAAGAAAACAGAGAAAGTGAAAGTGAAAGTGAAAGTAAAATAAAAGCAAATAAAAAGTGAAGTAAAAGGTTAAAGTGAAAATAGATATCCAGATTAATAGAGGCAAAAACTATAAGCCGAGGCAAATAGGGGAAAGAAGAATAAGGGTTTCTTAAAGTAATTGGGTAACCGTCTAACAAGTGGTCATGGGCAGAGATAGCCAGTGGCTATTGCTTCTGATGGGCAAGACTGAAAAAGTGGTATAAGCAAGAGTTTATTGGAGTAGGTTTTAAAGGAAGAGGCAAAATTAAATGATTGAAAAATAAAGAAATAAGGAGAAATAAGGAGAAATTTGGTTGGTTGGTTGGAAATCCAGTCAGGAAAAAAACTTAGTGTTGTTGAAACCTTATCATGACATTGTTCCATTCATTCAAAAGACACTAAGGTCAAAGTAACATATTTTACATTGCTTGTATATATATATATATATATATATATATATATACCAGAAAATGTACATATTTTTATATGCATATATGTTTAAATGTATGTATGTATGCATGTTATGCATATATGCATATATGTTTAAATGTATGTATGCATGTTAAATGAAGGATGTTAAGGATTTTTTATTTTTGAAAGAATTGAAGCAGATTATATAATTAATAATCTTACATGATATGAGATAAATGTATAAACATGGATATCCATATACTTTTTGTCAGTTTCCAAATTCTCATAAATAACACATTTCTTCATTTTCTTTCTTTTAGAGTGGATGTCCCCCACAAAAGCTAGAGAGCTCAATATGCCCGATTGTTTCCTCTATAGTTTGGAAAAAGTGGATTCATGCCTTTCCTTAAGGAATTAGGGTGAAATGGTTGAAATTAAACCCCACTGAAATTTGATTTCGGTTTACCAATCCTTGTCAGAAGAGCTTAGTATTTACAAAATGTATCTACTACAGAGAGTTAAGACCCTTCCAAAAAGGGGTGTCCTGGTTATGAAATTAATCTATACCTGATAGTAGGGCTACAGTTCTAGAGATTCGGGGAGTGTTAAGAACTCCTTCATTGCCATTAATCCCAGTTTCACTTTGACTTAGAGTGGTAGTACCTGTTAGCATCCTGTCTAAGGATCAAATTAATCTGTTTAAAAATTATTCATATTCTATTGGATCATATGCAAAAAAAAAAAAAAAACTCTGAAGAAGCAACAAGGATCATATAATGAATGTGATTACGCAACTTATAGGCACAAAATAACCCTAGACAGGTTGACGGGCTGTTAAAATCAATCAAACTATCAATCAATCTTGGATCACCAATTCTGCACCTCTGAATTCAATACTTACATGCATCGATTACTGGCTATTTTATATGCATAATTTATTTATCAATATTTTATGTATGTAACAAAACATTTATATGAATGGATATTTTTATTTATACAAATAATTACCTACTGATATGTATTTTGCTTTATGTTATACATTTATCTTAAATATGTAGATGTACACAATTAATCTTGGTATATATAGTTCCTTATTTAAAAAAAAAAAACTAAAACATAAATGATCCCTGAATCTCACAGCAACTTCCCATTAAAATTCAGATTTGCATACGAGGTGTGATATGATTTTCAGCTTTTGAATTTGTTATATAGCAGGATCCAGATCTCTCCCGATTTGTGATTTCATTCAGAAAAACACTCACGTGGCTGGAGAAGGGTAGCATTCGACTGGATGTTAGCCTGATGGCTGCCGCTGAAACAATGAATAAAATGCGTCTTTGCACAAGAGGCTCCGTGCAGGGCTTCCGGGCGAGAATGCAAGAAATTAATTCAGTTTAACAAAATACCCTTTTTCAGCCAATCATAAATCTTCCCCCTAAAAAATTTCCCAGAATCGACTTATCCAAACGGTAGCTATTTAAGCAGCAAAGATCTGCAAAAGAGGAGACTGACCAGTAGGATGGAAGGATAGAACACACTACGGCCATAAAAACTCCTCTGTTCACATCACCAGCTGAAACAATGAATAAAATGCGTCTTTGCACAAGAGGTTCCGTGCAGGGCTTCCAGGCGAGAATGCAAGAAATTAATTCAGTTTAACTAAATACCCTTTTTCAGCCAATCATAAATCTTCCCCCTAAAAAATTTCCCAGAACTGACTTGATCCAAATGGTAGCTATTTAAGCAGTGAAGATCTGCAAAAGAGGAGACTGACCATAAGGGTGGAAGGATAGAACACACTACGGCCATAAAAACTCCTCTGTTCACATCACCAGCCGTGAGAATTGCTGACTTGGCTATAATGCCACCCCGTCCACAACTATTACTACCATCGAGATCATCTGGTATCCTTACCACCCTTATACCACCATATCCACCAAGTGAGTTCCTTAACTTACAACATATGTGACCGTACATGAACTCTGGTTTCACATGCAAACATTCCCTCTTTCACTTGATATTGTACGCTACAATTTGTACAGTTGATTCTTCACTTTATTGCCTTGTTTTTCATTCTGTTAATATAATTGTTTAAAACTTTCAACCTGTGTTTGTCTTTTTCTTGCCATCATATGCTAAATATAACAAATTTCTCATAGATATGATTAAATGAATAGATACCTACACATACTTGAATGAATCAAATTTTAATATATACTAATTTGCGATGTGTATATTTTGTGACTTAAACAGTTCAAGACATGGTAGGTACATAATATGATTAGTAGTATTGTGGTAGTTAGTATGCTGACATATATTTTGGTTTAGTCCATGTGTGATTTGAAAGCTGCACAGATGAATGTGAAATGTAGTCTAATTCAGGAACTTATACTTTATAAATTCAAACTTTGCTATAATGCCATGAAAGCAACAAAAATATTTTTATGGTACAGGTGAAGGTGCAGTTGATCACAGTAG
This sequence comes from Sepioteuthis lessoniana, assembly GCA_963585895.1. Lineage (NCBI taxonomy): Eukaryota > Metazoa > Mollusca > Cephalopoda > Myopsida > Loliginidae > Sepioteuthis > Sepioteuthis lessoniana. The sequence goes on along the minus strand of OY757916.1, from coordinate 26,354,290 downwards.
AGTTACCAGATAGTTGATCAATTTTTGCTCAGATTACAAGAACCTCGATGATCAGGTAAGATTGTGTAGGCCCAAAAGAGTAGATACTGAGGCTATGATCTAAGCTCTCAAGGCAAATCTGTCAAGTAGCACTTTAAGAGTATCTGGCAACGTTGGCATCTCACTGCCCAGTCTGGTTTGTCAGCTTCATGACTTTGGCAAAATCATCCAAAACCTGAAGTTACAGTAACCAATTTTTGCTTGGGTTACAAGAACTTCAATGATCAGACCAGGTCAAGTACAGGTTTGTCAGCTTCATGACTTTGGCAAAATCATCCAAAACCTGAAGGTACAGTTGATCATAGTACAGTAACCAATTTTTGCTTGGGTTACAAGAACTTCAATGATCAGACCAGGTCAAGTACAGGTTTGTCAGCTTCATGACTTTGGCAAAATCATCCAAAACCTGAAGGTACAGTTGATCATAGTACAGTAACCAATTTTTGCTTGGGTTACAAGAACTTCAATGATCAGACCAGGTCAAGTATAGGTTTGTCAGCTTCATGACTTTGGCAAAATCATCCAAAAACTGAAGTTACAGCTGATCATAGTACAGTAACCCATTTTTGCTTGGGTTACAAGAACTTCAATGATCAGACAAGGTCAAATAATCCTAAAATTGTGGATTCCAAGATTATACTTCAAATCATAGAAGCAAATTCAACAAATAGCACCAAGAGATTATCGAGGCCACCTGACATACATACTGGGAAGCTTGCATTCATGTCATACACATTAACATTGACTCTCCTTCAGCCTCAGGAGTCCGTTTCACTGGTGCCCTTTGTAGAAAAATTGATGATGGGGCTTTTTGGAGCCGCCAGGCATGTCTGGGTAACAGCCCTGCACCTGAAACCACCTTCAAAAAGGCCTTGAGCCATACTCGTCCAGTCGGTGGGATATACAACAAATACTAACAAGCTTGGCAGGTTACAGTCCTCTGTGGTTTGTCACCTTCAATACTTCCACAAATGCATCAAAAGCAGATAAATAGTACATGACATTACTAAAATATTGCAAAACTTTTGACTCACTCTAGTATATTCAACAGATGGGCACAAATATGAACAAATAAAACCATACTTAAAATCTTAGTTTTAACCCCTCCACAACTGTCCATTATTCTTCATATTATAATTTTCTATCATTCTACTGGTACTCAGGTGTGTCCAAGAGTCATATAACATGGTTTTTCAACCATTTTCTAAGACAAGGAATGGTTCACCTTGGGTCCATAGCCATCAAAGAAGATAATTAGGAAAGAAGTAAAGGTAAAGGTTGGATAAGAACAAAAATGAGGGTGAGTAAGAACAAAAATGAGAGAGAGAGAGAGAGAGAGTGAGCAAAAAAAGGAAAAGTGAAAGAGAGAGAAAAAGAATGAGAGGAAAAGTGAGAAAGAAAGTGATAGTTGTTGTGTGAATGAATGGAAGGTTTAAAAGAGATAGAAAATAGTGTATGCACGTAGTACAGAGAGAATTGAAAAAAAAAGAGAAAGAAAACGAAAGAAGAAAGAAGAAAGAGAGAAAGAGAAACAAAAAAAAGAAAAAGAAAAAGTGAATAGATGAAAAGGATAGGAAGACAAAAAAGAGAAAGAGTGAGGAAGAAAGGATAAGGAGCCAGAGAAAGAGAGAAAGAAAGTGAAAGAGAGAAGGAGGGGGGGAGATAAAGTGAGAGAGAGAAAGAGAGAAAGACCGAGAAAAAATAGAGAGAAAGGGTGATTGCAAAAGAGAGAGAGATGTGGGGAAGAGAAGTAAAAGAGTAAGTAAGTTAAAACATGATTCAAAGTAAAGGCTGTGTAATCTTTATATATATATGTATATATATGTGTATATATATATATATATATATATATATATATATATATATATATATGAAACTTTATATATATATATATATATATATATATGGCTGTGCAAGCCTAAGGGTGCTTTAATGACTAAATGGGAAGAAAAGAGTACATGGGAATTTCTCTCAAGAGGATGGCTGTAGAAGACACTTCAGGCTTTTTGTAAGGTTAGGGTTGGGAAGGAACATAAGTTCTAGTAGAGGTAGAGTAGGTAATGGCCATCCCTGCCCCAAGGATCAGAAGGTGAGGGTTGAAGGCAAGGATAAAGGATTATGAATGAAGGGTGAGGAAGTGGTTGCAAAAGAAAAAGATTTCTCATGGCTTGGAATTATGGAATATTAGAAAGAAAGAAAGAAGTAAAGATCTTCTTTGGATAAAAAGTAGAAAGAGAAAAATAAAAATGAAAAGAAAAAAAAGAAATTATGGTAAGTAAAAAAAAAAACAAAAAAAATGATTTTCTAAAAGCAATAAAACAAAAAAAGTGAGACATAAGAATCAGATGAAAAGGGAAGATGGAAAATTGAAAATCAGGAAGAAAAAATAGGTAAGAATAATTGATGAAGGAGAAAAAGCAGATAAAAATAAGTGATGAAAAAAAAAGTAGGTAAAAATAAATAAGGAAGAAAAAGATGATGAAAATAAGGGAGGAAAAAGAAAAAATTGGTAAAGATAAGTGATGAAGAAGAAAAAGAAGTCAAAAATCAGAGGTGATAAAGAAAATGTAGGTGTAAGAATAAATGATGAAGAAGAGAATTGGAGAAAGTGAAAGAATGATGATAATTATGAAGAAAAAAGTAACAAAGAAATGAGAAAGTTGCAGCTGGCGAAAGTAAAAAAAAAAAGGTGCGATACCAATGTCCAAAAAGGAAAACTAATTCAAAAAAATTTAAGAAGAAAATGAAAGGAAAGGAACGTGTTATTATTGTGAAATAAATTTTCTTAAAAAACCTTTTGTTAAAATATACAGTAATAAAACTTCTGATTAATGGGGCAATTAGTTGCCTTCTGAAAGTATTTTTAAGTCCTTTCTGGTCTTGCAATACTTACTTTAGGACAAATGGTCATAATAGATTCAACCTGCAAGCCCTGTTGGCGGGTGCTGCAAAATACAATGAACACACCTCTGGAGAAGGATAAAACCCACTCAATGAGTGTCCTAGGTATGACACAAAACAGTCTGGGGGCGAGGCTGCAGTCCTGGAGCTTTGGGAGATATGTAGTACCCCTTCATTGCCATTACTCCCTCGTCCTCTTTGACCTAAATTGGTAGTACCTGTTTGGGTCTCATCTATGGATCAAATGCAATAGTCCAATCATTTAAGAAGGATTATTATTAATTATAAAAACTGGCACATTGGTCTAGTGGGTAGAGTGTTCACCAATAGTCCGGAAGACCTGGGTTCAATCCCAGGTCGCGTCATACCAAAGACTTTAAAAATGGTACTTGATACACATATGTTGGGCTACAATGACCTGCTGAGTAGACCAAGTATAGAGTCGAATACAATGTTGGAACCGATCATTAAGAAGGCTAGATGAGAAAAAAAAAATCTGAATAAGAGCACAGGTAAAAAATCACACATAATAGTAGTCATTCTAGTCAAGTAAGAACATTAAGTTTAAAAGTCCCAAAAATTCACTCTGAATTGTCCAGCAGGACACATGGTATAATGGTTATAGGCGTTGGTTTCCTAAGCTTCTAAGGAGATGATCATTTGAGGGTTGCAGGTTCAGTCCTGACGGCAGGCGAGTAACCATACAGGAATACTTAACACTTGTACCCGGTTATGGCAAATGGAATCAGAACAGGCATAAGTACACAGTTTAGATGTCAAAACAGTTCTATTTCAAGCAATTCAGTTTAGCATAAGTACGCAGTTTTAATGTCAATTTAGCATAACTAAAGAAACCACGGTTTAGTTCTATTTAACCCATAGATAGGACCATTATCATGTGCTACCACTCTGGGCCAGAGTGGACCTGGGAGCGATGGAATGAAGAGGTACTCCGCATTCCCCAAAGCTCCAGTATTATTTGAACATCACCATCAGATTGTTTAGTGCTTTACCCTTCTGCAGAGAAGCAGTCGGTGTACACTATAGCTCCCCAGCCGACTGGGCAAAAGAAAAATATGGAACAACTTTTATCATCATCCTCAAAGTTTTTCCTCTTAAAATATCATTTCAAAATTTATCAGAAGATTATCTTTTTTTAGATAAAAGAACAAAAAGATTTTTTGATAATGAAGCAAATAAACAGATTTGCAAAAAGAGAGAGAGAGAGAGAAAGAAAGAGAGAAAGAGAGAGTTTTAGTTTCTTTGTTTAATGGCATACCAATCTCCATATACAATCTAATGCCAAAGCCATCCCTGTAGAAGAGCAGCAGTGATACTATCTAATTCACAGCTGAGGTATAAGAGGGTTCATACCTTTCCCAAGGGCATTAGTGCAAAAGCAAATACAATTGTGTGACTGTAACTTGAACTCACTTACTTAGAGGCCACAGTCAGCTTGTTAGTCATTACGTCATCAAACTCACCCAGAGAAGGAGGAGGAGGAAAAAAGTGAGAATATTGAAGGAAAGAAAGGAAGAATGAAGAAAAAAAGATAAAAATAAAGAATTAATATAGAGGAAAAATAAAGAAAAGGGAAAATGAAACAGAAAACGAAGAAGCTAAAAATGAAGAAAAGTCATGAGAAAAAGTAAAAAATTAGTCAATTAGACAAAAAACAAAGTAAATTCTTTAGAATAAAAATTTAAAAAAAGTAATTGGGAAATATAAATGAAAAAAGAAAGCTTGAATGAAGTGGATGATCAAAATACGATAAAAATAAAATAAAGATTTGAAGAAAGGTTATCAAAAAAAAAAAATAAACCATGGGAACAATGAAAAAATTTCTAATATATATCTACAGTGAAATCATTAGTTATACAAAGTGTAACATAGTCACCAGTGACTGCTACATTGATGATGTGATGGGAAAAACATAAAAACATAACTTGTCTTAAATATTAAGACCTCTATTGCTTTATTCTGTCTATTTAGTATCGGAAACTGGAAGAAATGGATGATGGACATAATATGCAGGGTAGTGTCTTCATTCAAGTTGGGACTGACTTCTTTTGTATCTTTGATTCATTCGTCATTCATATTAGAATTTGTCTCCTCATACCCCAGCCACTAAAAGATTGAGAATCAAAAAAGCCATCGTATATCTTAATCTATATCTAATTTATCTATATGCTTTTACAATGTTCTTTGAAATCCTTGATGGCAATCTAATGTTCAGAATCCATTACGGCTCTGCAGATTTTCTTCCTTTCTTTTTTGTTTCGTCCAATCTTTGTGAATTGGTTTTCCAGGCTGATGCCTTTGGCAAAGTGATTGGGAGCTAGATGAGCAAGAATAAGTAAAAGAATTAAAGAACAGATAATGAGAACAACTATTATTCAAGGAATCAGCACATATGTTGGGCTACAATGACCTGCTGAGTAGAACAAGTATCATCATCATCATCATATCGTGCTGGCAGCACGGATATCCCTGACCCTCTTTCGCCACTCCTCCCTATCGTTCATCGCCCTAGGTAGGTCTTCAGGACAACAACCTGTATCCTCACATAGCTGCTGAATGTACGTTCGTGCTGGTCGTCCTGCTTTTGCGCGGCCGTGTGTGGGGATCCATAAGAGTACATCTCTTATGAGTTCATCTCTGCTTCTCCAGCAATGTCCTGCATGTCTGGTTCGCCTAACTTGAATAGTTTTCGTGATAGGGGGCAGGTGGCCGTACAGTTGGTGTCTTGTTGGGTGTTGCCGCCAGGACTTGTTGAGGATTGCACGCAGCATTCTTGTGTAATTGCCATCTAGTTTCTTCTCCAGCCGTTTTGTTAGCGTCCATGTAGTGCATCCATATAGCAGTATCGATGTGACCGCTGCCTGGAAGAAACTGCGTTTCATTTTATCGGTTAGGTCTGATTTCCATATAGTCGATAGCCTATTGATAGCTGTCCATGCTTTCGTTAACCTCGTTTCGATGTCCTTTTCGGTTGATTCGACGCTGCTTCCTAGGTACGTGAATTTGTCTACTAGTTTAAGAGGGGTTCCTTCTAGAGTGGAGATGTCCCCCGTTTGGTTATAGCACATATATTCCGTTTTATGTGCATTAACATGGAGGCCTATGCTTGCTGCTGTTCGTTCCAAACTATGCAGAAGTGTTTCGGCTTGGTCAGGTGTATTTGCCAGTATCGCTATGTCATCGGCGTAGTCGGCGTCGGTAATTGTTGTTGCGGGGTATCTTCTGCTTCTTTTCTTCGTCAGTTCGAAGCCATTCTCTTTGATTTTGTCAATCGATGTTCTAAGTACGTAGTCTAGACAAATGATAAAGAGATACGGAGCCAGCGTGTCTCCTTGTAGTACTCCTGCTACTATGTCGAAGTATTCTGTGTCTCCATCTGGTGATCGTACTTTTACTTTAGTGTTTCTATAGAGAATCGTTATTGCCGCTACGGTTTCTTTAGGTATGCCGTACGCTAGTAGGATTTGTTCCATCTTTCCTCTGTGAATGGAGTCGAAAGCCTTGGTAAAGTCGACAAATATTAATGTCGCTTGTAGGTTCTTTGCCCGTACACCTTCAAGGATTCTGCGGATGGTTAATATTTGTGAGGTCGTAGATCTATTTCTTCGGAAGCCATTTTGGTTTTTTCTAAGTATGTTGTCGATTTTGGGTTCTATTTTGTTTCGTAGTAGGGCATTGTAGATTTTGGCAGCTATGGATGTAAGTGTTATGCCTCGGTAGTTTTTGGCTAATCCGAGGTCCCCCTTTTTAGGGAAGGGGAGTATGCATCCCTTCGTCCATCTATCTATCGGATTTTGATTGTATACTGCGTTGCAGTGTCGGAGCAGTATGTCGTCGAATTGTCTGGTCTTCCATACTTCCGGGGGAATTTCGTCCAGTCCTGCAGCTTTTCTATTTTTAATTTTTCTGAGAACCGAGTCGAGTTCTTCTTGTGTGAACGGTCCAAGTTTAATGTCTAATTGTTTGCTAATTATTCTGGTGATTGGTTCAGGCGTTATTTTTGGTGGGTTTCCAAGTAAGTTTTCGAAGTGCTGTTTCCACAGTTTTATTCTTTCTTGTTGGTTTGCTGCTTTAAGTTTTGCTTTGGCCGTGTTCTTTCTTCTGCTCACTTCGTTTATTGTTTGCCAGGCAATTCTAGATTGTCTATCTTCCACCGAGTCTCTAATCTTATCTATCTGATTTTGAATGTATTCTGTCTGTTCCTTTATATATATGCCTGTTAATTGATATTGTGCCGTTTTTAGTTTTAAGGCATTTGTGTTTGTTGGGTTTTTTCGATAGTTTTTGGAGGCTGTTTTCACTAGTGCACGTTTTTCTCTCACCGCTAAAGTTTCCCATGGGACTCTATATTTAGTTTTAATTTTTGTTGGAATGTATTTTGCTGCTGCCTCGAGGTGTGCATTGACGAAATTTTCGTATTCGTCGTTTGGTGTACTTTTTTCCGTCTTTTCTTGTAGTGTTTCGAATCTGTTTCTTAATTCTAATACGTATTTATCTCTTACATCTTTGTTGTTTAATAGGGCCCAGTCATAGTGTTTGGTGGTCGCTGTTCGTTTGTCGTTTTTTCGTAGGCTTAACCGTATTTTCGCCGTGACTATTCGGTGATCGGTGGACACACCCTCAAAAGAGGAGTATGCCTCGCAATTCAATGCACTATTCTTCCATTTCTTGTTTATAAGGACGTAGTCTATCTGAGCTTTAGTATTGTTTGCGTACGTGTATGTCCATAGTTTGCCCTCTCTTTTTTGGTAGTTTGTATTGAGGCATGCTAATCTATTTTCTATCATGAAATCTGTTAGATGTTGCCCATTTCTATTTGACGTGTTGTGGAGGCTGTTTTTGTTGTTTCCGTTTTTCCCGATTTGTGCATTCATGTCTCCGCCAATGACTAACATGTTGTGTTTCGGGATGCTACGCACTAATGAGGATAACTCATCGTAGAAGGTGACTATTTCATTTTCTTCACTAACATTGGTGGGGCTGTAGCATGAGACGATTGTTGCTCTGGGGTTTCCGTTAAATGTAGCTACCATCATTCTAGGTTGTATTTTCTCTATGCTATTAAGCGTTTTTAGTGCTCTAGGTCCTATAAGCAATCCTACCCCTCCCACTGCGGCGTTGACAGAGTTTTTCCATGCGGATACAGTGGCGAGCGACCATCCATTGCTAGTTTCGTGATATTTGATATCTTCTGTGTGTGTGTATCTGTGTTCTTGTATGCATATTATGTCTATTTTATGTTCTTCGGCCGATGCGATTAGCTCTGGGAGTTGTCCTATTCTATTTAAGGTTCTTACGTTAAATGTGGCTATTTGTAGTGTTTGCTTGCATTTTAGTAGTTTTGATTGTTTGAGCTCTGTAGCTGATTTTTCGAACACCGAGGCCAGGACTCCAACCTCAGCAGGACGCGCCCCTTTTTTACCCGCGCGAAGAGCGATGCGGTTTGTGTAAGTGGTTTGAGTGTGGGTCATGGTTATCTTTCGATGGCTGTTTTATTCTCTTCTATAGAAGCCACTCTTATAGAGGAGCAGCAGTAGTTCCCCGATCGAACTGTCGATCCTGAGCGAAAAGTCTTCAGACTCACGTCCAGGACCCATTTGGGTATTGTGTTTGGTCGTCCATTGTTTTATTCAAATACCTTTACGTACATCATGCTGCTTCCCATGTGTACATTTAAAAAAAAAAAAAAAAAAATAAAAATAAAAAGAAAAGGGTGGGGGAATTTGTTTTAAGTTTTAACTTAGTTAAAGTCCAACATTAAGGTACTTTCTTAAGACTTTCACTAGTACTGACTTATACTTTTACGAATTTTTAAATTATTCGATAGAAGATATTCAAAAACATTCTGCCTTGTTCGCTGACATGTGGATAGGCTTAATATCAAATTGGCTTTATAGTAGAGTAAGCGTGCCTTTACATTTAAAACGCATAGTTTAAGCATTATTTCACAAACAAAATACAGCATAACATTTTGTAAAATTCAGCATTTTAAATTGGAATTAAAGACATACTGACCAATATTGACATTTCTTCCACTCGGCTCCTGAGTTCAAAAGCTCTTCTTCGTTTGGACTTTTATTTACTACTGATATTTTAGGTAGCTTTGGGGGTGGCGGTCTACTGGGGTGGAGGGGAGAATTCGTTTTTGTTGGGTTTTTTTTTTTTTTTCCTTTTTCCCTTTCTGAGGGGGGGGGGGCTGTGGTAGCATTCTAGGCTTTTCTTCTAAACTACTGTTAGGGCTTTCTTTACGAATTTTTAAATTATTCGATAGAAGATATTCAAAAACATTCTGCCTTGTTCGCTGACATGTGGATAGGCTTAATATCAAATTGGCTTTATAGTAGAGTAAGCGTGCCTTTACATTTAAAACGCATAGTTTAAGCATTATTTCACAAACAAAATACAGCATAACATTTTGTAAAATTCAGCATTTTAAATTGGAATTAAAGACATACTGACCAATATTGACATTTCTTCCACTCGGCTCCTGAGTTCAAAAGCTCTTCTTCGTTTGGACTTTTATTTACTACTGATGTATAGAGTTGAATATAATATGGGAACCGATAATTAAGAAGGCTAGATGAAATGAAAAAAAAAAATCTGAATATGAGTACAGGTAAAAAATCATACATAATAGTAGTAACTATTCAAGTAAGAACATTAAGTCCCAAAAATTCACTCTGAATTGTCCAGCAGGACACATTGTGTAGCGGTTATAGGCGTTGGTTCCCTAAGCTTCTAAGAAGACAATCATCTGGAGGTTGCAGGTTCAATCCTCACTACAGGCGAGTAACAATACAGGAATACTTAACAATTGTACCCGGTTATGGCTAATCAAATCAGAACAGGTGACCCCTGTGGTTTCAATAAAGGACATAGTTCGAAGTTCCGAGAAGGTTCCTGAGTTGAAGAACCCTGGAGGACAAATCAGCTGAAACATTGTGGAAATAAAGATGAAGACAATAGTCCGAAAACTCTTAATGATAAAAACTATTATTTTTATTATTATCATTTCACTTCTTGTGAGTTTTTCAATTCTCCAAGACTCTTCTAATGAACTGAGCCGATTTTAACAGTGCTGGATAGTTTCATTTCTGCCTCTAATCCCTTGTTCTTCAAGTCCCTTTTCCTGGTTCTTGCAAACCATTGCAAAGGCCCTGACTCTGATTCAGATTACTATCACTTCCTTCGAGTTTTTCTAATGCTGATGGTCTCTCACTGGAGTTTGACTGACAGCAAGTCTCCTCAAGTCTCCAGGACTCTTCTCATTATTCTGGTCATTGTCAATAATGTAGTAGTTTTGATGGTCTCCACTTGTCCGCCAACTTCCAAGTCCTCCAGTCCTTTCTAGTAATCCTTTAGTTTTATTAATATTATTCATAACCCTGTAGAGTTTTTTGCATCTGAATTAGCTGGTGGTTTTTTCCTGGAGTTTGAGTGACAGCAATTCTCGTCAAGTCACCAGGACTCCTCTTAGTATTCTGGCCGTTCACAATAATGCTGTTATTTGGATGGTCTTTACTCGTCGGCCAATTTCCATGTTATCCAAGCCCTTTAATAATCCTTTAGTTACTGTGTGAAAAGCACCAATCACAATTGGTATAATCGTCACCTTCATGTCCATAGTTTTTTCAATTCTCTTGCAAGGTCAAGGTACTTATGCCTCTTTTCACATTCTTTCAGTTTTATTCTGTGGTTAGCTTGGACAGCAAAGTCAACAATTTTGCAAATTCTCTTTTTTTGTTGAATATTGTGACGGCAAATTGACTAAAAATCCCAAAGCGGGACTTTATTTACGCACGTGTGAAGACGGGGCAGGTTGGCACTTGATCCCCTACAGAATAAGTCCTCGTTCAGAGTTTTTCTCTCAGGCATATAAGACCTGGCATATTACGTGAGGGATCAATTTAGAGCCAGACTGACCGCCGCTGGCAAGGGGTTCCAAATTTCACACTATCACACACCCACCAGGCCGCTAAACTTCCTTCCCCTCGACTATGGAAGAATATGGACCTATAGGTCTTAGTCGTAATAATATTATATTGTAGTAGTCGGCAACTCCGGTTTCTCGTGTGATATTTTAAAGGAGTTAATAGGACAATTCTAAGCAAGATAACATAAGGCGAATAGAAGCTGAAAAGAAAATGTGACAACAACAGATTCGTAATAGAACGGCAAAGAACAACTTAGACCAGGTGGTAACATAAAAATACATGAATTCCATTACTACAGTTATATACACTTTCAAAGTGTCAAAACATATAATAATTGGGCAGTCCACGAGTATAAATGTCTTTTCTTGACTTCTGTTTTTCTTCAAATTGAGAGAGAGAGAGAGTGGTATACAAAATTTGGGTATAAAGGAAAATGTCCCCAGAGTTACTTATCTTATTTTACGATGGTGTTCCACTGGAGAATCTTTCTTCTTTCACGGGCTAATAGACTTTATTCTATTTTTTTACACTGGCTTGAAGAACCTGGGGTCCTTCGTGTCTCAGGTATACTTTTGTCTTCAACCCGGAATACTGGCTATGGTTCGTCTGCCCGCTACGAACCCTGCTCAAAAAACTGCTTTCTTATTTACTTCCGCTGAGGGGAAGGGAGTCCCCACTTCCGTTTTGGGGTTCCGGCCAATCATTTGGCTTCTCTCTTCTTCCTCTTGGTGTCCGGCGACCTTGGTAAGGTCACCAAGTACCAACATCTGTTTATCCCATCTGTGATCTACATTCTTCCTTAACGGTCACTTTTTTGACAGCTTGATACTGTCAATTCAAATACTAGGAGTAGTAATTTTATCTCCCTCCTCCCAGTGGGATATCGCGTGACAATATTATAAGGTCTGGTCTTCTGGCCGAAATTAGGTGATCCATGTCTATGTCAATGTCCCATAGGAGTTTATGTGCGTCTTTTTCTAAGACAGGTGCTGGGTTGTGCATATACCATTTGTTCGTAATAATTATTATTTCTGAGTTTTTGTAATCAATAGTAAGAGAGCTTCACTGAAGGTAACAGAAAGTCTCTTCAGCTGTTCAAAATTCTTTTTAGTATTCTAACCAATCTCAGCAGTGCTGTGGTCTCAATCCTTCTAAGAATTTCCAGTTCTCCCAGTCTTTTTCTGAAATAATTGCTCCCAGTAGCAGCACAGAACAAAGTCATGATAAAAATGTAAAAGCTACAATAGATATATAGCAAGTGTAGGCTATTTTGAGAGAAAGAATTGAGACACAAGTTTCAAGAGCAAGCATCACTGAGTGGAGAAAGTGATCCACTAAGAATTCTACAAATGAGTGAAGTTTAATAACCCTGAACAACAGTATATGCACAGACCGGAAAATGAGTCATGAATTTCTCTGGGATTTTGAAATAAAAATAAATCATCCAAACTTTGCTAGTTTGGTTGGGTTTTAAGTCACATCAAGTTTTGTAAGTTAGTTAATGCCAAATTCTTTCAATATATATAAATATATATTTGATAGAAATATATGGAAAGTTGAAGTTGGATAAATCAAACACTTAACTCAAATTTAGATGTGTGATATTTCATTCAACTTTATTTCATCTTAAACTTCTTCAGACAGAGACTATTTTCTGAGTTTTTCTATTTAAAAGCACGTGAGGAGAAAATGGAACAACTCAGAAAACAGTCTATGTCTGTAGAAGTTCAAGATGAAATAAAGCAGAATGAAATATCACACATCTAAATCTGAGTTAAGTGTTTGATTTATCCAACTTTCCACATATTTCTATCATACTGTCAGATTCACTTCAAATCTATCATTGCAACATATATATATATATATGTATATGATTTCTTAACACATTTGTTGATAAATTTTTTTGTTGAGCCTGAACATATTTTTTCCACACAGTTAAATGGTTTAACTTATTTCTATCAAATATGAATAATTATATTTACTATTAATCATTTGTTTTCATTCAGTAAAATGTTTTCAAGTTTTGCTATTTAACACTTACAATTCAATTAAACATCAGTCATTTGTTTACACAGAGTTAAATGATCAAACACTTCTATTTCAAACAATCCAGTTTAGTATAAGTCAACAAAGTTAAAAGGTTCCAAGAATTGGTATGTATCACTAACAATTCAATAAAGCATCAGTCAATCGTTTACACACAATTTAAATGTCAAACAGTTCTATTCATAGATAGGGCCCTGTCAGGTGCTATCACTCCAGGCCAGAGAGGAACAGGGAGTGATGGCAATGAAGGAGTGCTCCACATTCCCCAAAGCTCCAGCATCAATGGAGCCTCACCATCAGATTATTTATTGTCATATCCAGGACACTCATTGGCGGGGTTCTTACCCTTGTGCAGAGATGCAGTCAGTGTATTCTGCAGTCTCTCCTTCTGCCGACTAGGGCAGGATCCTGGCCAGAATCACAGAGCATGTTGTAGTTAATAATAATAATAAGATGACAACTTGTTGAGTTTACCATTCCAGCAGACAATTAAGTGAATTCAAAAGGAAACAAAAGACAAGATACTGTAATTATTTGTGTATAATAAACACCATTTTCCACATTCTTACACTTAAAAGTTAGATATGCATATTATACTCAACTGTGCAGACACTGGATGCTGTCAAGTGGACCTAATAGAGAATTAGCAAACTCTGTGTTATCAGAATGACTTAATAATAATGATGATTATACACAAAAACTAACTAGTGACTTTTTTATCCAGCTATTCCCCAGATGGAGACACATTCGACATTGTATCAGGTGTACTGAAAGGAGACACATTAGCCCCATAGCTTTTTATCATCTGTCTAGACTACGTGTTTAGAACATCTATTGATAAAATCAAAGAAAATGGTTTCAAGCTAACAAAGGAAAGAAGCAGAAGGTACCCTGCACAAACATTTACTGACGCTGACTACGCCGATGACATAGCACAGCTGGCAAATGCACCCACCCAAGCCGAAACCCAGGTACATAGTCTGGAATGAGCTGCTGTAGGCATCGGCCTCCATGTCAATGCCCACAAGACGGAATATATGTGCATTAATCAAACTGGCAGTATCTCCACACTAAACAGTAGCTCTCTGAAACTAGTAGACAAATTCACCTACCTAGGAAGCAGTGTCACATCAACCAAGACAGACATCAACTCATGACTAGCAAAAGCATGGACAGCTATTGATAGGCTATTGGCCATATGGAAGTCAGACCTGACTGATAAAATAAAACGCAGTTTCTTCCAAGCAGTGGTCGTGTCGATACTGCTATATGGATGCTCCACATGGACGTTAACTAAACGTATGGAGAAAAAGCTTGACGGCAGCTACACAAGAATACTGCGAGCAATATTGAAAAAGTTAGGGAGGCAGCACCTCACAAAGCATGGCCACCAGTCAAAATTAGGGCCACCTACCACCCATCACGAAAACCTTCAAAGTTAGATGAACCAGACATACAGGACACTGCTGGAGAAGTAGGGATGAGCTCATAAGTGATGTACTCCTATGGACCTCTTCACATGGATGAGCAATGGCAGGACGACCTGATAGAACCTATATACAGCAGCTCTGTGCCGATATGGGATGTAGTCCTGAAGGCCTGCCGGAAACAATGGATGATAGGGAGGGGTGACGAGAGACGGTCAGGGATATCCGTGCTGATGCCGCGACATGATGATGATGATGATGATGATATACCTCACCATATTCAGCGTGATATGAACGAATGTAAGTTATATCTATGATCTAAACAAACTAATTAGTAACAAACACTTGTTTTATGCAACAACAGACACATAGCCAGACACATGGGAGTTTGTTTATAATTATGTTTCTCCTCGTGTGATTTATTTTTGCCACAAGCTTGTGACATTTCTGAGCAAACATGTCCATGTGTTTGCTCTAAATACTGTGTAAATGTTTTACTTCAAAATATGTGTAAACTGTATGAATTTTTATTATTAGTCTACTTGAACTGGATAAAAAGTTTAGATATTAAATTTAACTACTGTAAATTCTAAAAAGTCCTTGAGTATTATATATTAGATTCTTTTGTTTTTCAGAATTTTGTAGCCTGAATTTTGGAGTGTGTTAAACATGAGTGTATGCTATATACGATTTGGTCTGGTTGTTTAATGGTATATCAACCTTTATAGGTTATTTAATACCAAAGCCATTCTCCTAGAAGAATAATACTTGTACTATTTAACCCATTTCTGGGAGGACAAAAGAGTTGCCATTGCTCCCAGTTCCACTTTGGCCTGGAATGGTCGTACTGGATTAGGTCCAATCTATGGATTAAATAGAACTAAACTGTGTGCTTATACATATAGGACTTACACCCCTATAATTTAAATTAGGCGGTATGCCACTTGTTCCCACAATAAAGATGGCGGACACAAGTAAATATTCTGTCTCCGGAAACCGTTGGCCAGGAGAACCATGTGTTCACTGCTTAAAACTACGTCTTCATTTGAATTTCGTCCCGCGTTTTTTGGAGCCGATTCCAAGACACGTATTTTCTATGAATACTTCGTCTTCAAATACCCTTTCTTTTTTTCACATTTTCACTTGCAGAGCTAACACACTCACTCCGTTGTGACTCTCTTATTCATCAACAGACGTCAAACGCCACAAAATGGATAGGCCAAGCCAAAATTCCTTTCCTCGGTATACCTTCTCTGTGAGACTTTTTCCAGCCTCGGAAACAGCAATTGCGTCGAGTCACGGAAAGAAATGAACATTTAGAAATACGTAGACAACATGAATAGGACGCTTTTATAATTTAACCCTTTCAGTAGTTTTAGTTGTGTTAGTCACACACACACACATACACGCAGGACAATTTTACGAACAATATAGAACCATCGCAATATTTCAAATGTATCATTACATGTTTTGTTATGAATATAAATTTGTTTTGTTTGTCGCCTTGTTTTGAATGTTCCTTTTGTCCCCGCCGTTTCATATCTTTACACATCTACTTCATTTACTACATTTGTCTCTATGTGCCTATTTTACCTTTTTCCATGTGCCTTTTTCCAAACATAACATACCACTAAATAAATATACTAAACTTTAACATAAATTTTGGGGGACCAAACATATCTACCAAATAACATGTCCCCCTACTTGCTAAACTGAATTGTTTAAAATGGAACTGTTTATATGTATAAAAAGCGATTTGTCATTAAGTAACCAACAATGGTTGACATTCCATAAAACCCAACTAAACCAAACCAAACCAAACTAAATCTCCCTCATAACTCTTTCTTCTCTTGTCAATCTTTCGACTTCATTTTGATTATTTCATTACAGGGCTTTTGTTAATATGTCTTTGAATAAGCTATATTGTTTGAGGAGTGTTTTCATTTATTTGACATATAAATGATTGATTTAACCTGATTGCTGGATTCTTTTCTCCCATGAATAAGGTCTTAAAGAAAGTTATGTGGAAGGTGGCTGTGGAGTATAAATAGTCACTGTAATTGTAGCAGTACTGATCTAATAAGAAGTACAGAGAGAAAATAATCAATGTCTTGATAGTGTCTGCAGTACTACAAGTAACATTAATAACAATGAAATTAAAGAAGAATCTTTGAAAAATTCAGACGGGTTATTTTATCTAGAATAATAACTTTAATAAGAAAAGAAAAATCTCAAAGGGAAAAACCGATAGAACAGAAAAGATAGAAATTTTCTCACCCCTCTCTCTCTCTCTCTCTCTCTCTCTCTCTCTCTCTCTCTCTTTTAAACTTATTTGTTTAAAAAAAAGACAGCTAAGAAAATAATTCAAAATTATTTTGAAGGTCATATCTGTAATCACTGGAACACTGGGAAGAGTATCAAAGCGTACAAAGAGAACATAATCTTTCATCTGATATATAATAACCAAATGCAACAACTTGAAAGAAAAACAAAGAATAAGTATGATTGGGTGGGAATGATAATCCCAGAGGAATTGTGCCAGCAAGTTGGATTTGAACACGCTTGCTAGTACTATGTACACAAAACAAAAGCAGATTTAAATGAAATTTTCAGAGAAATTTGAAATGTAAATGTTTTTAGACAAACTTCCTTCTACAAGCAGGATGTGACATAAAGCCAGTTTTTAATCTGGGTACAACGCAATTTTTACAAGCAGCGGTCGTGTCCACACTACTGTATAAGTGCATCACTTGGATGCAGACGAAGTGCAAAGAGAAAAAGCTTGATGGCTATTGCACAAGGATGCTATGAGCTATATTAAACAAATCTTGGCAGCAACATCCCACAGAACAGCAGCTGTACAGCCACTGAACATCCATCTCGAAGACCATCGAAATTAGACGAACCACTGGAAGAGTAAGGACAAAATCAAAAGGACACCACTGGAAGAGTAAGGACAAAATCAAAAGCGGCATTTTCCTATGGACCCCTTCACACGGACGCGAAAGCGTAGGATGACCAACCAGAACTTATCTACAACAGCTCTGTACAGACACAGGATGTAGCCATTTAACTGTATGCAAAAAAAATTACCTTTGGCTCATTTAGAAATGTTGCATACAAACAATTCACTAATAAATCATATACATACATATATAAAATACCAGCCAATGGCATAATGGGAAGAATGTTTGCCAATGGTCCAAGGAGGCTGGGGTTCAGTCCCAGGTCGAGTCATACCAGACTCAAAAAATGATACTTGATGCATCTCTCCTTAAAACTCAGCATTATAAGGTACGAATCAAGAGTAAGTGGAGTAATCCAGGGAAAAGAGTATTGCCATCTTCTACACCTTAGTGTAGTAGCTATTTAAAAGGGAACCTTTGGGTCGCCCTCGACTATGGTGGCGAACTTACTCAACTTACATATATATATCTGTATGTTTGTGCGTGTGAATGAACAAGATTTAGAATTAAATAACCCACAAGGTTTGATATGTCATAAAACACAACCAAACCAGCTTATTTTTTTATACCCCTTTCATATACTGCTTATTCATAGATTAATATGTTACATTTTATCCATTGGAAAACGTTTGTGTTTTTGTCAGTACAACTTGTGTGTATATAATGTATGTATTGAATGATTTTATCAATCGATTTCTTTGTTTAAAGACATATCAACCTTACTAGGTTATTAAATGCCGAAGCCATCCAAAAAAAAAAATAGTGATTGCTATTAACCAATAGCTGAGGGAATAAGAGAGTTCCTGCTTTCCTCATGAGTAATAGTCCAAAACAACGCCTCTGATATTAAAAATCGCGTTTCTATCTATGTAAATGGTATTATCTTGTCTTTCTGTTTATTCGGTGTTAGTATATTTGCTGATATAATAATGCTAATGTTAGTTTTTGTTGAGTAGAGACTCGACTAAACATTCTCTCTAGCACGAGCCAACCCAATATCGATAAGAAAACTGACTTGCTGTCACTTGAACCCCTGGATGAGCTGTTTTACATATCACATAACGCTAATACCCTTAGGATTGATATGAATCTTATTATTCTTTCTCCAGCTATGGACGAATAGTAAGGTCGACAGGTCTTTAATCTTGCTATGGTAACCAGTCTAGGAAAAGGAAAACAATGAATTTAAACCTAATACAAGAGGTGTTCGTGGTGTAATTCTTACTGTCGTAAGAACTGGATATGGTGACCCGAGTTCAAACCTTGGACGAGGCTATTTGCATTTCACATAGCACTAATATTCTTAACAAAGGTATGAATCTAATTATTCTACATTCAGTCATGGATTAATAGTAGGGCAAACAGTTAACCTTAACCTTGCTATGGCAACTGGGATAGGAGAAGGAAAAATCTGAATTCAAACCAGTTAAACTCCGTTAAAAACTGACCACTGTCGCATCCTGCTCGTGTGAAGGAGCTCATCTCTTGTAAAAGCCACAACTACTAATAACAAAAAAGTCAATAATTTATACACAGAAAAAGTCGGCATAATGTTAGGGAGTATAAGTTAGCAAATAGAGAAGAATATCAAAGAAGAAAAGAAATGAAGAACACACTTACGATAAAAAGTGAAGATTCAACGGACATTGAATGACAAGGAACAAGAAACACTCAAGCAACTTGGTCGCTGTAGCAATAAGGGTTTCTGTTTTGTAAAGATTTCTCAAATCCTCTTTAAAATGTTAACATCAATGGGAGCGGTAAAGAATAAACAAGAATCAAATTCCTTGATTAGAACAACAAACTTGGAAAATAATGAAAAAAAAATGTTGTTTATTTTTTTTCCCAGAAAGAAATTCTGGATAACAAAACGTATCTCAGAACATTCCGAAAAAACAGTCAATATGAAAAGGAAACTGAATATTCATAATGCATCAAAAGCAGTAGTGTTGAATTCTTTTTGCTTTATATACAAAGTGTCTCAAAATAGATGCAACCCATAAATATGATAATAATTTATTACTGAGACAAACGTGGTGGTTATTCGGTTTGGTTTGGTTTTATGGCATATCAACCTTTGTAGGTTATTTAATGCCAAATCCTCTTTATACATATATGTTGTTAGGTTTTGTTTGGTTTTATGGCATATCAACCTTTGTAGGTTATTGTTGTGGTCTTCAGATAAGACCAGTAGAAGAACAACTCAAACAACAGGTGATAGGTTGTGGGGGTTGTATGTATTTTGGTTATTTCAGTGGAAATGCATCCGTGTTTTACGGGTATTGCTCCCAATATTATTTCCTCCGCAAATACAACACAAAACTTTACAATCGCGTGAAAGAAATGGAATAGAACACAACGAACATTAAACAACAAACAATTTAATATGCATATAACAGAATATGAAAACAAATAAAATACATGATGTGTAAATGGCCTTTTGTAAAATAAAGTTTGGCAAGAAGAAAATAAATTTGTTTAAAGGTGTGTGTATGTTCATGTTAACGGAGTCCGTAAATAAGTCGTTCTTACTTACATTAAGTTCATATAGGGTTTTATGATTGTGGCGACAGCGTGTCGCGTTGATGAAAGAAAGTTTGTCGGTTTTTTCCTTTGAACGTGATTCGTGGCCGTCTGTAGCTAGGTCATGAACTTTGGCTGTAGAAGAAAATGAATTTGCCGGACAGAGTATCGGCTACTGCTTTACTGACTTAATGGCTAGGCTTGGTATGTCTTAGTGAATGGCTCCCTAACTCTGTGTTATTTATACCGTAATAGTGGATCAAAGAATCGTTCTAAAATTTTGGCACGTAGACATTTATTGACCAATCAGATTTGTATTTTACTATTTTATTTTCGAGCCTAAATATTTTCTGTTAGTTGACTTCTGATCCTATTTTTCTAGAATGTTCTATTCTATGTTTTTAGCTGATTGGCTGAAAAATATAAAAATGTAACTTAAATGCTAATGCAGTTTTGATCCTAAATTTCTAGAATGTTCTTAAGAATGTTTTTATTGCTTATTTTAAGACTAAAAAAGATGTGTATCCGATAAGGTGAACGTTATTGTATTAGCAGAAAAAGGAAGTCATACAAAGGAAGTACTAGCCGTTCTCGGCTTGCAGTCTGTCAAATGTCTCGTAAGAAACGAGAAGTTGTCTTCTCCGAGCGAGCTAAGCTCGGTGAATATGTTTAGGTTGGACGAGTTCATCTTTGGGGTATGGTAGGATATGTCCCCATAACAGTTATTTAACGCCGAATCCATTTTTATGTAAATAATCAGTTCTATTTCAAACTATTCAGTTTATTCAAGCAGTTATATATAACAATTCAGTTTAGTGTAAGTACAGTTTCAAAGTCAAAAACAGTTCAATTTCAAAAGATTCAGTTTAGCATAAGCAGGCAGTTTAAATGTAAGTACAGTTTAATTGTCAAAAACGTTTCTATTTCGAACCATTCAGTTTAGTCAAGCAGTTCTAATTCAGCTAATTCAGTTTATTATAAGTACAGATTTTGTTTACACACATGTCAAAACAGTTCTATGTTAAACAAATCAGATTAGTGTAAATACAGTTTCAATGTGAAAAACCAGTTCTATTTCAAATAATTCAGTTTAGCATAAGCATGCAGTTTAAATGTAAGTACAATTTATTTGTCAAAACATTTCTATTTCAAGCTATTCAGTTTACTCAAACAATTCAGTTTAGGATAAGTATGCCGTTGGTTCTATTGAACCCATTGGTAGGGCCCTATCAGGTGCTACCACGACAGGCCAGAGTGGACCTGGGAGCAATGGCAATGAAGGGGTGCTCCGTATTCCCCAAGGCCTCAGCATTGTTGGGACCTCACCATCAGACTGTTTAGTGTCATATCAGGACACTCGTTGGGGGGAGTCTTACCGCTCTGCAGAGGTGCAGTCAGTGTATTCTACAATACACAGTTAAATGTCTAAACAGTTTTATTTCAGGCAATTCAGTTCAGCATAAATACACAGTTTAAACTTCAAAACAGTTCTATTTTGAGCAATTCAGTTTAGCATTAGTACGCAGTTTTAATGTCAAAACAGTTCTATTTTAAACAATTCAGTTTAGCATAAATACGCAGTTTAAATGCAAAAATCAGTATAGTTAAAGAAGCACGGTTTAGTTCTATTTAACCTATAGCCATATCAGATGCTACCACTCCAGGCCAGAGTGGACCTGTGAGCAATGGTAATAAAGGGGTACTCCGCATTCTCCAAAGCTCCAGCACAGCTGGAACCTCACCATTAGTTGTTTAGTGTCATATCCAGGACACACGTTGGGCGGTCCTACCCCTCTGCAGAGAAGCAGTCGGTGTATTCTACAGCCCCAGCCGACTGGACAATGGTCATTTGGAACACGTCCTGTAAAAAATCTATCCTTTCAGCTTGAGACATCAAATCAATGATTTTTTTAAATTGCTATTATATCAGCTTCCAGGACATGTAATATTTTTGAGTTTCTTGTCTTAGTAATAAATCATTATCTCTGCAGAAATGTAAGATCCCCACCCCACCCTAAGCGAGTGTCCTGGATATGACATTAAGCAATCTGATGATGAGGCTACAGCCTTAGAGATTTAGGCAATGTTAAGTACCCCTACATTGCTATTGCTCCCAGGTCCGCTCTGACCTGAAGTGGTAGCACCTGTTTGCGTCCTATCTATGGGACAAATAGAACAAACTATGTGTGCTTATAAGTGACTGTCATATAGCAGTATTGGAAACCATTTAACTGTGTGCAAAAAAGAGCTCGACTCATTTAAGAATGTTGTCTATAAAACGTGTTTATAAATTTTAAACATATTTAATATATATGTATAAATAGTATTTGATATTAAATAACCTAAAATGGTTGATATGTACTAAAACCCAACCAAATCAAATTTAATATATATGTATAATGAGTATGCACTAAATAACGTACAAGGGTTGATATGGCATAAAACCCTACCAAACTAAATCATATATATTTGATATATATGTATAAATAAAATATTGCTAAACCAGGTGAGGTGAGGGTAGTCGACAGGTCTCAAACCCTCAGTGAGTTAGGATTGGGCCGCGTCAACCCTACTGCATGCGAAGCCTGACTCCCGGCGTAACAAGCGGCTGAGTTCACCTGAAGATCCAACGGTTGTGAAGGCGGTGGCAGCAAGTGTTGTTAGAGCGCCTAGAACAGGATGTGGCACCCAAAGAAGTACTGGTCATCCACTGCAGCCAGGCAGTCTCCTGTCGTAAGGTTCTCCGTGCCACTGGATTAAGACTTCCCAGGCCGAGAGAGTGGGATTGCCCCTGTGTACCGGTCTTCTCACTATAAAACTTTCTTGCACAGGTCAGTTTTGCAACTTAGATGCAAAACGCAAACGTCATCATCGGATCCGATGGACAACCGCCATAAATAGGATTTGATATTTAATAACCTACAGTGGTTGATGTTCCATAAAACCCAATCAAACCAAATCATATATATTCAATATATATGTATAAAGATGATCTGTCTATTAAATAACCTACAATGGTTGATAGGCAATAAAACCAAACCAAATCAAGTACTTACCTGTGAGCGCACAAGTGTGTGTTCATGCAAGCATATTTAAGAGGTGCATAACGGTTATCGTTGTACGAAAGAAATGTAATCGGCAACTCGACTGTTTGTATTTCCCATTCCGCTAATGCCCATGGGGAAAGGCATGAATCCATCTGTTCTCTCCCGAACTGTGGGTAATGATAGACTGATTCTTTAGACTTTGTTAAGTGTTGTGACTCATATATTTGAGTTAACAGAGAAACAAGAAAAGCACACGAAGTTTAATTAGGAAATAGGTTTTACAACACAGATACCATGAAGGGACAATCAGTACTGGATGAATGGCATTCACAAATCTTGTAACTTTCTCTCGTCCGAGGGTTGGATATTCATAGGAAACAGAAAATTCCATTGTCTTGCCTTTTGGTTGTATATGACAATTAGAGAATCCGTCTAGGAGAAGATAAACTCTGAATTTAAACCAGCTTTCCTCCGTTTACAAATTGACCTTGTGTCACATCCTGCCCGTAATGGAGGGGTTCGGTAAAAATTTACATATGTATGTGCTTGTATGTGAATGTGCGTGTCTGTGTGTGTGTGTGTGTGTGTGTGTGTGTAAGTATTCATATATTTATCTTTACATGTACACGGATCAAGAAGTTTTGAAATCTGCTTTATTCAACCTAAGTTCAACATTCACCAACGGAATTAAAAATTATATTTCCCCCTAAATGTGGTGTTAAATGATCTACCTCAAGCTGTACATACATATTTATCTAGAACAGGCATGCGTTGTTGAAGTTTGAGATGTCTAACTTGGTATCTCTTTATACATATATGGTTGTCTCCCTTGTTCGTTGTTGGACTTGGTTCTCCAATAAATATGACGTAAAGGTAAACATGTGTTGTATCATTGCTGCCGTATTAACAGAAAATTATTTAAGAGTTCGTTCTTGATTCTTCAGCAGTGTCTTGTTCGTCTTACTTGAGAGGTGGGAGGCAGGAAGTTGTACAACTGCTGTTTCGAGGGGTGCTGCTTCAAGGATTTGTTCAAAATATAATGAAGCAATCTTGAGTAGCTTCCGTCCAGATTTTTCTCCAAGCGTTTTCTCAACGTCTATGCAGTGCACCCATATAGTTGTACTGACATTGCTACTGCTTGGAAGAATCCCTGTTTGTTTTTATCAGAATGATCAGATATCATAATGATCGATATAATCCATAGCAGTCGATGCTTTTCCTATGCGTGCATTAACATTGTTGAAGTATGAGTTATCTAACTTGGTAGCCCTTTATTTTTGGTTGTCTCCCTTATTTTGCAGTCATTAGTTCAAGAATGAATATGACGTTGAGTTGCTCATGTGTTACGTCAGTGCTGCAGTATTAACAAATTAGCATTGGTAGCGAATGCTGTCTTCTTTCGTGTGAGAGAAATGATTCTTGTTCAACTTACGTTGAAACACGTTTAAAAGAAAGATTGTTTTTTTTTTTTTTACAAAACTGCCACCTATTTTTTAATGTGAAGAGTTGTGCTTATTATGGAAGCAATATAAATAGATATGGTCGTTATTCACTGATTTACCGAAATAAAAATGGGGCTCAAGAGTATTTTTGTCCATGTCTCAGAGTATACATATGTTCGACATTTGGCGATAACGGATATCGGCCGAACAGAGGGTTTACGAGTCATTACGGACTAGCTAGACGAAATTTATTTACGTGACGAACACACAATGACATATTTGGAGTTTAAGGATTTCTATTCCTAAAAAAGGACAACAGGAGTGAATATAAACGATCTTTTGGTCCGGTATTAGTTTTTGCATCAAAATTTTCGTAAATTAGAAATTATCTATAACGAAAAAGGTGATTAAATCTACCTCCTCGTTATATTAAAAGGAAAATATAAAGGAGTCGAATGAAGATACCGAAAGTTTTCAATTTAGAAGTTTGATGAAGGCTTGAGTTGAGAGGTAGCCTTTGTGCTGGTCGTCGTAGTGAGTAGAAAACAGTTAAAAAGTGATGACCAGGTATTTGGCGTTCAGCCAGTAGTTCTAAGTCCCATAGTTTTTGGAGTGAGGAATAAAAGTCTTCAAAATAGATAAGCAGAATAGTGATGGAAAAAGGCAGCTAGGTGTCTGTGCGCTTTTGCATCGCTACTGTCATAGCAAAGGTTTTGTTGCTGAATAATGACAGGAATGATGTAGTCAGCCATAAGCGTAGTCCTATAGCAGTGGGAGAGAGAAGAATGATGATCTCCCACAGAGTTAGGAGGAATGAAGTAGCTGAATGTCTGAGCGGAACTACGCGTCACTGAAGACATAGCCAAAGTTAGAGGCGACATAAAAGTGTTCCTGTAAGTGGCGGAATAAATACTTCTAATTTATATTCAACTGGGAATTCTTGGTCTAAGAGGATAGACTCAAAGGTCCATAAACTAGATGGCTTTCCTCATAGTGTTGTGATTCTGCTGCTACGAAGAGAGAGGACAGAAAGTACGTCCGTCCTACTCGAAAGATTCTGAGGAAGAGAAAGTTTGGCGGGCTTTTACCATTTTTATGTTGCTCGGGAAAATGGTCCGGGTAGTATAAGATAAGTCATCCTCATTGGGAGAAAATATGCGACGACCATAACTGTCAAATTAATTTACGCGCCAAACAAAAATATAAAGTTCTTTCTGCTACAGACCTTTCCCAAAGGACTTCAGACATTTTATGTTTTGAATGTATCAGAAGAAAACGAAAAGCTACAGAAATGACGCGTACAATGAAAGTTATATTTGAGAAAATGTTTTCTGACATTTCCTCAACGGAATACAAATTTTTCCTATTCTTTAAGTGGAAGTTAAAACAGTAAATTTCATTCGGTACCGAAGTTGTCGAAATTATTATTATTATTTTTATTTTTTTTGAATTATGGTAGTTTGTGTTGACGGGAATTTTTTCGCCTTCACCGGAAGAAGTAGGTTAGTGACGTGACCGGAACTAACACAGTTTTTTGACGTTGAAGAGAGAAATAGGAAACTCGGCCTTTTTAGAAGACTTTGGTGAAAGCGGACGGCTTAGAAAGGAGCTCCGCGCTTGACCGCTGAGAACCATGTGGTGTGAAGAATAGGAAAATTTCTAACGGCTGACTGAGAGCCAGATGGAGTTCTATCAGGTATCCTTTATCTATTGCTGAATCTTCTTGTCGAAAGAAGATATTAATAATTGCTGACCAGAAGTAATTTTATTGAGTTTCAAATTCAATCGCTGTGTCTCCTATTCGAAAGTAGATATTTATAATTGCTGGACGGAGGAAATTCTTTCAAGTTTTTTTTTTTTTTTTTTTTTTTTTTTACCGTGGAATCGCAATGCCGAGAACACAAAAATTATGAATGCCGAACTCAAGGCTAAAAGGAGTTCTTCCCTTCATGACTCCTCATAAATGAACTTTCTAAGAAACAAGTTGCTGAAACCTCTCTCAGTACATTTTTTCTTAATAGCAATTGCTGCGGTCGTTCAACCGAAGATATTACTGTCGTGAAGACTTCCATTTTTTAAAAGACTTTTTTCAATCCGTAAGACTGTTTTATTTTTGAATTCTAACGAATTCTATTATTTCCTTGTATCCGTACCTCTGTTTTGTTCGTTCTTTTCGGCCCAAATCTTTTTCGGAGACTAATGTCTCGAGTTAACCGT
The DNA here is from genome assembly GCA_963585895.1 of Sepioteuthis lessoniana. NCBI lineage: Eukaryota > Metazoa > Mollusca > Cephalopoda > Myopsida > Loliginidae > Sepioteuthis > Sepioteuthis lessoniana. The sequence goes on along the minus strand of OY757916.1, from coordinate 26,327,727 downwards.
TCGGTCATTCAACTGAACGCTAAAGTGCAATAATTTTAGCAGTATGTGCTTTCTTTCTTTTTAAGTGAATATAATGTGCATGTTTTATTTTTTTAATCGGTAAATAAATAGACAGTTTATTGGACGCTCGTGTTGCTTTTATTCCTGGTTTAATATTGGAATTTAAATTGACACTCGTTAGGGTGGTTATCTTGTGATTAAAGAAGGCCGTGAGCTATCCCCCGTGCAGTGTAGTTGTTTGCTTTTTTTTCTTTTTATGTTGAGGGACTTGTTTCTTGTGTCATTTTTTTGTAAGAAACATAATCCTTTAAAAGTAGCTAGGAACAAAAAAAACTTATCGAGGAAGTAAAACAGACCCCGTTGACAAGGTAAGATAATGCGCTGTTTCGAAAGTAATTCAGCAAAACATTTTGCCTGCAACTGTACTAATTTTGGAAATGATATTATCACTATCGTGGTATCAGACCAGTTGGTTGGTTGGTTGGTTTGTTTTACGGCGTATCAACCCTTTTCGGGTCATTTAACGCCGAATTAAATTTCAAACATTTCAGTTGAGTATACGTATAGTTTTTTTTTTTGTTTACACACTGCTAAATTTCAAAACAGTTCTATTTCAAGCAATTTAGTTTTGCATAAGTACATAGTTTAGTTCTATTTAAGCCGTAGATAAGACCCTATCATTCTAGGCTAGATTGGACCTGGGAGCAATGACAATGAAAAGGCACTCTGCATTCCCCAAATCTGGAACGTCACCATCAGACTATTGAGTGTCATATATAGGATACTCGTTGAGAGGTGTCTTACTCCTCTGTAGAGAAGCAGTTGGCGTATTCTACAGCCCTCAGCCGACTGAGCAAGGTATCAGACCAGGTACACCTGTCTTTATTTAATGTTGACTCATCGAACATCGATAGATAATTCAAACATTAAAATATCCAATCTTGTGAAGTGTAAAAATTTATTTTAAGAAAAAAAATATTGCCGACCACGTGCGGCAACTGATTTGGCTTGAGTTGAAAAGGGAGAAGGAATCCCAGACAGTGTGGCACCAAAAAGCTACTTGCTTTTTTTGTCGATAACTATTAATACGAATTCGGGGACCGAACTGTAAAGGCACGAAAAACTTAAGCTAGCAGATGGGTTTCGTCACTCGCTTCTTGAATGGAGTTTCCCAAGAAATAAAGTAAAATTAAACGAAAGTCGACAACTAAAATTCTACCTAGTTAAACGACTGTAAGAAATTTCAACCGTGAATTCTGCTGAAAGGAACTTTAAAGAAGACTCACTATTTTAATTAACTCTGAAACAATTCTAAAAAACAAAAAAACAAAAAAGAAAAGAAAAATACTTAATTCAAAGAACTATTTTTCCCGGACACTCTCTCAGATAAGTTCCGGCTAATTGTGCCAAAAATTTGCAACACTTTATCTTTTCTATCCCTTTCTTCCTTGTTTCTTTTGTATAAAATTCCTTTTAAAAACTTTATTGTCTGTTATCTTTTCGAATAAGCATCTGAACTAAAAAGCTGCAGAACTTTATATTTAAACTTACTGTTTGAAATTACCGTTTAAAATTACGCACTAAAGCCTCCTAAAACATTACCCAGTTAAATACTAAACTTGGCCTTAGTGTCACTCACTTCAACAAATTTTATTCCTTCCAAATCCCTTTATATTCAAATTTTAACCTTCAATAATTTCTTTAGAAGGAAACGCGAGTTAGGCCAATCTTGAACTGGTGGGGTTGTTCGCTGAATAATGTTGCTCCAATGATTTATGTTGGCTCATTATTGAAAAGCAAATGATGCAAACGACGCGGACAAAAGAACATTCAAAACAAAGCAATACAAACAAAAATAAATCTATATATCAACAAGTACATAAAAGGAAACATTACAAAACATTACGAATAATCTAATATAGCTTGTTAAATATTCCTCTGTGTGTGTGCGTGTGTGTATGTGACTAACATGAATATTATGGTGAAAGTCTAAATATTAAAAGTGTCCTGTTGACTATAAACGTATGTTGACTAAGCATTTCACGCGAGATATCTATACAAAAAAATATAACAATGTATTCTAGAAGGACGTGTTTTCTCCTATGTTGGTCGTTTGTCTCTTTCGAGATTTGACGAAATGTTTGAGGCCGTGCGTGAGACTGGAACAAGTCCAGCTGAAAAGGCAGAGCAGGAAAGAAAATAGTTGCAGAGTATATACGTACCCATGTTACGTGTATTGAGCTGTGTGTCACTAGCTGGCAAAGCCAAGCTGTCTTTGAAAGTCAAAATGTAAGAGAATGAGTTATTGGAAGTTGAGAGTATATATAGCGAACCCTTGTCATATGATCGGCTCCAAACACACCGTTTATTTTGCGCGGGACGAAATCAAAGGTACGTACGTAGTTGGCAACGTAAATCACGTGACTTAGGTTCTCGAAACTAATTAGCTTACCGACGTCCACCATCTTTGTTTCTGGAACGAGTGAATCAGTATCCTATTTTCTAGAATTTTCTTGTATCACGGCCATTTTAAAAATATAGGAGCATAAATCCTATAAACTCTGCATGTTCATGAACTGTTGCAGGAGAAATTTAGTCAAGATTATTCTTTGATACACTAAATGACCTAGGTAAGCGATTGGTAGAAACTGCTAAGCCCAACATGACATTTCGTTTTGAAGATGTGGTGGGGGTCAAAGCTATTAAAACAGCTAAATTTCCAGTAACTTTAGGGGATGTAAAAGATGTCAGAGCTAATATTGAGGCTGTTATCGTCAAAAATGATTCACCCCTGCAACTAAATCATAAATCAATGAAAACTCAAGAGATACTACTGAATTTTCAAAATGACTACTGTCGAATTTTAGGTATATATATTAAAATTACGAAGGGCAATATCTGAACATTATTGTCTTCAATTGATTAAAATGCATTCGGGGGCTAAAAAATCACAAAAAATAGTGTTACATTGTGAGGTTTTAGAAAAAATCTTCCAGAATGAAGAAAAGAAGGAAGGCAGAGAAATTGTATCGGCAATTTGCTTATGCATCAAAAGAAAGATTTATATCCTTGGTTAGAGGCAATAGAGTCTTTCATGGTAAGGACTTTCTGGATCTGATCAAGGATGTTTGCGACTCTTGTTCGGTTTGCCTGAGGTTTAGAAGATCTCTTTAACCAGATGTTGGATTGGCTCTTTGAAGTTGGTTTAATGACACAGTATGGATTTAAAGAAACATGCTCATAACTAATTCTAGATTCTACACCTAACAGATATATTCACAAGGTACTCGGCTACCAGGCTGTTTAAAACCAAAAAGAGTGAAGGAAATATTCGCAACATATTTTTAACTTAGATATATTTTTGAGCACCCGAACGGTTTTTGAGTGACAATTGACGATGGGAATTTAATAATGAAGGCAACAAACAGATGAATGAAAAGTTGAATATTGAAAAATGCATTACAGTTGCGGAAAGTCCATTCAGCAATGGTTTTGTGGAACATCACAATTTAATAGTGGCTGGCTGAAGCAATAGAAAAGACGTTCAAAGATGAGAAATGAGCTGAAATAGCTTGGGTTACTGATGCCAAAAATGACTTCAGAATCATGATGGACATAGCCTAAATAAGTTTGAATAAATGCACCCTCGGTTTTGGTTGATCGGTTACCTGCATTGTGTTATATTTTGACCTTCGACCCAGCCCAAAAATACTATTCCAAGGTGATGCACCGGAAGGAAGTAACACATTCCAATGGCCAGTAATCGAAAGAGATCGCGTGGGCGGATTAAGGCTTATGATATGGGACAAGGTGAAGGTCCCATTGTGCCACTACAGTGATGCACCGGAAGAGGGTAACCTCTGAACTGCATGACAGTTATTTCCGCTTGATAACGATTAAACATTCGATTTCAAAGATCCAGTGGGCGATCGTGTGGGCGTTGAATTATTATATAATTGAGTTGAGTTGGGTGCCAAGGCAGTTGCCAGCAGACTTCCAGACAGTAGAGACCAGATGTGGTAGGGAAGGCCACACCCGACCGAGGGGGCCCTCGGAAAACCCCTGATGGAGTGGACCCCAACATCAAGAGAACAAGAAAGACACAACGTGACGGTCATAAGTAGTGGAGGTCAAAATATGAAGTTTATGTTCGGTCTCCATCACCCTCTCACATGCAAACCTTGAACAACCCTTTCAAACCCTTGCAATAAAGAGAGAGGTAAATATATATGTAAAGAAGTCTTCCGGCGTTTTCCTTCATGCGTCTGTCTTTGGTATTGTGTCGTTGTGATGCTGAATGAACGTGTAAATAACTATATAACAATTGGAAGCTGCAACAACCAGTGACAGGGTTAGAGTGAATTTTAAATACTTAACATTCAGCGTTGGAAAAGCCTCATGGACGCGGAATCAAGAGAAAAAATTTGGTGATCTCCATAAACTAAAGTTATAACAAGTGGGTGAAGGTGTTGGGATAAGTGACTGTGTCTATTATAGGAAACAAAACAACAAGGGATGGCGTGGTCTTGCTAAAATATTGGGTAAGGATGGTCAGTATATACTGATCAGACATGACGGTGCATCTTAAAGGATGCATCACTTTGATGAAGGTAAACAAAGATTTTGGATATCCAAGAAATCAAGAAAATAATATTTCTTCAAATGAGGTAAAGGAAGTCTTGGGGGAAGAAGATGAAGGACAACATTATAAAAGTCTTAATAGCAAAAATGAGGAATTGAAAGATAATATAGAAAATCCATGTAGAAACGCTGTTGTAGAATATAAAATGAATGGAAGTGAAGAATGGAAAAAAGGGAAGATTATATGCATACAAAGAAAATCAATTGGAAAATATACTGTCTGAATATAAAACCAGAAGCAGAAAACAAAAATCCAATCTGTATCAATTGGGATCATGTTGATCAACGGATGCTTCTGCTCCAAGTAACACACAGAGTAAGTTGTTAAGAAGATGTGTTATATAGTCACATATGCAGATTCACATCTACATACATGCACATATATATGTAGAATAATTCACAACGACACAATGATAACGACAGACGCAAGAAGAATTCTTTAACAATATTTACCCCTCACTTTATTTGTAAGGGTTCGAAAAGGTTGTGTGGGGTTTTACTGTGAGAGGGCGCTGGAGACCGAACATAAACTGTAATATTTTGACCCCAAAGTCATGGCCGTCAGCGTTGTGTCTTTCTCGTTCTTTGATGCTCAACCGGAGGTCCAGAGGCCACTCTGCTGGGTGATGGCTTTCTTTACGGCATCTTATCAGCATCTTCTCCGGACCTCAACTCATCAGGGCCCAAAGGCCCCTTCGGCCTGATGTGGCTTTCCGTACCACACCTCGTCTATAACTCCGTCCGGTCTTCAACCCAACTGGCTCGTCGAACTCAACTGGCGTTATATAATCGTTCGACGCCCACTCGATCTTTGAAATCGAATGTTTAATCGTCATCAAGCGGAAATAACAGTCATGCAGTTCAGAGGTCACTCTCTTCCGGCGCATCACTCTGTAGTGGCACAGTGGGACCTTCACCTTGTTCCATATTATCAGCTTTAATCCACCCACGCGATCTCTTTCGATTACTGGCCATTGGAATGTGTCACTTCCTTCCGGTGCATCACCTTGGAATAGCATTTTTGGGCCGGGCCGAAGGTCAAGATATTACACATTTAGTTTTGCTCACGTCTGAACAAGAACAAGCAAAAGATGTGATTGATGCAAAGAGAAAGACAAAATATGGAAATTCATCCCGTATATGAATGCGTGCCTGATATGGGTCAGAAATGTATATCAACAAAAAGGGGGATAACTAGAGAAATTAAAGGACAATAAGAAGATAATGAAGGCCCACCTTGTTGGACGTGATTATGAAGAAGATTTGCATAATCTGAAAACAAACTCACCTACAGGCAGCCATAAAGCTATGCATTTTGTCATGTTCACAGCCTCTGTTATGAAGTGACAGGTGGACACTATTGATTTCACCTCTGCATTTCTGCGGGTGGTATGCAACAAAAAGAGGTATTTCTTAGATGATCACATGATGTAAATCTAGAGTCATTGGTATGGAAGCTGAAAAGAAGTATATATAGATTAAATAATGCACTTTGTTCATAGTTCAAGAAAGTTAATCATGAGTCACTTAAAGGTATTATAAAGTGCATATGACAATGAACTCTTACTTTGGCATGATGCAACAGGTAACTTGATGGGTATTCTGGCAATGCATGTTGATGATCTCCTATTCTGTGGAAATGATACCTTTTAGAGGAATGTTATTTCAAAATGAAAAAGAATATTCAAAGTTGCAACTCATGAAAATGGAACCTTCAATTTTTGGGATTGGATGTTAAGCAAACAAAAGAATGGATTACTATAGACCAAAATCTGATTGCTTCATCTATATCCCCAATAGACATAAAGAAAGGAAGGTCCTTAAGAAAAAAGGAGTCGTGTGGAGAAGACAAATCTACAAAGACTGACAAACAAAATGATGTGGATAGCCACTCAGACTCGAGTTGATGTATCATTTAATGAATGTAAGATGAACAATATGAGAAAATCTCTGAAACTGAAGTTATTGTTTGAGGCCAATAAGTAAGAACTAAAATCTAAATCAAAGACACTTTCTTTATCCTTTCAACGGCTGGGAAAACTTGTAGATCTAAATATTGTTTGCCATTCAGATGCAAAAAATGTTAGATTAGAGGATGGTTTTATCATCAGTGTTTGCGGCAGAATGAACAGAATGGCTCATATAAACTTCACAAGGTAACAAAGAGTCCATTAGCCCCAGAGATTTTTGCATCCAGGGAGGCAGCTGATTTCAGTGTATTGAGAGCTGCCATGCTTCAAAAGATATTCACGCTACCCAGGTTGCCTGAAGTCCTTTGTAAAACAGATATTGTGTCTCTGGTAGAAACTTTAAAGTCATCAAATCTTGAGAATGACCGGTGTCTGAGATTGATGGGGCCAGAAAGAAAGAAATGATGGTGAAGAAGAAGACCTAAAGTGAATGGACCAGGGGGTGAGAACAGGTTGCAATTTGCCTCATAAAGGTGGGAACCTCTTTTGATAATCTGAGAGACTTGTGACATAAATAAACTCTTTCATTTTAAAGAGAACTGTATTCACAAAAAGACACCCACACAGTTGAAGTTAGAGTTATCTAACTTGATATCTCTTGATATATAGTTGTTTCTCTTGTGGTAGTTAGTTCTCTAATAAAGATGGTGTTCAGCTATACATGTGTTGTGTCAGTGCTTCAGTATTTACAAATTAACATGGGTGACCTCTTTTAAGAAGAGGACCACATAAGACATATGGGCTGAACAACAACAACAACAAAAAAAAATTCCAAGTAATTTTATGTTGAAAGTGCTACAATACATTTTCCCTATAGAAGACCATCTGTGTGGTCATCTGCCTTAGAAATATGGAAACGATTTTTTTTCTTTGATGAAAAAATCTTTTCACAAAAATTGAAGTCTTAGGTGGGTCATTCAGAAAGCACAGTGAGTCGCATGTGGCCCATGGGGCACGGTTTACCCATAACTAATCTTAAAAATGTTTAACTTAAAATCATTTTACAGTACATTTGAGTCTATATACAATATCATACATAAATAATTTGTTTGTTTAGGTTTTATGGCATATCAACCTTAGTAGGTCATTTTATGCCAAATCCATTTATATACAAATGAACAGTTCTATTTCAAAGAATTCAGTTTATCATAGGTACATACCTTAATTGTCAAAAACTTTTCTATTTCAAGCTATTCAGTTTAGTCAAACAGTTCAAATTCAAACAATTCAGTTTAGCATAAGTACAGTTTCAATATCAAAAACAGTTCTATTTCAAACAATTCAGTGAAGCATAAGTACGTTGTTTAAATGTCAAAACTATTCCATGTTATGCAATTCAGTTTAGCATAAGTGCACAGTTTAGTTCTATCTGACCAATAGATAGGACCCTATCAGGTGCTACTGCTCAGGGACACAGTGGACCGAGGAGCCATGGCAATGAAAGGGTACTCTGCATTCCCCATTGCCCCAGTATTACTGAAACCTTGTTTAGTGTCATATCAGGACACTCGTCGGGGTGTCTTACTCCTATGTAGAGATGCAGTTGGTATATTCTACAGCCTTAGCCAACTGGGCAACATTCATAAATAAGTTCACTAAAAATAACGTGATTAGGTTATTTCTAATAAAGCATGATAGATATAAAACAGATATTAGTAGTTATTATTTATTACCAAACTCTATAGCATTGAGATTCTGTAGGAAAAAGATAAAACTTCAACACTTCCAGAAATAAAATTGCATTGATATCTTTTAGGATGTACTAGTTTTTGAACTGTAAAATATTTCTATTTTTGGTTTCCGATTTTTAATACAGTAGAGTTTTAAAATAGATAATACTTTATAATATCTGTTTTGATTACATAATTTTCCATTAGAAATTAGAAAATCCTTGTATATTTGGTTTAGTAGAAAATTAATATTCTTAAAATAATTTTTGTGTGTGTACTTATTTATTGTTAATAATGTAACTTTGAAATTCAAGGTTTTTGACTCACAATTCCATATCCTGTGTTCAAGTTGGCTCAGTACAAAATATAACTTTAGGTCTATCTTACGATCTTCTGACAGATCCATTTAACTTTTATTTCTCTCTCTCTCTCTCTCTCTCTCTCTCTCTCTCTTTCTATCTCTTTATATATATATATATATATAGAGAGAGAGAGAGATTCATACATACATACATATATTTATAACTTACCTGGCCTTAGCTGGGCTGTCTAGCATTTGTGCCGGATGGGGTATCAAAATCAATGGCAGATTCGAGGCCGAAAGGCTACCAGTTTGGCTGGGCCACCTTCGGGTGGTCGAGCTGCAACATTGACACCTTTATCCTCCTTGTATAGCACTGGACCTTGCTGTCCAGTTTAAGCTATAAGCAGGCATAATGCCCCTCGGAATACCCCTTATTCCTCCAGCTATGGGTTGAATAGTATTACTACTGTTCTGCTACAAGGATGGATTTGGCATCAAATAACCCTAGAAAGTTGGTATGCCATTAAACAAAGAAACCAAATAGATAGATCAATAGATCAATGTGTACATACATGCATACATACATATATACATATATTTATATATTTTTTCGATCCCAGCTACGGGAAGCTAATATGTCTAGCTACACTGATGAGTTCTGATAGAACGAAACAGATCTGTCTATGGATGACTATAGAGATACATATATTTATATATGTATATGATTTATGATATATATATATATTGCGCAATTACATTTTTTTCAAACTTATATCCTTGGGAAAGGTACAAACCTTCTCATCCTCATGTTGTTCTTCTACAAGGATGACTTTGGCATTAATTAATAAAAAATGGTTAATATGCCATTAAAAAAAGAATTCAAATATATACATACATATATGCAAACACGCATTTATATATGTGTGATGGTCATCTCTGTGCGTGCGTGAAGATGTTATGTTTTGATGACATGAATAAAGAAAAAAACATTTTCCTAAAATACTGGCAAAATTTATGATCTTTATTATTTTTCTGTGTTAAATGGGGAATTTGTTTTTTGTCCACAGACACTTCCCATTTGCAGGTGACACAAAATGCTTACAGTTGTTTAGAAATAATTATAAGAGAGAATTTAATTTTCCAGATAAATGTGGTTGCCTTCCACTTAAACTGAATTACTACTTTGCAATTTAGACAAAGTCTCTTGATAACACGTGCAACATGTGTCATGTTGACAAATTAAGAGATTATCTCTAAAGAAAACCTTCTGTGATGAACATAAAAAAGAAAAAAAATTGAAACTCAAGACAAATGAAATTTTAAAAGACAAAATTCAAATTATATAAAGAAAGATGGCTTTTACCCTTTAGTAAAAAATATGTATATTATTTTTTATTATATCTTACATACTTTTTTCTTTTTATTTGTTATGAAGGAATTTATCAGGTTGTTCACTGAAAAGAGAAATAACATATATATATATATATATATATATATATATATATATATATTATTTTACTTCTTCAAGAGTTTTTGGGGGTGTCCTCGTGGTTTAATGGTTAAATCGATGGACTGTGGAATCAGAGTAAGCGAGTTTATATTCCAGTCACGTTATTGCATTCACTTTGGGACAAATACCCGTGGGAAAGGTATGAACTCCCTTATCCTCCCAGCTATGGGTTAGATAGCAACACTGCTGTTCTTCTAGAAGGATGGCTTTGGCATTAAATAACCTACAAAGGTTGATATGCCATTAAACAAAGAAACCGAAACCAAACCGATCAAGAGTTTTTCACACCAGCATTAACTGATGGTCTTTCACTAGAGTTTGAGAGACAGCAAGTCTACTCAAGTCTCCGGGACTTTTCTCAAAATTCTGACCGTTCTTAATAATGGTGTTGTTTGAATGATCGCTACTTCTAAATCCTCTGATTTTAAAGTCTTTTGGATATTGTTCCAAGTGCACCAGTTGTTGTCACCGTCTCCTTTATGTTCCATAGTTCTCTGGCGAGATGTGTGTACATTATTATTATTCACTCATTAGAGCTTTTCATATCAGCGTTAGCCGATGGTTTTTCACTGGAGTCTGAGTGACAGCAATTCTCCTCAAGTCTCCAGGACTCTTCTTAGTATTCTGGCCATTCTTAACAATGCTGTCGTTTGGATAGTCTCCAAGTCCTCTAGTCCCTTTAGCAATCATTTAGTTACTGTTCCAAACGTACCAATTACAATTGGTATAAGTGTCACCTGCGTGTTCCACAGATTTTTCAATTCCCTTGCAAGGTCGAGGTACTAATCCCTCTTTTCACATTCTTTCAGTTTTGTTCTGTGGTCAACTGGGAGAGCAAAGTCGACTATTTTGCAATTTCTCTTTTTTTTTTTTTTTGTTGATTATTATTAAATCTGGTCTTCTGGCCGGGACTTGGTGATCCGTTTGTAAGTTAAAGTCCCATAGGAGTTTATTATTATTATTATTATTATTATTATTATTATTATTATTAAACCAACTGGCTTCTGTATTTTCCAGCCTTCAATATCTTCCAGTGCAGAAAAAATTAGCCACTTTCAAAATTATCAAAGTTATAATCGATACCTCTTTTATAGACCCTCTACCTACCTTTTGCACTCTTTCAGGTGTCCAGATCTAATGTGTCCTTCATTTTCGCGGGGTTGGAGACCCCTCTCCACCCAATTTGGTTACAAGGATAAACTTAAAGGAGAAAATCAATGCCCAGTCTATTGGTCGTTTTATCTGGTGGTTCTTGATATTCAATGTTTACAAACTGTGGTATTTTAAAATCTGTGATGGAAGCTGAACAAATGTGTTCTGCTGTCTCTTTTAATTGCCAGAAAATTAAAGATACCAGCAGTTAATTTAATAAGAGAATTTAATACTAGTAAAGAAAATGTATACACAAAGTTGGAAGATGGTAACACATTATCATTTGAAAAGGTTTGTTATAAGATGACTGTCGCTGAACATGGTAATGAAAGGCTCAATCAATATCAACACAAAATATAGAAAATACTTCTTGACTAGAGAAAAGGTACAATATCTCGGATAAAGTTTAAAAACAAAGAAAATAATTTTCTCAATAAGCAAATGAAAAACTAATGAAAGAAATAATTGAAATTGAGATTTTTTTCCCCTATCTTCTTTATAAATCAAGAAACCTAAAAATAAAGAAATGATGCAAGGATAGGTCACTGAGTGAGAGTTGTGCATCATCTAACCCGGAAAGTAGAAAGTAAGATGCACACATTTATGTATCTCTGTAAATAACTGTCTTTCCGAAGAAGGAAAATTGTTCATGGGTATTTTAAAGGATGATTCACTGAGAAACAACTGCTATATCAAGGTGTTTAGCTTGTAAGGATTCCTGAGAAATCCAGTAAAGAATATCAGGAGGAACATATATATATATATATAAAACAAGGAACTTGTGGTGTAATGGTTACTGTTGCAGAAAATGGATATGTTGACTTGAATTTAGTTTCTTTTCTTTGTTTTTAATGGCATATCAACCTTTGTAGGCTATTTAATGCCAAAGCCATTCTCTGAGAAGAACAGTAGTAGTACTATTTAACCCATAGCTGGGAGGATAAGGGGGTTCATACCTTTCCCAAGGGTATTTGTCCGAAAGTGAACGTAATAGCGCGACTGGTGTACGAACTCGCGTACTACGATTCCGCAGTCCATCGCTTTAACCATTTCACCACAAGGACACCCCCCTGAATTTAGACCCTGGATGAGACTGTTAGCATTTTACATAGTGCTAATTCCCCTTTGGATAGGAATGAATCCAACCATTTTCCCTGCAGCAATGGCTAAAATTGTAGGGCAGACTTGGTGTTATAACCTTTGTATGGTCAAACTCTGATTTCAAACCTGTTAAACTCCGCTTAGAAAAATTGAGCTCGTGTTGCATCTTACTCATGCAGAGGGGTCGGGTCGCAAATTGAGCACTATCGGAGTTGTAACGTATATGTAAAAAAGTTATACATGAAAAATTCCTTCTCTTACGCTGAGATTGATCATGACTCTGGGGTAAGATACCAAACTGACGAAAAGTCTTGGGTTTCAATCTTGGCTTGAAGCATCTTATGGGTGTAGCCCCACTGAAGAGTTGTGATACAACAAAACCGTCTGCCAATACATTGATATATATATATATATATATATAGTATCACCAGTAAATAAACCCAGTTATGGGTTAAATAGCATGACTACAGTTCAACAAGAATGGCTTTGGCTTTAAATAACCCTCATATACTGATATGCCGTTAAATAAAGAAACCAAAACCATTAAATAAGAAAACCCCTATCAATCTTTTATAAGAAAGTTTATTTTCTTCTCAACCAAACATACCAGGATTTCATTATTTCTTGTTGAAGATTATGCAGTCAAAACGCATATTATTAGGTTTTACCTATAACCAAACACTACAGCATTTAAACTCTCTAACCAAAAAACTGACCACAGATTTACAGATATAAAATGGTTTCCATTTAACAAATGGAGATGCCACGTTTCTTTTGCATTTTTCCTCACTTCACTTGAGTTCCTTTGGAAACTATTCAAAAATCTTTCTAAAAACACCTTTTTTTGCAGAATAAGTTTTTCTCCTGACGTTGATCTAAGCTTTGGCATGGTTTGGTTGTATGGCATATCAACCGTTGTTGGTTATTTAATGCCAAATCCATTTTTATACATTTAAAAAAGTAAACTTGGCGAGCATAGTCAAGGCTGACCCAAAAGCTCCCTTTTCATTAGCTACCACCCCGAGGTGTAGGAGAGGTGCTACTTCTTTCCCTGGATTGTTCCCCTTTACCCTTGATCCGTATCTTATGATGCTGAGAGTTAAGCAAGGAGAGATCAAGTATCATTTTTTGAGTCTTTGGTGTGACTCGACCAGGGATTAAACCCCGGTCTCTTGGGTCATTGGCAAACAGTCTATCCACACGGCCAATGGGCGGTTTAGCATAAGTACACAGCTTAAATATCAAAAACAGTTCTATTTCAAACAATTTAGTTTAGCATTAGTACACAGTTTATATGACAAAACAGTTCTATTTTAAACAATTCAGTTCAGCATAAATACACAGTTTTGTTCAATTTGACCAATAGAAAGGATCCTATCAGTTGCTACCACTCTGGGCCAGAGTGGGACTGAGAGTGATGACAATGAAGTGGTACTCCACATTCCCCAAAGCTCCAGCATTACTGGAACCTGGCCATCAGATTGTTTAGTGTCCTATCTCGGACACATGTTGTGGGGTCTTACCTCTCTGCAGAGATGCAGTCAGTGTATTTGGCAGTCCCATCTGACTGGGCCAGTTGACTGAAGGTCAGAACTTGTTAAAAAAACAATAAAAAATAAACAACACAAAAGAAAAAATCGTCTTTGTCACATCACTTTTGTTCATCTTAAATGTTTAATCAAATGGGATGGACACTTCATGTCAGCCTATTCTAACTTTGATCCGGTCAAGTCTTTGGGTTGGATAGCGACAGGAAGATTCATTAGACATACTGCATAAGTTGTGTGGATGGCATAACAGGATGTGTTTCCTAAAATAAATATGAAGGTGCCGAAGCGGAAATGCTGTATAAGTTACGTGGAATGGATAACAGGATGTGCGCTTGTTTTCACAAGTAAACAGAACGTAGGCATTCCTCAATGGAAGTGTCACGTAAGTTTTTTGGGTGGCATACTAGACAGGAAGCATGTCTACATGTAATGCGTAGGCGGGACAGGTGACCGCAAGGATTGCGTAGGCATCCAGAAAATAATATAAACTAGGATATATTTCGATCCAGGTAGAACGAAGCAGAAAGGTAGAGAGGTTTTAAAGAAAAAAATGGCACCGTCACCCCTGCGCGTGCGCATTTCAGTCATCTCCGACTCGCACTTTACCCATGCGAATATTTTGGGTTATAAAAAGCAAGAAAAGATGCTGATTATATTTTTATGCGTCAACGTTGTCGTTGTTTTTCCCTGTATGCAACATTTGTATGGTTCGTTTGACTTTTGTATGAAATGAATTTATAGAAGGCGCTTTATGTTTCCTGTCTTTGGAAGCGCAAATAAGGAAATGACAAATAAAATAAGTCGGAAGAAGTGCATGTGGGAGGAGAATTTTTACAATAAAAAGTAGATTAAAAAATATCAAGTCTAAATCTTAACCTTTCTTTATCTAGAATTTAAAATCTTAGTCATGATGTGGTACACACAGCTGGGTTTATTTACTGGTAATACTATATATATATATATATATATATTGGCATCCACAGACAACTCTTCAGTGGGGCTATACCCGTAAGATGCTTCAAGCAGAGATTAAAACCCAGCTGACTTTTCGTCAGTTGGGTATCTTACCCCAGAGCCATCATCAATCTCAACGTATTTTAATAAAGTGATGATATTTAAGTATCTGCACTGCTCTTGGCACTTTATCAACCAATTTGAAAAAAAATGTATGAAACCATTCCCAGTTCTTTGTGAGGATTATATCAGTGAAGCATCTTCCAGATACCCCTGACCTAACTCCGACCGACTTTTTCTTATTTGCTAAGCCGAAAAGTCATTTAAAAGATAAGAGAATTAAGCATGTGGAGGACAATAAGGGAAATTCTATGGTTTTAGAGGTGCTTCAGCCAATGGAACCCCCACTGGATGTGTTGTATGCTTCAGTGCACTTTTCAAGATAACAAATGTCACGTTCAATATTCATTGTTGTCTTGATAAATACAGCCTCTGTAATGGTGTAATGGTTATCGTCGTAGGAATTGAACACGGTGACACGAGTTCAAATCCTCGACGAGACTGATTGCGTTTAACATTGCACTAATACCGTTGGGAAAGGTATGAATCCAATAATTCTCCCTCCAGCTATGGGTAAATAGTAGGGCAGACTAGGTTCTTCAGCCTTGGTGAGGCAACTAGTCTAGGAGAAGGAAAACTCTGAATTCAAACCTGTTAAACTCTGCTTAAAAAATGACCTTGTGTCATATCCTGCCCGAGCGGAGGGGTTGGTAAATATGCTCAGTACTATTTGAACATACTTTGTATCTATGTGGGTTTGACCTTAAGTCCATTGTCTAATAATGAAAAATATTTACTTTTACATGACAATTATTTATTTTTCATATAATATCCTTCTTTTCAATACACATCACTCAACACATAGATCAACGTTTAACAAATAACTGTATCAAGTTATTAATATAGTGATCCACTCCAGTATATTGGTGCACACACACACACACATATATATATATATATATATATATATTGTGCAGGTTGGTTGGGTTGTATGGCATATCAACCTTTGTAGGTTATTTAACGCCAAATCCATTTTTATGAAAATAATCAGTTCTATTTCAAACAATTCAGTTTAATATGAGTACACAGTTTAATTGTCAGAAACATTTCTATTTCAAACAATTCAACCAGTTATATATAACAATTCAGTTTAGCGTAAGTACAGTTTCAATGTCAAAAACAGTTCAATTTCAAACAATTCAGCTTAGCATAAGTACACAATTTAAATGTAAGTACAGTTTAATTGTGAAAAACATTTCTACTCCTAGCTATTCAGTTTAATCAAGCAGTTCTAATTCAGTTTAGTATAAGAACAGATTTTGTTTACACACAGTTAATTGTCAAAAACGTTCTATGTTAAATAATTCAGTTTAGTGTCAATACGGTTTCAATGTCAAAAAACAGTTCTATTTCAAATAATTCAGTTTAGCGTAAGCACGCAGTTTAAATGTAAGTACGGTTTAATTGTTAAAAACATTTCTATTTCAGTTTAATCAAACAATTCAGTTTAGCATAAGTATGCCGTTAGTTCTATTCAACCCATAGATACGGCCCTATCAGGTGCTACCACTCCGGGCCAGAGTGGACCTGGGAGTAATGGCAATGAAGGGGTGCTCCGTATTCCCCAAGGCCCCAGCATTACTGGGACCTCACCATCGGACTGTTTAGTTTCATATCCAGGACACATGTTGTGAGGTTTTACCCCTCTGCAGAGGTGCAATCGGTGTATTCTACAGCCCCAGCTGACTGGGCAATATATATATATTGTCATCAAGAGACAGACTGTTTTATTGTATCATATCTCATCAGTGTGGATAGACACGCGAGATGCCGGTTGAATGCAACCTTTTTGAGTAATTATATTCACTAAAGTACCCGTACACCCATCAAAAGGCCACTCCAAGAATTAATTTCTTTGAAAGGGGGCCCGGGCGTAATGTTTAAAGTGTTGGGCTGGCTCAAAGTAAGTGAATTTGAACTCCTGTCATGCTATTATATTCGCTTTCAAACTAATACCCAAGGAAAAGGTTTGAACCTTCCTCTATTCACCCATTTATGAGATAAATAGTATCAGTACTGTTCTTCTAGGATGACGGCTTTGGCCTTAGATAATCGATGAAATTTGATATGTCATTAAACAAAAAAAAACTAAACAAAACCAGTTTTTATACTTTCTGGATATGTTGTACCCTCTTAAAATGTTATTGGCAATCTCTGGGCAACAATCAACAAACCATATATATATATATATATATATATATATATATCATTAAACAATATAGACATCTTTTGTCCACAAATTTTTGTACATGTTCATTTGACGTTGGCTTAACCTCAACAACCTTGTCGAAACGACTCACTGTGCATCAATCAGACACCAATTCAATAGCACAACATGTAAAAATCATTCCTGCCCAAAAACTGAGTTTCGAAAAATTTTAACAGAAAACATAACAATATTAGAACAACAAAATAACAAACAAAAATTACAGATTCTCGAGGCGCTCCATATCAGAATGAATCAACCTAAACTCAATAGAATCAATTTCGAATTCAGTATTAATGTACTTACATGTCTTCAGTGACTGCTGCCTTCTTATAGAAACAAATTTAAGAATAAAACACTACCACAGCGTACCAGTATAAATAATAAACACTTAAAAAAATAGTGATGTATATGCAAAGGTCACATCGCTTTTGCAATATACACACCCCTGATGATGGTTCAAAATCGGGCAGAAAGTACAAGAGTAGCAATTAGTTAAGGGAATGTCAATTTACAAATAAATAAAATCAATGCAGCAACTCGAAAAGACTAATACAAAAATGTGTAGACCAAAGATGTCTATATTGTTTAATGAAATATGCATTAACGAAGAAATGCTGCCCAAATACGCACACACGCGCACGTGCACACACACACACACACACACACACACATATATATACATATATGTATATATATATTATATATATATATATATATATATATATACTACCAGTCAAATGTATTTGACCACCCTCATTTTTTTTTTATTTCCCTGAGTTACTTAATGCCAAAGCCCTCTTTGTAAAAGAACAGTACTGTTACTACTTAACCCATAGCTTGGAGGATAAGACATGTCTTACCTTTCTCAAGAGTACTGCTCCGAAAATGGATGTAATTGCATGATTAGAGTTCAATCCCACCGTCCAGCACGTTAATCATTACACTACAGAGGCTCTCACATTCTCTCTTTAATATATTGGTTTCCACTTCATTGTTTAATTACACAACAACTTCCATGGGTTATTTAATGCCAAAGTCATCCTTGTAAAAGTACAGTCGTTGTACTATTTAACCAATAACTGGTGGGGCAAAGGAAAACTTTCCCCAATGGTATTAGTCCGAAAGTAAATGTAATAGTGCGACTGGAATTCGAACTCATTACTATAATGTCACTGTCCAGCACGTCAGCCACTGTGCCACGAGGACTTGCCCAGAATCTTAATGCATATAAGTATTGTACAAGACAGAATTTTACCAATGTCACAAAAGAAGTCAAAATCTTTTATTGTCTGCATAATTTGCCTATCATTTTCTTATGAAGAATTCATAAATCTCTTCCTACAGAGTTTAATCTACATTAATCTAAACGAGAATGTTGACCCATCAGTTGACAATATTGGCATTAATAACTTTCAAACTTTGATAGCCTTGGGAGTCGGGTGGATCTAATGCCCTGAAGTTTGCACTTGAAGTTGTCTAGGCATGTACTTATGGTCAGTTTCTCAATTGAATCTGACCGTTATATGAATAGATTTGATTGTATACAAAGGAAGAGGCTGTGGACGAAGGTCAGCTCAAGCCGAAGTAAGGATCAATAGACATTTCAAATGTGTTTGGTCTGAAAACGGCTCCTTGCTCAATTATTGTAAGTTATTGTTTAATTCTTTTGTTGTTCGGCTGAGATAACTGAAGCAATCTCTGACCACTTTTGAAAAGTGAGTAAGAGAAATAAATGGCTTATGTTAGGACACGCAATTGTAGTGGTTGCCTATCTGAGAAACTGACCACTAGAAATTAAAATAACTGATGTTTAGCCTATAAATTTGAATGAAAAATCTGAATATAAATGATTTTTCTTCATGAAAATGTAGTTTTAATGAACGTGATTTCAACTAAATCAACAATAGTCCGGTCTTATGAAAAATTTAAATAATTTTTTTCTGTTTTGTTATCATAGTAACCTGCCTCAGCATCAATTTGTAATGTCTGTACCTAATACCCAGCCCTTTAGGACGAAACCAATATATCAATATTCGGTGAGAAATATGAAAGTATTCCTTCACCAGTGATTATTTCTAATGTATACAATTACAATTTAACCAATCTAGACACACTATAACGCTCACTTTCAGACTAATACCCTTGGCAAAAGGATGAACCACTTTATTCTCCTCGGCTTTGGGTTAAATAGTAATTGTACCGCTCTTCTACAAGGATGGCTTCGACGTTAAATAACCCACGAAAGTTCATATGCCATCAAATAAAGAAACCAAACCAAACCAAACCAAATAATTAAATCTAGTGGTTACTTAATGATATTTCCTTTGACCTGGTTTTCTTTTCCTTTTTTAAAGTTTCTTACCTCCTACTATCACTCTTTCACACTTTCTCTTCACTTCCGTTTCCTCTACCTCAATTTTCCTAATTCTTTCTCACTTAATATCATTATGCAATGGAGTTTGTCAAACAAAAATAAAACAGGCTGTAACCTAAAACCTATTTTGGTCGACGAACAATTCGCCATTTGGAACCCCTTAGCCGGTGAGTGTTATTGCTATAATTATTCTACATTATTACTCTACAATTATGTAGGTTTCTCGGTCAGAAAGCGCAATAGACACCAAATCAGGAGAGCCAGGAATAGGGTTGATACTACACTTTGATTTAAGAAAGGTATAACAGTTATACAATCAAATAGAATATTTTTTTATCCGTTTAAATTTCTAACAAGAAGAGCTGTTACAATTTACATTATTTATTCCAAGAGCAAATTAACAAAGAAAGGTAATTTAACTGATATGAGATATTCCAAAATATGTATCGCAAAATGAGAATCGTATACCTCTACTTTGTGTAATAGTTTTGGTCACAGAAAATGGATTTGGCAATCCGAGTTCAAATCCTGGATGAAGTTGTTTCTATTTCCCATTGGACTAATGCTCTTGAGAAAGGCATATATGCATCTGTTCTCCCCCAACTATTGGCAAATAGAATAACTGACTAGGTTCTTTAGCTTTGATTTAGCGTTGTCCTATGCTAGTCCCGTGACTACCGCGTGCGTTTCCGGCTAGTTGTTTTATCAACTCCATCTGTGCCCACGTGTTTGAAAGATCCATTGAAGAGAGATGACACAGTCAATCCGAAACTTCTGATAGTCAGGCTGGTCGGTTGGAATAAACTGCCCGGGTATTGGTTGCCCAAAGACAAGGAAACCTCTCCGTTAACAATTAACAACTATTTATTGAAACACAATAGTGTACTCCTATAGACCCCCACATATGGCCGAGGAAAAGCCGGATGACCAGCTCGAACATACATACAGCAGCTACGTGAGGATACGGGATGAATCCCTGAAGACCTGCCGGAGGCGATGAACGAAAGGGAGAAGTGGCGAGAGAGGATCAGGGATAACCGTGCAAGCAGCACGACATGATGATGATGATGATGATATATATATATATATATATATATATATATATATATATATATGGAAATTGTATTGCTTTTTGTTGTATTTAAAAGACAGATTATGTAGTTATCGAACTGGTGAGGTCTTTCTATGTTACTCAGTTTTTCGGAGAGTGAGGCTTCCTGTCTTTGTTATGGTCAACGGATTTTCTTTCCTTTACCCCAAAAAGGTATTTTTATAGAAGATTCCCCTGGGAACAAACTTTCCAAATTTGTTAACCAATCACAGATCATGTCGTATTCTTCTACTACTTTTTGATTTGACAGCCAATCAAATGTGCTGATCTAAACCTGTGGGATGGGTATCCCTGTCACATATCAGATGTTAAATGGTCATTCAATTATGCCAAAATATAGGAGCTTGGTTTAATCAAGAGTCCCAGCCCACACCTTGTTAGGGGAGTATCTCTTTTCACATTAACCAAACAAAAAAATTAAAGGTCTTATTTGACTTTTTAACCCCAATAGGCGGTCAAAAAGTGTTTTGGACGTCATGATTTTAAATGGATCAATGCACTAACAAACCCCAATGTCCTGGCGAGCCTGTTTACTTTTTGTTTAGACAATTTGAAAGTTCGCTTAGTACAAGTCCCTCATTGACCTTTTGAATTGACGTTTAAATTTCTTTCAAGGTAAATAAGTCTATTTTATTTTCTTATGAAAGAAAAATATTTTTTCCAAATAAAAAAAACGAACTATGCTCTCCATAAGTTTTTGGCACCAGTGAATACCTCATAATGTCATGAAGTAACCAGTCTAGGAGAAGGAAAACTCTGAATTCAAAGCAGCTTTTATTATCATTATCATTAAGTCATGCCAACAATACAGATTTCTCTCTCTTCCAATATATCCCCACCATCCATCGCTCCAAGCAGGTCATCCTGATTGCACACAGTGTTTGTACACAACTGTTATATGTAAGTCTTTTGCTGTTGTATGGTGTGTCTATCTGTAATAGGAGAACATTGCTAATGAGTTTGTCCTTGCTTCTCCAGCAGTGCATCGTATGATTTGTTTGTCTTACTTGGATGGTTCGTGGGATGAGATATAAGTCGTCATACAGCTGCTGTTTTGTGGGCTGTTGCTTCCAGGATTTGTTCAAAGCAAAATTCTTGTGCCATTCTCATCTAGCATTTTCTCCGTGCCTTCTCTCAACATCTAAGCGGTGCATCCATACATTAATAATGACATAGCTACGGCTTGGAAGATTTTTTTTCAACAGGGTTGCTGGTGTCTTGCAGGGAGATACATTTGCGCCAAATGTTTGTAATTTGCCCAGATTGCGTAATATAAACTTAAATAGATCTAATAAAAGAAAATGGTTTCACACTAAAAAAAAAAAAGCAAGAAGCAGATGATATCCTGCTGAAACTATGACAGATGCATGACTGCACAGATGATCTAGCGCTTCTCACAAATATATCTGGGCGAGCCGAATCCCAGCTGTATAGTCTAAAGCAAGTTGCAGGAGGTATTGACCTTTGTGTGAACACAAATTAAACCGAGTTCAAATCAGCCTTACTCCGCTTAAAAAATTGCCCTTGTGTCACATCCTGCTCGTGATAATGTTATACAATGGATAATTATGATATAGCAATATATACCCGTTGTGTAATGGTTATCGTCGTAGGAAATGGACACGGCGACACGAGTTCAAATCCTGGACGAGACTGATTGCATTTCGCATAGCACTAATACCATAGGGAAAGGTATGAATTCAATTATTCCTCCTCCAGACTAGGTTCTTCAGCCTTGGTGAGGCAACTAGTCTAGGAGAAGGAAATCTCTGAATTCAAACCTGTTGAACTCCGCTTAAAAAATTGATCTTGTGTCATCTCCTGCCCGAGCAGAGGGGTTGGGTAAATATGATAATATCGCAATACCAATAAAAACACTTTCTGTTTTATTTTTACGATCACCTGCCCAAGGATTAGACTGTAATATCTGTGCTTAATGTCAAGTCCTCCAGCCCCAAACTTAAATTAAATGGGAAAAATGAAAGTGTGTTATTGAGAAAAGTAAATGGAAGAAACTAGAGAAAAAGGATACGAAAAGCAGATGTTTAGAAATAAATAAATCATGGTGGTCATGGTGTGCTGACAGCATGTATTCCCAAGACTCTCACTCGTCATCTGTTCCTATTAACCAATGCTCTTAGTAAGTCCACAATAGAGCTTCCAGCATCTGTACAGAACTGTTTAGTGTAAGTTATCGCTGGTCAGGCAACACTACGTTGTCCATGTGTAGGGTTCAATAGAAGAATTTTGCTTTTGAGCTCGTCTTTATTTTACCAACGGTGCCAAACATGTTCTTTGATGGTTTGTGAGATGGGAGGTCGGTGGCCGAATAGCTGTTGTTTTTGGAGTTCTGCTGCCATAATTTGTTCAAAACACCACACAAAATCCTTGTGTATGTGTCATATAGGTTTTTTTTCCCAAACATTTCAATAGAGCCCAAGGGGTGCAGCCATACAATAGAATTGACACAGTAACAACTCGGAAAAATTCTTGCTTTATTTTATCAGGGATCAGATTTCCATATAGTCGACAACCTGTCAATCGCAGTCCATGCATTACCTATGCTTACGTTGACATTGCTTTCAGTAGACGAGATATTGTTATCGAGGTATATGTTTTGGTCTACCAATTTCAGAGGCTTGCTATTTGGTGAGAAGATGAGTTGTAGTTGAGGGTGACCAGAAGGCTCCCTTTTCAATAGCGACTACACCAAGGTGTAGGGTAGGGCGCTACTCCTTTCTCTGGATTGCTCCACTTTACCCTTGATATATACCTTATATTCCGGAGTGTTAAGCAATGAGGTATCAAGTACCATTTTTTGAGTCTTTGGTATGACGCGACCTGGTACTGAACCCAGGTCTCCCGGAACATTGGCGAACACTCTACCCACTAGGCCAATCCTGATTAAATCATATAAACTCTGTTTCATCTAAGTTCACATCAAAACAAAGACCTCTTGACGCTTGAAAAAGATTCAACACAAGCAGGAGTACTTGTGAGAAGCGCTAGATCATCTGTGTAGTCTTGATCGGTTATAGTTTCTGTGGAAATTTACTAAGCATTTTGCTTAGATGTGGCACAAGGCCATATGAAAGGGGCACCCAATGAGACTCGAACTCACTCGTGTTGGTTAGCTAGTCGAGCTTGCTAACCATTACACCACCAGAGGCGCCTCGGTTATAGTTTCTGTGGGATATCATCTGCTTCTTGGTATTTTTTTAGTGTGAATCTGTTTTTTTTTATTTTCATTTATTTTATTGACGTTCGTCGTTTGTAATCTAAGCAGATTACCGACATAAATGATATTAATGTATCTCCTATGTACCATGTTCTTTGCTGGGATTATCACATATATCTAATGAATAGATTGTCTAGAAAGCTTCACCGATAAAATAATTATGTAAAATACTTATACTTACACGAATCAATCAATTTAAAACGATACTTTCTACTTAACGAATAATTTTGTCTTTTTTGCATATTACATAATTTACCGGTCAAATTTGTTGTATCAAACCTATTGTTCTGAAAATTGAGTTTCCAATTTCTTTCTTTTTTTTTTTTTGCTTATTATGATATGAAAAAAATATCATCATACGGACATTAGATTCTAAGAAATGGATAAAGATATTCAAAATTGATAGGTGTACGAATAATTTCGTCGTTGATTGTAGAATTAGAATACAATGATTCCGGTAGTGGTTGGACATTTGTCTCCTCATCTGCGTAGAAAAAGATATGCGTACATAACTCTCTTCCAAAATGAAAATTAGTGAAACAAAAATATATCACGTCTGAGTCATCAGTTATTTGGTTTGGTTTGGTTTGGTTTCTTTATTTAATGACATATCAACACTTTTTAGGTTATTTAATGCCAAAGCTATTCTCCGAGAAGAACAGTAGTGGTACTATTTAACCCATAGCTGGGAGGATAAGGGGGTTCATACCTTTCCCTCGGGTATTTGCTCGAAAGTGAACGTAATAGCGCGACTGGAGTACGAACTCGCGTACTACGATTCCGTAGTCCATCGCTTTAACCATTACACCACGAGGACACCCCCTCAGTTATTTGAGTAGTCATTTATTGAAAAATAAAAACAGAGAATGCATATGTACTCATGCCACATTTGATACATGTTAACATATACAAAAATATTTACAATGCTGTAATCACAGTTCTTTGTTCTTCTTTCCTTATATGAGGAGTTTTCTAGTCAGTTCGAGGAATACATTCTGCCTATATCGGCGCTCGACATTAGGAACCGAGAATGTCACATCTTGAGTTGATCCAGAACTTCCTGTGTCCCTTAACACAGGGTTCGTATTTTAGAATCCTAAACCGTTATAGGAGCTGTAGGAATGCTTCTCAGCCCTTGTGTCTTAAAATCACTAAATAACACAGAGAGAACCCAATCGAGAATTATGTGTGTTACATGTTATGTCAACTCCTGCACAAAGATCGTTTCCAGCTACAGTCCAACCAATGCCAGTAATAAAGGGAATATGACAACCTTCTACAATGAGCTATCAACCATTGCTGAACATATTCCCAAACACCAAACATTATATAACTGCGTAAATTCTTATTTTTAGAGGATACAAACTCAATAAAAAGTGAATAAAATGTTATATTCAGTTTAAAAATTAGCAGCCCCAAATTCCAAAACGTCAATGCGATTTATTCACTGGAGATGTTTTTTCCAGAATTTCACTGCCAAAAGTTGGGGGTACGTATAATACACGAATGAGTGTTATACACGGCCAATTACGGTATATTCTTTTTTTTTACACTTTATTAAATTTAACGCTTACATCCATTATGATGTTAATTATCCGCCAAAAAATCAAATAAAACCTCGGTCAAGGTGGGTTTTCGTGATCTTCGGAAGTCACTGTGAGTGTATCCGCTTCTCGCAATCAAAGGAGAGTTTTTTTTAAGCCGTTGGAGAAATCTGTTTTCGGCATTTAACAGTAATAAACATTTGAGTTGATACGTCCACTCTCTGCAGCAAGTAGTAAGTAATGAGTTTTAAAAGTGAAACAGCAATTTTCAATGAAAATAAATTTGATCAGTTTTCTTCTCTTTTTAAAATAAAACAAAAACCTCAAAAATTCTCTACGATATAAACTATCATTCCTTACTGGAAACTTATGTGAGATACTTAGATTCATTTTCGACTTGTGAATGCAATTCCTTGTTAAGAACACAATTCTCTCTATTTTTCACAATACTGAATTTCTTTCCTTCATTTAATGATAATTCTAAATAATAGAAAATCGATGAGTTTCTTGCATCATGCAATCTCTCTAGGCACTGAGCTGGCCCTTTACATTATACCATTATTAATTAGAATGCATAAATAAATAAATAGATAAATAAAATTTAAACTAAAAAATGTTAATTCTGAATTTGAATGACCCAAGGTGAATCATGTCAATACAATAAAAGAATAATTAATAACTCATTAATTATAATTAGTAATTGTGGGTAAATCTCAACAAAGTAAATATATATTTATTTTATATTTCCAAGTAATTCCGGTAGTTTACCTTCAGGAATAAATCCTTCAAGAGACTTATAGTTATTGTGCTAATGGAAAATAATACCAGTAGCCATCAGCAGTTCACGTTTTTTTAAAACAAAAATAAGAGGAAAAGGTTGGTTCAACATCTTTATAAAACAAATTCAATAATATATCAACTAAATAAAAAAAATAAAAAAACTTAAAGTGATATTTCAAAAAATAATATAAAATAAATAGAATAATGTACAGACTTAAAAAAACGGGGGAAAAAAAAAGAATTATATTGTATTAATGTCACTGATTTTTGGTCTTGACAATTACCAAAAGGAATACTAGATATTCAAAAGGAAATGAAATAGATAACTGGCAATTGTTTGGTTAATTCAATCAGAAGAAAACAGGAAATGGCATCTGATCCTGACATTAAGTTGTTAGCACCCAAGAAATAATTGAAGAATAAACTCCATATGAATTTGAATTAGTTTCTGGCGCAATGAATATTATTAGATCTGAAAAAGGCTATTGGTTCAAAATGCTGGACACTGAATAATGTCCAGAAGGATGAAAATATGTTCAGTAGATATACAGATATAGAGATGGTCGTAGTGTAATGGTTATTATCTTAAGAAATTGAACCTTGCTCGAGTTGTTTATATTTCGCATAGCGCTAATGTCTTAAGGAAAGGTGCGCCACCAACTATTCTCACTCACCTATGAATAGATAGTTGGGCAGACTGGACTCTTTAAACTTAGTATAGCAACCAATCTAGGAGAAAGAAAACTCTGAGTTCAAACCAGTTGTACATGTGAAGAGAAATACGGTCCGCCAGGGTATACCTGCCCAAGACACAATATATGAGCACTGCTCCTACGACCAAAACCAGATTACGCGACCTGCGTTGAAAATATAAAC
>OY757916.1:26168123-26295623 GCA_963585895.1 Sepioteuthis lessoniana | reverse complement strand
TGGATCGCCATACTTGAAATCACTTAAATGTGCACAGATAAGCGAGATCTTGTTTTGTTTAAAATGTTACCAACAATCTATTAGTTGGGGTGTCCTCGTGGTGTAATGGTTAAAGCGATGAACTGCGGAATCGTACTCCAGTCGCGCTATTACGTTCACTTTCGGGCAAATACCCTTAGGAAAGGTATGAACCCCCTTATTCTCCCTCCAGCTATGGGTAAATAGTAGGACGGACTAGGTTCTTCAGCCTTGGTGAGGCAACTAGTCTAGGAGAAGGAAAACTCTGAATTCAAACCTGTTAAACTCCGCTTAAAAATCGACCTTGTGTCATATCCTGCCCGAGCGGAGGGGTTGGTAAATAGTACCAACAATCTATTAGTTTACAAATCAAATATATCTAATATATATATAAACTGGATTTGGCATTAAATAACCTACAAATGTTGATATGCCATACAACCAAACCCAACCCAACCCAACCAAAAAAGCTGGTTGGACGTTTTCTCGAAAGAAGCAGAGGTTTTGCGAGTGAGGAATTAAATAGTGAAATTAAATAAAGAAAAATGAAATATAAAATAAAGAGATTGAAAAATATAAAATATTAAAAAATTGAAAGTCTATGAAAGAAATGATAGCGGAATGAAAAAGATATTAAAAAAAATATAGCAAAAAACGAAAAAAAATTAAAAAAAGAGAAATAAGAAACAAGAATAAAAGAAAAAATAGAAAATAAGTGGGATTTTTTCATGGAAATTAAATTAGAAAAGAAAAAGAAATGTTACATTTGAAAAGAGAAACAGAAAATGAAAGAGAAAATGAAGCCCGAGAAGTATGTCATGAAAAACTATCAAAAAGAGGAAAAAGTAAAAGACAGACAGACAGACAGACAGACAGAAAAAATTGATTACGAAATATATACTGAGAAAGAAATAGAGAAATAGGGATAAAGCTAAAAGAGAAATATATATATATATATATATATATGTGTGTGTGTATATTCGCACACAGACATATATATATATATATATATATATATATATATATAGAGAGAGAGAGAGAGAGAGAGAGAGAGAAAGAGACCAAGTGACAGACAGATACTGACAAAGAGAGAGAGAGAGAGAGAGAGAGAGAGAGTGAGGGAGCCAGACAGAAAGACAGACGGAAAAAATTGATAACGAAATATATATTGAGAGAGAAAAAGAGAAATAGGGATAAAGCGAAAAGAGAAATAAATAAATAAATAAATAAATAAATATATATATATATATATATATATATATATATATATATTCCCACACACAAATATATAAATAAATATAAAGATATTTATATATAGAGAGAGAAAGAGAGATAGACCAAATGTCAGACAGATAGAGACAAACAGACTCAGAGTGAGAGAGAGAGAGAGAGAGAGAGAGAGAGGTGGGGGGAGTGAAGGAAAAGCTTTCGTGAGAGAAAAGCAAATATTTGTTTAGCTAATGCAGGAAACAAAAAGAGATACAATTCTCTGTTATTTCTTTTGTTTGTTTGTTTGTTTGTTTGTTTGCCATTATTCAAGATGTTTATGTCATGTTCTAAAGAGACACTGAAATAAAGATGAGGAAGTATTCAAACATCGGCTGCTGGAGTGAAACATAGAGGATAGGACTTAATTAGAATCTAAATACTCACGTACACAAGAATAATAAAAATATAAAGAAATTAGATTAAAGTCTACACACACTTACCTATATATATATATATATATATATATATATATATATATATATATATATATATATAACTCTGTGAATGATAGAAATATATGGAAAGTTTGATAAATCAAACACTTAACTCATATTTAGATGTGTGATATTTCATCTTTATTTCATCTTCACAAACTTCTTCAAGACCTCGAAGAAGTTCGTGAAGATGATATAAAGCCAGAACGAAATAAAATCAACTCAACAAAATATTTGCCAGTATTCATTTGGGAGCTTCATTGATGAATACTGTCGTATCGTTGTAAGTCAAAGATACACAGTGAAAATAGAGCTAATTATTAATTAACTCAAGTGGTACGGTCTGACTAGTATTATACGTCTCACGCTGTTGGTGTTACGTCCGAAGTTGGTCTTACTACTGACCGATCTCCTGTCAGTGCTGTCTCTCTTTCTGCTTCTCTTTCGGCTTCACTCTGCGTAAGAGACATAGCGTCTTTTATACTTCTGCGATACCAAAAGTCAAGTGGTATGAGCCACTACACAACAAATAACTTCATTACTTCTATTGTTGTTAGAAATAATAATGGTCAACAGGCTGGATTGCAACATCATCGTAATAAGTTCAAACTCCAGTCATGCAATGATATTCACTTTTGGACTAATACCCTTGGGAAAAGTATGAACCCACTTAACTCCTCAGCTATAGGTTTAATAGTACTACCTCTGTTCTTCTACAAGGATGGCCATGGCATTAAATAACCTACAAAGGTTGATATGTCATTAAAACAATATTAAAGAAACCAAGTATATTTCTATTATTGTTGTTGTAAGCTAAATTTTACGATGATTATCAATTTGATCCCATAAATATTATGTTGAATTATTTTCTCTTTTCTTTGATAGCATCATTTAATCCTCTTCAATATCTATCTATCTATCTATCTATCTATGTATCTATCAATGTGTGTGTGTGTGTGTGTGTGTGTGTGTGTGTGTGTGTGTGTGTGTGTGTGTGTGTGTGTTATGTATGAGTGCGTATATATATACATATATAGAAAAAATATATAGAAAAAATATATAGAAAAATATATAAAAAATATATTGAAAAAACAAAAGCGATCACATTAGGATTATAAATTTATTTCCATCCTGTTATGGGTTTTTGATACCAGGAAAATTTAAATGTTCACAGTTGAATGTTTTTTTTTGTCCTGAGGGAATTACTCCCAACTCCAGTTTAACTGGACCGAATAATACCAATATACACACACACACACATATATATATATATATATATATATATATGCATTTGTTCATGTGTGTAAATATATGCATATATATGTACATATGAATATGCGTATTTGTATATGTGCATGTGTGTGGGGGGTGCATGTGCATGTCTGTGTGGTGAGGGTGTATATACATATATATATATTTATATATATATATATAATGTGTGTGTGAATATATTTATGCATACATTTAGAACATGCCCCTTCCATGTTTAAAAATATTCCCCAAATGAGGACTTCATTTGTCAGTTGTCCTGACAACTGACATATAAAGGTCAGTGGAACTTTTTTCCATGAAAACTTTTCTTGCTAGGTCCAAAGTAGTTGAGACTTCTTGATGGCCACAAGGGGCAAATTGTAATGCTTGCAAACGGGATCTTGGTTGCTGAGCCATCAATGATCTTGCAGTTGTCAACTTTGACTCTCATTGGGCTAGACAGGTGTTCAGAGAATCTTAGTCTGTTTAGAAAATCACACCTGCTAAGGAAAAAAAAAAACTACAAGAACGCAAAATTGGGAGGGGTTGACCGGTAGATTAATTCCACTCCTGTTTCTTAATTGTTCTAACACCTAACATTTTGACTCCCTCTGCCCACGACTAGGAATGAAATAATTTGTAATTTGATTTCCACTTTTATTCTTATTTTTATGCTTATTTTTATTTTTTTATTTTCTAATTTTTATTTTTTATTTTTTTATTTTCTAATTCCTTTATTTTATCTTCTGAATAGGAACTGTAACTCCACATTTGCTACTCTGTGACAAGAGAGAAGCATGTAAATAGTCATCTGACAAGACGGAGAGTATAGTAATACTCTCCGTCGAAATAAATTCATTATGATGACTTAACCAACTTTGAGTCTCCATCAAATTGTACTATATATATATATATATATAAACTTAGAACCATTTAATTTTGTTGACTAAACTGAATAGCTTGAAATAGAAATGTTTTTGCCACTTAAAGTGCATACTTATGCTAAACTAAATATTTATGCTAAATTAAATAGAACTGTTTATAGTTATAAAAAAATGGATTTGGCATTAAATAACCTCCAATGTTTGATATACCATAAAACTAAACTAAAAGAAAGAGATGATTATGGACAGATAATTTATTCAGAATAATCATGGAATAAATAATACAATAATTTCAAAGTTTCTTTCAAGAATATGCAAATGGCACAAAATTATATAAATATGTTTATGATTATAAAGAAATGAGGTTTCAGGAAATTATAGATTATGGCTAGAAGAAAAATCTTTCCAAATTTGCAAAATAAAAGAGTGGAGGGGTTAATGAGATTCTGCCATGAAAGAAAATATTTACTTTGCAACTTGGCGCCAGATTAAGCCACATGACTTATAATGCCAACTTTATAATAGTCTCATGGCTCAAAAAGTGTTAGCCCAGTCAGCTGGAGCTGTAGAATACACCGACTGTGTGAAGGAGGACTTGAAGTATAAGACACCCCGAACCCCACCACAATGAGTTTCTTGGATATGACCGTAAACAATCTAATAGTAAGGCTCCAGTAATGCTGGAGCTTTAAGGATGCTGAGTACTCCTCATTGCCTTCGCACTCAGGTACATTGTAGTCCGGTGACTAGCACTTGATGGGGTGATATCTATTGGTCAAATAAAACTGTTTGACATTTAAACTGAGTGCAAACAAATGACTTGTGATCAATTCAATTGTTAGAAATAGAACTGTTTGATCATTTAACTGTGTGTGAACAAATGACTGATGTTTTATTAAATTGTTAGTCATACATAGCAATACCTGAAACATTTAACTGTGTGCAAACAAATGTGTAATATTGAATAGAATAATTAGTTTTAAATAGCAATGCTTGTAACTACTATAATGTGTGCAAGCAAATGATTAATGTTGAATAGAATTAGTCATGATTGCAATAATTGAAGCCATTTAACTATGCTGAAACATTTTGTGATACTAGCGTGCAAACAAATCAATTCTAACTGATTTAAAAATGATTTAACCGACAAACTAATCTCTTACGTATCATGTATATCTATTTAAAAGTGAGCAAACAAATAACTGATGTTAAACTGTTACTCTTACACAGCAATACTTGACACTGTTTAATTGTGTGCATAAACTGAAGGCAACCAAATCATTTATGCTAAACTGAATTGTTAGAAGTAGAACTCTTTGATCATTTAACTTTGTGTAAACAAACGACCGATGTTTAACTGAATTGTTAGTGATACATAGCAATACTTGGAACCATTTAATTGTGTGCAAACAAATGACTTATGTTGAATAGAATTATTTGAGTTAAAGAGCATTACTTGAAGCCACTTAACTGTCTACAAATAAATGATTAATATTGAATGGAATTATTAGTGTAAGATAACAATAATTAAGATCATTTAACTGTATTGAAACAAAAGCAATATTAGTGTGCAAACAACTTGAAAAATGAAATTGCCCACAAACTGCGTGCAAACAAATGACTGATGCTGAACTGAGACTGTTATATCGCAATACTTGAAACCATTTACCTGTGTGTAAAAAATGAGCTCAGGCTCATTTAAAAATGTTATCAACAAAATGTGTTTACAAATCACATACTTGATATGTATGTATAAACAGGATTTGGTATAAAATAACCAACAATGGTTGATATGCCAAATGAATCCAAATTACATTTAATATATATGTATAAAGTGGATTTGGCATTAAATAACCTACAAGGGTTGATATGCCATAAAACCCCTCCAAACCAAATCATATATATTCTATATATGTGTAAAAAGACGATTCGGCATAAATAATCTGCAAAGGTTGATATGCCACAAAACCCGACCAAGCCAGATCATATATATTTAATATAAATGTAAAAAGACAATTTGGCATTAAATAACCCACAAGGGTTGATATACCATAAAACCAAACCAAACCAAACCAAACCAAACAACTGAAAAGAAGAGTACATATTTGTTTCGATAAGGAAGCTTGACATGTTGAATACTCGCCCGCCTGAGGATCAAAAGCATTAAACTATGAGTCATAGGGTTTTATCCTGTTTTATATCTTATTTTCTCTACTTTAAATAATTAGGGATATTTGTCTGCATTTTCCTGTATTGATCATTATAAAGAATTTATGGATGAAAAATGCTTTAATGTTTGGTTGTTTGGATGTAATGGCATATTTTGTAGGTTATTTAATACAAAATGCATTTTGATACAAATAATCAGTTCTATTTCTAACAATTCAGTTTAGCATGAGTACACAGTTTTATTGTCAAAATATTTCTATTTCAAATTATTCAGTTTAGTCAAACAGTTCTAATTCAAACAATTCAGTTTTGTATAAGTAGAGTTTTTTGTCCACAAACAGTTAAATGTCAAAACAGTTCTATTTTAAACAATTCAGTTTAGCGTAAGTACAGTTCCAATGTCAAAAACAGTTCGATTTCAAGTAATTCAGTTTAGCAAACAAAAATAGTTCTATTTCAGGCAATTTGGCTTAGGATAAGTATGCAGTTTAGTTCTATTTGTCCCATAGGTGGGACCCTATCAAGTGCTACCACTCCGGGCCAGAGTGGACCAGGAGGCAATGGCAATGAATGCGTGCTCCGCATTCCCCAAAGCTCCAGCATTACTGGAATCTCATCACCAAATTAATTAGTGTCATATCCAGGACACGTCTTGCCCCTCTGCAGAGAAACAGACGGTGTATTCTACAGCCCTAGCTGACTGGGCCACAGAACACTTGTTGGGGGTGGGTCTCACCCCTCTGCAGACATGCAGTTGGTATATTCTACAGCTCCAACTGACTGGGCAATGCTTTTAGTGATAATTTTATAATCATAATTGTGTGTGTGTGTGTGTGTGTGTGCACTCATATGTTTGTGTGTGTGTGTATGTATGTATGTGTATTTGGAATTTAATCGTTTGTTGTGCACCGCAAATCATTAAATTCCACTGTAAGGATCGAGTGAATTTTTTTTGTGCAGTAAATCAGTGCTACTGACTGCTGCTTTGTAGTGAGTTTCTTGTTTCACATCATCATAATATAATGAAAAAAATATATATATATATATTTATAATGAACTAATGTAGCACAGTAATGAAAATGAACAAAATTTTTCTCCATTATTTGATATTATTCTTTTTACACACTGTGATTCAATGCAATGGTTAGAAATACTCAGAACTTGATCATAAATCAAATAATGATATGGTACAAATATAGTACTGGATCATTGGACATTAGAAAACCTCATCATTTAGTTTGTGAAGCCCTGATCTTAAAACATCTGGAGACAATCACCTTTGTTCTTGATTCAAGGAACATGGCAAGATATGCTAAGAAATATAAATTGAAAAGCTTAAGATATCTGAATCTGCAGCTCACAGTCCAGCAGGATAATGCATCTATTTCATGCTACAAAGTCACGCAATGATTTCTTTAAGAGCAAGGTATATGAATATATTAGTCTGAAAAGTCAACAGTCTGGATCTCAAAGTTTATTGTAAATATTTGATGATAGTTGAAAAGGAGAACTTTTTAAAGTAGAAGGCAATTTAATATGGTGAGTCTAATGTTTTGCAATATTTTGGTACAAGCTAGTTTGCAGCGTGTATATCATGTACAAAGGTTAATCAAAAGTTTTGCAATATTTTGCTACATGCTAGTTTGTGATGTGTATATCATGTGCAAATGTGATTCAAAAGTTTTGTAATATTTTGCTACATGCTAGTTTGTGGTGTGTATATCATGTACAAAGGTGAATCAAAAATTTTGTAATATTTTGCTACATACTAGTTTGCGGTACTTATATTACATGACCAAATAAATTAAAGTTGTAGAATGTACTTGCTATGGTTGGCACTATCATGCCATTTGGTATGCTGATGTTAGCATTGCTTTACATAGATGAATGTGCAATGTCGTCTAATTCTAAAATTTTTTCTTTACAAGTTTGATTTGGACTATAACACTGTGGAAGCAAACGAGACGGTTCAAGAAATTTTGTTTGGGTTTCAAGAAACTGGATATTCATGTAAGGGCAGGTAACTTTGGAGAGTAGCACCTGGAGAGTGTCAGGTGAGCTTAGCAACTCACAGCCCAGTGTGGTTCTTCACATTCACAACCTTTACAAAAGCCTTCAGACCCACAATATCATGCATCATATTACCAAAATATTGTAAAAAATTTTGACTTCCAAATATATTTCATTACCCATATATTCTTTTTTGCTACAAATGAAATCAGTTGTTTTGTTTTGTTTGGTTTGGTTTGGTTTGGTTTTATGGCATATCAACCATTGTTGGTTATTTAATGCCAAATCCTGTTTTTACATATATATTAAATATATGATTTGTAAACACATTTTGAAGATACACAGAGTCAAATGATCAAGCAGTTTAATTTCCAACAATTCATTTTACCAGAAGTCAACAAAGTTAAATGGTTCCAAGTATTTTTATGTATCACCAACAGTTCAATTAGATATCAGTCATTAGTTTATATACAGTTAACTAATCAAGCACTTCTATTTCTAACAATTCAGTTTAGCATTAGTCATTTGTTTGCACACAGTTCAAATGTCAAACATTTCTATTTGACCCATAAATAGGACCCTACCAGATGGTACCACTCCCAAAAAGAGTGAAACTGGGAGCAATGGCAATGAGTGGGTACTCTGCATACCCCAAACTCTAGTATCACTGAAGTCTCACCATCAGATAAAGGTCATATCCAGGAAACTAGTTGGGGGCTGGTTCTTACCCCTCCACAAAGATGCAGTCAGCGTATTCTACTGCCCAAGCTGACTGTGTTGTTATATTTTGTGCATCAACACTGGTCCAAAGTCTATCAAATGATGACTTTTCAAGATTTACCAAAATTACTTACTTTGGCCTTACATTACCCAAATGTAGCAAAACTTTTGACTTACTCAAGTAATATGGTGAAGGAATTTAAAACTGATCTCTTAGCAGCTTGGAATTAAATGTCTGATAAATTTCTTCATGATTTGATTTAATTTTCCAAGCAATTAACAGTAATTAGTTCTGAAAAAGAAAAATTTTAGAGTCATTTGTGTTTTTTTTTTATTGTAAACATATGTTATATAGCAATTTTGATACAAGTTTCTTTATCATTTATTTTACAATATGAATTTTGTATAATAGATATTCATTACACTTTTCAGACTTTTTCCTTTGGTTAGTCTTTATATAAATGCAGTTTTATTATGTTGGTTGGTTGTTTTGTTTTATGGTGTATCAGTCCTTTTCGGGTTATTCAATGCTGAATTAAATTTCAAACAATTCATTTTAAGTACAGTTTGTGTTTACAAACAGTTACATTTCAAAACAGTTCAGTTAAATGTCAAAACATTTTCATCATTAAGGGTTTTCGGACTATTGTCTTCATCTTTATAGTTATTTTCCACAATGTTTCGGCCGATATGTCCTCCGGCCATCTTCAGTTGTTTGTTGAATTAGGGAACCTTCATGGAACTTCAAACAAACATTTTGTCAAAACATTTCTATTTCAAACAATTCAGTTAAGCATAAGTACACAGTTTAAGTGTCAAAATGGACCTATTTCAAGCAATTCAGTTTAGCAAAAGTTCACAGATTAGTTCTATTTCACCCATAGATAAAACCCTATCAGGTGCTACCACTCTAGACCAGAGTGGACCTGGGAACTATGGCAATGAAATGATACTCCGCATTCCCCAAAGCTCTAGCATTACGGGAATCTCACCATCAGGTTATTTAGTGTCATATCTCGGACAATTGTTGGTGGGGGTCTTACCCCTCTACAGAGAAACAGTCAGTGTATTCTATAGCCCCAGGTGAATGGGCAAGCAGTTTTGTTAGCACAATCACTACTGATAGTATAATAAATACTTATTTACCATTTTTATCATTATACTAATGATATGATACATGCAATAAAAGTTATTAATGAATAAATCTTGATAAATTTTACTTGATTTTTCTTTCTTTCAGTTTCTTTGCTTTTAATGGCATATCATCCTCCCTGGGTAATTTGATGCTAAAATCAGCTTTGTAGAAGGACAGTAGTGGTACTATTGAATTAATAGCTCAGTGGTCAAAAAAGGGTTCATACCTTTGCCAAGAGTATTTGTCTGAAACTGAACAGAAAATGACAACTGGATTTTAAACTAGCATTCTGTTGTGATGTTGGTAAAAGAAAGACACGGGGAACACAAAAAAGTAGATAGAAAAACATATATATTTAAGTAACAGAAACAAAATACAAGTAAACTGGCTTAGACAATCGTTAGCTGAGAGTCTAGTTGGGTAGCGACTATTGTCCACTACACAAGTGGTATCTCACGTGATTGTGTCATGTGGGTTTGGATCAACTCTGGTGAACTCCTGTCAATACTCCGTTGATGTGTATTTATGGAGGAAGGTAAGTCCAACATGTAGGGAGTACAACACATACCATGATCTCAAAGTCCAGTATGTCAGCCATTACACCACAGAGACTCTTTCAATCCTTCTTTCTGTTTTACCTAAAGTTTCTTCAGGAATATGGTAGGGAAAAAGTCATATACTTTTTGTGTAAAAATAATGATATTTCAAATATAACTCCACACAAAAACAAAATATGTGCCTATAAGGAGAACTGTTATTATTACAATTATTTGGTGAATGAGTAGAGTGTTCACCAATGGTCCAGGAAACTGGGGTTCAATCCCAGGGTGAGTCATAGCAAAGACTCAAAAATGGTACTTGATGCCACCTTGCTTAACACTCAGCATTATTAGGTTAGGATCAAGAGTTAAGTGGAGCAATCCAGGGAAAGGAGTAGTACCCTTCCATACACCTAGTTATTGAAAAGGGAGCCTTCAGGTTACTCTTGACCGCGATTGCCAACTTTACTAAACGTAATAAAGAATTAAAAAACAATTTCAAAAGTAAAATTTCCAAAAAAACAATCAGATTAGCTGTTAGTAGTAGAAAAGTTGTTATTTATTAACTGATTAATATCTTGTCTTTAATTGGAATCATTTTGAGATGAGTCTTCTTAATCTGAGAATTAATTTTTATTTATTGCGGACTTTTTTCCTCATCTTGGTAGTTTTTTTGTTGTTTCTTCTTTCACTACGTTTCGGCCAAATTTCACCTCTGGCCTTCTTCAGGTGATTTACCGCGACCTCAGATAGGAATGCTGAGTCTTGTAACCATATCCCCAGTAATTACTGTCTTCCATAGTCGTTGTCTATTGCACCACGTTTTTGACCAAGTAAACCTCTGGCCGGCTTGGGTAGGATTTGAAACCGCTATCTTCTGACAATGCTCACCTGGAACCGTAGAGACTCAATGCCTCTATCCGCTGTGCCACGGGCCCCGAAGGGCGATCAAGGATGGATTTTTTGGTCTTATAAATCCTTATCTGGTCTTCCAGAGTCGGGTCTGTACCGAAAATGATGAGGAAAATGATGAGGACAAAAAAGTCCGCAATAAATAAAACTTAATTCTCAGATTAAGAAGACTCATCTCAAAATGATTCCAATTAAAGATAAGTACAAAAATTCGGTACGGACCCGACTCTGGAAGACCAGGTAAGGATTTATAAGACCAAAAAATTAATTCTCTGATTAATATCTGCTAAAAAAAATATTGATTTTAGCATTCTTTTAAAATAAGCATGAGTATTAAGTATGGTCTACCAAATGTGTTGTATAGCCATAACCATAATGATATCAATCACAACAGCGATACAATACATACACAAATACAACACACGGGTGGACTCTGTTGTTTCAAGTATGAATGTTTATTAATTTCTTGACTTCGGTTCTTCGACATGAGAAGAGAGACACAATTCTTACTATGCTGACCCCCACACCAACGCACAGCGCATCTTGTGATGTTTAAGATCTCAATTCATCTCTGCTGGTCAAGATCCGAAAAACTTAACCGCCACCGCAACGGTAGAAAACTCAACTCTCTGCCTCCATGGTCCTATCTCAACTGTCTCTTTTCAAAATCCTCAAATTCTTAGGACCATCTGTTCCTGGCATGATGTCATCCACACTCTAGCCCCATTTCCTGTCTGGGGGTTTATTACGACAATGGTGATTTTTCATATCCTTTGCACGCGAACGTATAGCTGCACCCAATGACTTTGCACATGGACTCTTAACCTGAATAGTTCAAAGCCCAACCAAATTGAATGATAAAATATAATTAATGAAAAATGATTGATATAAAAAATATCATTCCTTAATTATTAAGGAATAATGTAAATTTATTTTGAACTAACTGACCTGAACTGAAGGCATTAAATAACCTCCAAAGGTTGATATGCCATAAAACCCAAACAAACAAACAAACAAACAAAATCACTTTTTTAGTTTTTAAAAATTGATTGGTGCATTAAAAACTAAAATAGTGATTTTGTTTGTTTGTTTGTTTGTTTGTTTGATTGGGTTTTATGGCATATCAACCTTTGGAGGTTATTTAATGCCTTCAGTTCAGGTCAGTTCAAAATAAATTTACATCAGTTAGTCCATGGTTCTTTTTGATGAAAATACTGATGGGCACATAAAAAATATTAGGGAAGTGCTTTTTATATTTTGCATGAAAACTTCTTAGTTTTACTGAATAGCAGCAAAATACAATACAGTAAATATATGGACAAAGTTTACGTGTACGCATCTTTACGTTTATTAAGTCTTTTTTTTTCCTTCTTTAGTCATATATAAACTGCTGTAAAGTTAGTCAGATTTTTGATGGTTGCACGGATTGAAGCATTGCTATATATTTCCGGCTGAGATAAGATTAACTGCCTAGTGTCCAGATCTTTGTTATTTGTAGAGTTAATTCAAAAGGAGTTTACATCATTGAGTAAATAGTTCCTTTTGATGAAAATATTGACTGGGCATATCAGCATAAACTGGAAAAGTATGAAGTCTTGCAAAAGCAATGCATGAAAAATGGTTGACTAACCAATGTGCTTCTCATTGACGTCTGATTCTGTTTTATTGCTCATTTGATCACTGTGCATCTGTCTGAATCTATTTTGTTGCCAACAGAAAAAAAAATATACTAAGAGGCTCCAAGATCAGGCAGAAGCTGCATCTGAATCTGCCTGGTATTCCTACCATCAGTTATTTCTGTGTAGTGTCATACTGTCTAAAGAAAGTTTTAAGGATCAGACCTAACAAGAAAAAGGAAATATACTAAGAGGCTCCAAGATCAGGCAGAAGCTGCATCAGCAACTTTCTGGTATTCCTACCATCAGTTATATCTGTGTAGCGTCACACTGTCTAAAGAGAGTGTTAAGGATCAGACCTAACAAGAAAAAGGAAATATACTAAGAGGCTCCAAGATCAGGCAGAAGCTGCATCTGCATCTGCCTGGTATTCATACCATCAGTTATTTCTGTGTAGTTTCACACTGTCTAAAGGAAGTTTTAAGGATCAGACCTAACAAGAAAAAGGAAATATACTTAGAGGCTCCAAGATCAGGCAGAAGCTGCATCAGCAACTGTCTGGTATTCATACCATCAGTTATTTCTGTGTAGTGTCATACTGTCTAAAGAAAGTTTTAAGGATCAGACCTAACAAGAAAAAGGAAATATACTAAGAGGCTCCAAGATCAGGCAGAAGCTGCATCAGCAACTGTCTGGTATTCCTACCATCAGTTATTTCTGTGTAACGTCACACTGTCTAAAGAGAGTGTTAAGGATCAGACCTAAAAAGAAAAAGGAAATATACTAAGAGGCTCCAAGATCAGGCAGAAGCTGCATCTGCATCTGCCTGGTGTTCATACCATCAGTTATTTCTGTGTAGTCTCACACTGTCTAAAGGAAGTTTTAAGGATCAGACCTAAAAAGAAAAAGGAAATATACTAAGAGGCTCCAAGATCAGGCAGAAGCTGCATCTGCATCTGCCTGGTGTTCATACCATCAGTTATTTCTGTGTAGTGTCACACTGTCTAAAGGAAGTTTTAAGGATCAGACCTAACAAGAAAAAGGAAATATACTAAGAGGCTCCAAGATCAGGCAGAAGCTGCATCTGCATCTGTCTGGTATTCCTACCATCAGTTATTTCTGTGTAGTGTCACACTGTCAAAAGAGAGTTTTAAGGATCAGACCTAAAAAGAAAAAGGAAATATACTAAGAGGCTCCAAGATCAGTTTTTATTAGTATTAGTCCAAAAGTAAATGTAATAGTACAAATGGAGTTACATTATGCTTACTCTGGGACGACAGTCTTGTATTCAAGTCATTCTGCCATAGGGACTCCCCTCAGGTTGTATGGAAAGAAAACAGTTTTTAGAAGACCTCAAAGTACTATAAGCCCTGAGGAAGAAACAACTGCTAAGAAGAACGGTGAAAACATTCCAATAAAATTTGCATAAGAATTCTAAAAGTCCGAAAAAAATCAATTTAAAGAACCCTGACTGATGTAAGTTTTTCCAGTGGCATTGAAAGAAACCTTTGCTATCCAGAAAGAACAAAACAAACCTACGTTTTGGTCTCTTTATGGCCAATATAATTCTCAGTGGTTTCACCATGTTTTCTAGACTGCTGAATCATGTTTTTAACTGTTTACCATCAATCAAAAAAAAACGTCTTTAAGGGCTAAGTGAAAAACTCAACTTGGAATACTAATCTACTAGAGTGAAGCTTGGAAGAAGTGGAATCATTGTTTGGAGTGGTGGGGGTCTGCATCTGCTGTTGGCAAGTTGGCACATTGCAAGATATTTATCAATGTGCAAGAATAACATAATGTATTATAAAAATGCTTGCTTCCAAGATTGAACAAGTTATATAGGGAAAATAGGAGAGCATTTACCAACAAGAAAACACATCTGCATATATAGCAAAACTGACAAAATCAGGGTTTAAGCAGTGGTTTTTAATTGAAATGTTTTAGCCTGACCAGTCACCAGATCATAATTCCATATAAGCTATATAAGTAAATACGAAAACCAGACAAGTTAGTAGAAAAAATTGAAATCACTGACCAACTGTGGGAAACACTCATAGATGATTGGAACAACATTGATGTGACACACTATAAACAACTATCAGCTTGCCTAAATGGCTCAGTTTTCTTAAGAAAAACAAAGAAAAAGCTTTCCCTTCATTAAAAGATACTCGGCATACAAACGTCATATGCCATGTTGTACCAAATTGATATATGCTTCACCTATATTTGTTAAAATAAGTGTAATTGCAAAACATTTTATTCAAAAAAAATCTTTCTCCATTTTTCCCCAGGAGTGTATAATAGACAATGTGGACGATTGACTGAACGGATCAGAATGACAAATTAAATACTATTTTTGTGATTGCAACACTTGAAAATTAGCTGAACCATGTGTGTGTGTCTCTTTCTCTCTCTCTCTCTCTCTCTCTCTCTCTCTCTCTCTCTCTTTCATATATATATATATATATATATATATATATATATATATATATCATCTGAGGAGTGTATATGCAATCTTATACACATATGCACACATACACACATTGATATATTGGTATGCAAGAACGTTTTTCTCTCATTCTCTTTTCTTTAAATATGTACATATACATAAATATATATAACTGGATAGATAGATAGATAGATAGATAGATAGATAGATATAAAAACTGCATCATGTTTATGGCTAAGGAGTGTATACATAAACACATACACAGACACAGATACACATGCATACACACACATACGCATACACACACTCTATCATTAATATATTGGAATGAAATGTGCGTTTTTCTTCCTCTTCTCTATCTCTTTCCTTTTCTTGCTTTTTTGGCTTCCTTCTGTCTTGGTAGATACTGCTAAAGTAATCACGCCAGAGTAAAACCTGTGTGAAGCATATGAAAATCATTG
Source organism: Sepioteuthis lessoniana (assembly GCA_963585895.1). Classification (NCBI taxonomy): domain Eukaryota; kingdom Metazoa; phylum Mollusca; class Cephalopoda; order Myopsida; family Loliginidae; genus Sepioteuthis; species Sepioteuthis lessoniana. The sequence goes on along the minus strand of OY757916.1, from coordinate 26,279,753 downwards.
GATGCCCAGTCAACAAAATCCTCTTCTCAGCCTCACTAATATAGTCCAAAAAAAAGGTGTTGATAAAAATTACTGGAAAAAAATCCAAGTTGGTATATGTCTACCTTAAGGGGACCCTCAGTCCCTGTTTTACCATCCAAGAAATTCTTCTCTTAGACTGGTCGTTAACCAAGGTTAAAAAGCCAAGACTTCCTTTGAAAAGAAGAAATAGGTCCATACCTTCCCCAAATCAAAAATTTATTGACCCTGATTTTTAACTAACTTTGCCAACATCATTGTCATTGGTTAACTGTTCAACCACTAGCATCTGCTGAAAAAAAAAAAATATATATCATTGGTCCTGTTATCTTGTCTGGTCATAGGAGCACTACTCATAAAGCATATCTTATGCAGGAATAACCTGCCAGAATCTTGCCCAGTTAGCTGAGACTATAGAATATACCAACTTCTTCTCTGCAGAGGGGTAAGATTCTCCTAACAATGAGAGTCCTGGATATGACGCCAAGCAATCTGATGGAGATGTTCCTGTAATGTTGGAGCTTTGGGGAATGCAGAGTACCCCTTCATTGCCATCGCCCCCAGGTCCACTCTGACCTGTAGTGGTAGCATCTGATAAGGGTTCTATCTATGGGTCAAATAGAACTACACTGTGTACTTACGCTTAACTGAACTTGTTCAAATAGAAATGTTTTTAAATAGAACTGAAACTGTGTGCTTATGCTAAACTGAATTGTTTTGAAATAGAATTGTTATGACATTTAACTGTTTGTAAACAAAAAGTACACTTATAATAAATTGAATTGTTTGAAATTTAATTTGGCATTGAAGGACCCAAAAAGAGTTGATTCACCGTAAAACAAAACAAGCAATCAACTAACCTGGCAGAACCCATCCCTCTCAGGGTCTACAACTGGTTTGAATCCAGAGTTTTCTATCTCCTTGACTGGTTGTTATATCTGATTTAAAGATCCCACTCTACCCTGTTATTAATCTTTAGCTATGAGGAGAATAGTCGGATGCAAACCTTTCCCAAGGTTATTAGTGCTCTTAATGGCCAACAGCCTCAGTCAGCATTTGAACTCAGGTTGCTGAGTTCATTTCTTACAAAGATAACCTTTGCATCATGAATGCTTATATTTTGGTAAATCATAAGGTAGTAAATAGTCTTGGAGAAAGAAAACTTTGAATTAAAATCTTAGATGATTCAGCATTGAGTTCAATTTTGTTCAGCTGATTCCTATATGTATCTACCAAACCCCTCCACTATGAGTAGGATTTGACACAAAGTCAATTTTAAAGCTGAGATTTGAATTCAGACTGACTGTTATACATAGGATAAAGAGACCATTTACACTAATGGCAAGTAGTATAGCACCTTGCCCTTTTCCAGGAAGATGTAGAGGGAATGGCTGGGCATCTTTACAAATACGCACAGGCCTATGCCAAGAAAATAGGCACAGATTCAGTCTGATAGATAACAGAAATCTCTCTTTCTCTATATATATACATATCTATATATATATAAACTTCGCATCTTACTCAAATATATATATATATATATATATATATATATATATATATATATATATATATACATTTGAGTAAGATATGAAGTTTAATTAGACAGATAAGTTGTAAAAAGAAGAAAACGGAAAGAAAAATACATATAAATGGATAAGAAAAAATTATAACTAAATGTTTGTTTAGGTCCACATTTCAATGAATATGAATAAAATTATTTAAGATATAAAATTACAAGAATTTCAGGTGAAAGTATTTTAGGTTATCTTCAGGGTGGGAATTATGAATTTGAAATAATGGATTGAACAATACAGAAAAATATTCGAAAAAGATTTCCTAACAAAAAATTTCAATCTTAGACAATTTTATTCATATTTGTCAGTGGACATAAACTGATATTTAGTAATAAATTTTTCTCATTCATTCATACGTAATTTTCCTTCCATTTTCTTCTTTTTACAACATATATATATATGTATACTAGAATAAGTCAAAAGTTTTGCAATATTTTGGTAAAGTGAGGAGGCACAATTTAGAAGCACTGGATGCTTTTGTCACAGTCATGAAAGGGATAAAGCTCATGGGACTGTGATATTTTAACGTTGCCTAAGACTCTCTGGGTACTACTTTTTAGTGGGCGTAGGAATCCAGTTTTCGGCCTATCTGAGTGTCAAGGTTTTTGAAACCTGAGTGAGATTTCTTGAATCATCTGGTTTCTGTACTTTGATCAACTGTGCCTTCACTATTTAAGTGACAAAGGTTTTTTATTGTTTCTACAGCATTATAGCCATTTTTTTAACAATTAAACAATAATTTCCAAACAGGCAACATTTCCACACTAGACAGAACCTCTCTGAAACAGGTAAACAAATTCACCTACCTAGCGTCTCATCAACCGAAAAAGACATCGCCTCATGGCTAACGAAAGCATGGACAGCTATCGATAGGCTTTTCATCATATGGAAATCAGACCTGACCGATAAAATGAAATACAGTTTCTTCCAGGCAGCGGTCGTATCGATAGTGCTATATGCACTACTTGGACGCTAACAAAACGGCTGGAGAAGAAGCTAGATGGCAATCACACAAGAATGTTATGAGCAATATTGAACAAGTCCTGGTGGCAACACCCTACAAGGCACCAACTATACGGCCACCTACCTCCCATCAAGAAAACTATCCAAGTTAGACAAACCAGACATACAGGACACTGCTGGAGAAGCAGGGACGAGCTCATAAGTGATGTACTCCTATTGACCCCCATATATGGCCGGGCAAAAGCAGGATGACCAGTTCAAACATACATTCAGCAGCTATGTGAGGATACGGGATGTAGCCCTGAAGACCTGCCAGAGGCGATGAATGATAGGGAGAAGTGGCGAGAGAGGGTCAGGGATATCCGTGCTAGCAGCACGTCATGATGATGATGATGATGAGTTTCATATCACATGCAAAGTGAAACAATACACTACATATCAGCGCATTAACAATCATGATGCACAGATAATCTGCTATGGACACATGATATACGGACCCCAATTGAGCATGTTGCAAAATATTGCAAAACATTGGCATGATGGTTAGAGTGTCTGCCAATGGCCCGGGAGACTGGGGTTTCCATCCCAGGTCGAGTCATACCAAAGACTCAAAAAATGGTACTTGATGCTGACTTACTTAACACTCAGCATTATAAGGTAAGGGTAAAGTGGAGCAATCCAGGGAAAGGAGTAGTGTCCTCGCCTACAACTCGGTGTCGTAGCTATCAAAAAGGGAGCCAACTTACTTTCACAGCTTAGTATGTACAAGGTGTCTCAATAAACATGGGACCCATGTGACAGCTAATAACTCTGCAAATTACAATGTTGTGTTCTTTTTGGTTTCCTATTTGAAAAAAAATGGTATACTATAACAGCTATTAACCCTTGATTACAATTGTCACGTGATATCCCACAGAGACGATAGAAATAAGATTAATACTATCCTCCCTTCGGAATGAACAGTGGCAAACCGTTAAGAAAGAATGTAGGTCGGGGGTGAAGACCAACAGATGTTTGTACTCAGTAACTTGACTTGGGTGATATCTAGTAGCCCTAACAAAATCGCCTGACCAGGGGGGGAGGTAGAAGCCAAACGATTGGCTGGGACCCTAAAACGTAAGTGGGGACTCCCTCCCGTCAGCGGAAATAGTTGTTGGCAGGGTTCGTAGCGGGCAGACGAACCAAGGCCAGTATTCCGGGTTGAAAACAAAAGAATATCTGAGACACGAGGGACCCGAGTTCTTCAAGCCAGTATTAAAAATAGCATAAAGTCTATTAGCCTGTAAAAGAAGAAAGATTCTCCAGTGGAACCCCGTCGAAAAATAAGATAAGTAACTTTGGGACTATTTCTCCTTTATACCCAAATTTTATATACCACTCTCTCTCTCCCTCTCAATTTGAAGGAAAACGAAAGAAAAGAAAAGAAGAAAGACATTTATGTTCGTGGACTGTCCATTTATTATATATTTGACACTTTGAAAGTGTATCTCTTTGTATAATAAAGGATTCATGTATTTTAATGTTACCACGTGGTCGAAGTTGTTCTTTGCAGTTCTGCTACGAATTTGTTGTGTCACATTTCCTTTTTCAGCTTCTGTCCGCCTTATGCTATCTTGCTTAGTATTGTCCTATAAATTCCTTTAAAATATCACACAGGAAACCGGAGTTGCCGACTACTACAATATAATATTATTACGACTAAAACCTATAGGTCCATATCTTCTGTTGTCTAGGGGAGGAAGTTTAGTGGCCTTGGTGGGTGTGTGGATAGTGTGAAATTTGGAACCTCTTGCCAGCGGCGGTCAGTCTGGACATAAATTGATCCCCCACATAATATGCCAGTTCTTATATGCCTGAGAAAAAACTCTGAACGAGGACTTATTCTATAAGGGATCAAGTGCCAACCTGCGCCGTCTTCACACGTGCAAAAATAAAGTCCCGTTTTGGGATTTTAGCCAATTTGCCGTCTCACAATGCTTTGGACAAAAGAGAAAAAATACTTATTTTGCGACAAAACCATTCAAAACTATGAGCAAGCAAAATTTCACAGGAAGTTTAACTTTAACAACTATCCCCAGAAAAGCCAAATTTATCATTGGGTACACTAATTTCAGAGCCACAGGGTCAGTAAACAACCTCAAGAAGAAAGCAGAAAATTCCAGATTTGACAGGAAGTTGACGGCAATATGTCTTGACAATGTGGATGCAGTGAGAGATTCTGCCGGAAGGAGTTCGAAAACATCACTCAGAAGACATTCCCAAGAACTTGGTCTTTCACGTGCATCCTTGCAAAGAATCTTAAAGAATGATCTTTTGCAGTACCCATACAGAATCCAGATCAAGCATAAACTCACACCAGCTGACATGGAGTTTTTTGTCTCAGTAATAAATCATTATCATATTAATGGGTTGTATCTATTTTGAAACATGCTATATATATATTCCCCCTCCAGCTATGGAGTAGGGCAGACAAGGTTCTTCAGCCTTGGTGAGGCAACTAGTCTAGGAGAAGGAAAACTCTGAAATCAAACCTGTTAAACTCCGCTTAAAAATTGACCTTGTGTCATATCCTGCCCGAGCAGAGAGGTTGGTAAATAGGATATATATATGTATGTGTGTGTATGTGTGTGTGTGTTTTGCCTCGGTTTAAACTTATGACTTTCTTTGCTTCTCTTAAGGTTCTTCAGCCTTGGTGAGGCAACTAGTCTAGGAGAAGGAAAACTCTGAATTCAAACCTGTTAAACGCCGCTTAAAAATTGACCTTGTGTCACATCCTGCCCGAGCAGAGGGGTTGGTAAATAGGATATATATATGTATGTGTGTGTGTGTGTGTGTGTGTTTTGCCTCGGTTTAAACTTATGACTTTCTTTGCTTCTCTTAAGGTTCTTCAGCCTTGGTGAGGCAACAAGTCTTGGAGAAGGAAAACTCTGAATTCAAACCTGTTAAACTCCGCTTAAAAATTGACCTTGTGTCACATCCTGCCCGAGCAGAGGGGTTGGTAAATAGGATATATATATGTATGTGTGTGTGTATGTGTGTGTGTGTATGTGTGTTTTGCCTCGGTTTAAACTTATGACTTTCTTTGCTTCTCTTTAGTGCGCTAATCACCAACCCATGCACGTGAGTAGTCCTTCAATATGGTTTTATGTTCTTTATCTTTTTTATATACTTGCTTTTTACTTGGATGAAGCATTTCCTTTTTCCTCTTTCTCAAATGGATGAGCCCTTTATGTTTAAAGATGTTCTCTCGGGTGAATAAACAACTGAAGAAGCTAACAAATTTGATAGAATTATATATATATATATATAAGTCTTTTCCTTGTTCATTCTTTTTGTTATCTTTTCTCCTTTGCTTCGGCGGTGAAATCTGTCAAGTCAAGAAGACGAAGAACAAAATCAGTTGAAAACGTTCTCAAACATTAATTTTCATTCGCTGACTGAAAACAATTCCTTCACATTTGATTTTTTTTCCTGTTTACATATTTCTTTTTTTCCTTTATGACTTTTCTTCTCTTTCTTTTTATATTTTTAACAATTTTTTGAATATTCATTTTTCCTTCTCTTAATACCAACACTCATTTTTCTTTATTTTTCTTTTTTCTTCAGCTTCTTTCTTTCTTTCTTTTTTCTCCTTCTAATCTTACTCATTGTCAAAATATTCTTTGATCTTCTTTTTAAATCTTGCATTTATTTCGCTTAAACTATATTTTCTTTCTTTTTTTTTTCTTGATTTGTACCTCTCTTGTTTTTCTTCTTCTTTATCACTTTTTTATTCTCGTTTGTTTATCTTTCTACTGTCTTAACCTTTTCTTTCTTTTCTCTTTCTTTCTTTTTTCTTTCTTTTGTCTTTCTTTCTTTTTTTTTCTTTTCTCTTTCTTTCTTTTTTCTTTCTTTTCTCTTTCTTTCTTTCTTTCTTTCATTCATTGTAAATGCCACATTTTTATTGCCGCCAACTAAACCTTATTTTTACTCAGTAAAAATGAAAGCCCCACTTCCTAAGAATATCCAGAAAAGGTTGAGGAATCTTTTCTATGCTGATTCACTCAAAGTTTTATCACAGCAAATAAAAATATAATCAATCATTGATCCTATTAAATTTTTATTACCTTCATTACCTATATTTCTATTATTGTTGTAAGTCCAATACTTCCATGATCATCAATTTGATCCCACAAATGTGATGGAGGATTATTTCCTCTTTTCTTTGATAGCATCATTTAATCCTTTTGAATATATATATATATATATATATGTGTGTGTGTGTGTGTGTGTGTGTGTGTGTGTGTGTGTGTGTGTGTGTGTGTGTGTGTATGCATGTATATGTATGTGTGTGTGTGTGAGAGAGAGAGAGAGATAAAGAGCATGTGAGTATATATATACATATGTATTTATATGTAACTGTATATAAATATGTTTATAGATGAATATATATATATATATATATATATATATATGTCTGATGCATGCCCATTCCATGCTTAAATAATCCTATCTCAGTGTTCCTCTACAAGAAATTTTTATTCACCCATGCATAAATATACTAGCTGCTACATACGCGTAAAAGCAAAACCCTTCTCATGAATTGAGCACTCTGGTAGCTGATAGCGTATATGTAAAAATATAAACATAAAAAATTCCTTCTCTTACACTGAGAATGATGATAGCTCTAGGCTAAGATACCTGTCAGACTTTACGCCAGTCGGGTTTCAATCACAACTTGAAGCATCCCTCATGATGTCTAGCCACACTGAAGAGTTGTGATACAATGAAACGATCTCTCTGTGGATGACCTACCACAACTTGTTAATTTGGCATTGCTTATGTGCAATGTAGATCAATGGCTCAGTGGTAGAGTTTTGGCTCTGCATTCTGTGGTTGCTGGTTCGATCTCCAGTGGGGGAGATCATAGTATAAAAGGAGACCTGATAAAGTCGAAACAGCTGTCCAGTGGTTCTGTATGTCACGCAAAGAGCTAGCCAGATTTTCTGGTCGTGGTAATCCAATTTATATATATACAAGATGTTACTTGTGGAATAATGATTATCACTGTAGGAAATGGACATGGGGACCTGTTTCAAATTCTGGTCCAACCTTTTTATATTTTCACATAGGGCTATTATCCTTGTAAAATATATGAATACTACTATATCTCTCCTGCAATGGATAAATAGTAGGGAGAGAGTGAGCTCTTTAACTTTGGTATGACAACTAGTGTAAATTTGAATCTGTTAAATAATGCTTAAAAATTGAGTTTGTGTTGCATCCTGCTTGTGTGGAAGTGATGGGTATATATATATATATATACATATATATATAAGGATATGTATGTGTGTGTATGTGTGTGTGCATGTAATTGATTTATTTTAACACCATTCTGTTTTTTAACATATATAATACATAGTATTTAATGGCACAAGGCCAGAAGTATGAAGTATTCAGTGAGAATCAAACTAACTCACTTATATGATACATAGTATTCTATGTTGGTGTACTTGGCATAATGGCTTTTGTCATGAGAACTGGAATTGGCGATCTGAGATCAAATCCTGGACGGAGCTGCTTTTGTTAAATTTGTGTTAATGCCCTTGGAAAATGTATGAATCTAGTTATTCTCCCTCTAGCTATGAGTAAATAGTAAGGCAGACTGGGATTTTTAGCCTTGGTTGAGCAACTAGTCTTGGGGGAAGTAAAACTCTGAATTCAAACCAGCTTCCTCTTAAAAGATGATATCATGTCCATAGCAGAGAGATTGGATAGCTAAATACACAGTATATTATAGGGTTTCATAGTTATCAAGTAAAAATTTACTCTTATTAACACCTTTTCCTTTCTCTGCCACACTTGAACAAGGATATATTCTATGAAAGAGCTACCGAGGTTAAGCCTCCTTTATACACGAGCTAGAAACTTTTCGTCCAACCTTCTTCTGCTAACTCGTACAGTGACACTAATATCAAGTTGTATAGCATTTTGCTCTTCTCTTGGACAACACCTCTGCCTTGCATGGAGAATTGCGGATCATCCTTACAAATTTGCCCAGACCTTTGTCTATCTATGATATATGGAGCAGGATCAGTATCTGGCATTGGGAAAGTTCTTAAGGTTTAATGAATTTGTTCAGGCCTACACTGTAATAACCAGAAGAAGTACATGGTATTATAGGACTTTATACTCCTATAATTCAAGTTGGGCAGTATGCCACTTGTTCCCACAACAAAGATGGCGGATACACACAAATAATCAATCGCGGGAAACCATTGGCCAGGAGAACCACGTGACCTGCGTAAAACTACGTCCGCATAAATTTTGTCAGGCGTTTTTTGGAGCCGATTCCAAGACATATTTTCTATAAATACATCGTCTTCAAGTACTCTTTCTCTTTTACCCATTTTCCATTGCAGCGGCAACACACTCCCTCCAGTGTAACTCTATTTCACCAACAGACGTCTAAAAGCAACAACATGGATGGGCCTCGCAAGCATTTATTCCTTCAAAATACTTGAACTAAATCTGCCTCGGAAACACTGACTGTTTCGAATCTTAGGAAGAAATGAACATTTTAAAATATGACTTCAGCATGAATAGTACACTTTTTACATTTAACTTTTCAGTAATTGTAGTTATGTTAATTATACACACACACACGCACGCGCACATGTACACACATGACTATTTTATTAATAGAACCATAGCAATATTTTTAATGTATCAATGTAAGTTTTTTTATAGATATAAATTTGTTTTGTTTGTCGCCTTGTTTCGAATGTTCCTTTCGTCTGTGCCGTTTCGTATCCTTTACTCATTTGTTTCATATCTCCCTTCACTTGTTTCCATGTGCCTATTCTACCTTTTTCAAAACATAAACACTATACGAAACTTCAACATTAAATTTGGGGGTACTAAACATATCTACCATAAATATATGCCCCCCTACAGTGTAATGGTTATTGATGTAGGAAATGGAAATGGCAATCTGAGTTCAAATCCTGGGGGATGCTATTTGCATATAATATAATGCAAATACCTTTTAGAAAAGCATGAATCTAATTTTTCTTCCTTCAGTCATGGCTAAATAGTAGGATAGACAAGGCTCTTTAACCTTGGTATGGCAACTATGGCAACCCTCTTAAAGAAGGAAACTCTGAATTCAAACCAGTGTACAGACTCATTGATCTACCCCAATATATATATATATATATATATATATATATATATATATATATATATATATATATATATATATATATATATATATATATATATATATATATATATATATATATATATATTATATATATATATATATATATATATATATATATATCAAAGAGAGATAGATAGAAAGTGCTCTGTAGGTAAGACAAAAAGTGAAAAGGTTGATTGCAAGAAAAATGAAAAAAGCCAGCTGCCAATTTTTTTTTTGTTTTTCTTATATCTTTAAGGGTTTAACTTTAAAATGCAAGGTTTGCTTTTTTAAAAATCCATTGTTTAATAAGCACTAAATAATTTTTTTTGTTTCCATTAAAGATTAATTATTATTTTGAATGTTTAGGTGATTTTTAAGAAATTTTTTAATTAATCTAATTATGCAGATTAGATGCTTTTTGTACAATTTATACTAACTGAGTAAAGACCTTGGGCAAGTCTTTCTTAACAAGTTTTACTTTTGATAAAATTGCTCTGAACATAAATCCAAATCACCTTTCCTGTTTTGGACAGATTATGAAAGAAAAAAAAAATTTCCTCAGCCCTTTGAAAATTTTTGAAATTTTTTTTTAAATACCTTATCCAGGATAAAATTGGGAGAGAACAAAATAAATATGTTTCTATCACCTCCAGTAATTAAAAAAATAAAAACAAATGAATAAATGAATAAATGGATATGTAATGTGTGAAAATAAATAAAAGCCTCAAGTTGTTTAAAAATCAAAACAAATTCAATACATAAAAAGAAAAAATAATTCTTTGGACTCAGAAAAAGTTCATAATTTTCTTTTTAAGCCTTGAAAACCAAAAAAAGTGGCTTTCTTTGAAAACATTTAATTAGAATAAAAAGGAAGCAAATAAAAGAAATTAAATTATAATAGATATTAAAAAAACTCTGAATGTGCATGCATATAATTGAGAGTATATATATATATATATATATACATATATATATATTTATATATATATACACACACATATATATATATATATATACATATATATATATATATATATATAAATGAGAGTATATATATATATATATATATATATATAGTCATCCACAGACAGATCTGTTTCGTTCTATCAGAACTCATCAGTGTGGCTCGACATATTAGCTTCCCGTAGCTGGGATTGAAACCCGGTTGACTCAAACGCTGATCCAAGCTTCTAACCCTTCAGCCATGAGGAGCTATATGTTTGTATGTAGGTGCAAGTGTATATGTATCTATGTATGTATACATATATATATGTTTGTGTGAATATGATTACATGTATGTCAGCATATGATGCTACGCATGTTTATGAGTGCTCATACACAAACACATTTTTGTGTGTACATATACATATGTACGTGTGTATGTCAACATACATATAAGGGGAAAGAATGTATATCTTTCCATATATATATATATATATATATATTTGTATTATTCAGTCCAGATAAACCAGATTCGGGAATAATTCCGTCAGGACAAATTCATTCCACTAGAATATTTAAAATCTTCCTGGTAGAGAGCTCAATGTAACTAACATCACAGTGCAATAATTTCTTCAATAAAATAAAGAGATGAGTCGGTACCATGTAATGTGCATATACTTTTCAATGGAAAGGTAACTGAATTAATAGGCTCGAATATAAATTTTGAATATATATTTAAATTTTAAAATTAATTGAAGATAAGTAATACTGGATACTTACGTAAGGTTATTAAGGAATGTCGTACTTCCCTAAATTATTATCAAATCTGGAATTTTACGTTGAAATATGATTAGAATAAAAAATTAAAATTTGATTTACTGTGATTCCGACCAGTAATAAAAAAATAAAATAAAAAATAAAAAAACCGGTGGTGGGTAAATGGGGAGGTAACTCTTCAGCCCTTGTCTACCACCTTCCACCCTTCCCTCCTGTGTCTATTCTGTATGTCATTTAATTTATCCGTCGGATCTGAAGAAGTCCTGTTTTCTTTGGTGTTATTGATATTTATCAATATCATAACAAGATGGAAATAAATTTATAATCCTAATTTGACCGATTTTTGTTTTTCTTAAAGAAATATATATATATATTTATTGAATTAATCCTGGAAGCAACATCCCACAAAACAGCAGCTGTACAGCCGTTTACTTCCCATCTCTAAAACCATCAAAATAAGATGAATAAGACGTGCAGGACACTGCAGGAGAAGTAAGGACACACTCATAAGTGACATTCTCTGATGGAACCCTTCACATGGACATACACGTGTTAGCTGACCTAGAAGAACTTACCAACAACAGCTTTGTATGGAGACAATATGAAGTCTCAAAGATATGACAGAAGTCATGAATGATAGAGACAAATTTTGCATCATTTTGTAACACACAAGATTCTTTTCTTCCTCCCAAGTCATTCTTCAAACATGATATCTTTTTTCCCATTCTATCTGAGCCTTTTGGACTCTTACAGCTTGTCTCTTCATCTGCTCTCCGAGAGAGAGTAAGTCTCCATGAATTTGGATTGTCTGAATTTCTTAGATGAATTAAAGTCATTATAATAAACCTTGCTTATTTTTGTTGTGTTCTTTTTTATCATGGATGGTTTTTACATTTTTTGAAAGAAAATTTGTCAAAATTCAATAATGACTCAAATATCATTATCCATGATTAGCCTCTCGACTTGAGTTAAGTGAATTTAATAAAATGTCAGACTGATTTTAGTAGCATATTAACTTGTCTAAGGTTAATCCATGTTCAATGGTTTAAGAATCACATTCATTGTTTATCTATATTATCATTTTTTAGTATTGTTGATTCTTAAAAGGGTCGTTTTTCACACTATCCAATCAATTACTAATAGTTTTTAATCAGATCTGTTGAATCTGCACATAACAGGTAATATATATTTACCAACCCCTCCACTCGAGCAGGATATGAAACAAGGTCAATTTTTAAGCAGAGTTTAACAGGTTTGATTTCAGAGTTTTTCCTTCTCCTAGACTAGTTGCCTCAACAAGGCTGAAGAACCTAGTCTGCCCAACTATTTACCTATAGCTGGAGGGAGAATAATTGGATTCATACCTTTCCCATGTGAAATGCAATCAGTCTCGTTCAGGATTTGAACACGTGTCATCATGTCCATTTCCTATGACGATAACCATTACACCACGGGCATCTAACAGGTAATACCTCACTGGGTATGAGGGAACCTGAAGGTAATAGCAATGAAAAGGTACTTCACACTCATCAGATCTCAAGAACTGGAGCCACGCCATCAGGATACCCCAGCCAATTGGGCTGGGGTTATAAAACACACTGCCTTCATCTCTGCAGAGGGGTAAGACCTCCCTTGATATGACACTAAGCAATCTGATAGTAAGGTTCCAGCAATGTGGTACTTTTGAGGAAAGTAGAATACCCCTTCATTACTATTGCTCCCTGGTCCACTCTGGCCTGGAGTGGAAGCACCTGATAGGGTCCTATTAATGAGTCAAATAGAACTGTTTGACATTTAAACTGTGTACAAACAAATGACAAGTGTTAAATGGACTTATTTGAAATAGAACTGTTTCATCATTTAACAGGGTGTAAACAAATGACAGATGAGTAATTACATTGTTAGTGTTAAATAGCAATACTTGAAGACATTTAACTGTGTGCAAACAAATGATTAATTGTAAATAGAATTGTTTGTTTGTGATAAAAATTAGAGAAACTATTTGACTTTGAGCAAAAAAATGAACTAATGCTCTTTTAAAATGTTATCGATAAAATGTTTAGAAATTATATATATATATATATATAATAGAATGAATAGGTCTACGAAGAGATTTGTATTTTTTAAAGATTTAGTTGCTTATTTTGTTCTTACATACGTGTATGTTTCTGCTTGTTGCTTTCATCAGAGAACATATGTGGCACAAGATCATGTGAGACTTGAACTCACTTTTGTTTAAATGGATTTCAGATTTTTCTAGGTTTATATAGAGGTCACATTTCTCTTTTCTTTTCTCTGAGTATGTCTACCAAATTCTGTTTTAACCCTAATTGGTCTTTGATATTTGTTATGTTTTTGTTGTTTTATCCTGGGCTGTTGTGTGTGTGTGTGTGTTCGAGCTGGTCGTCCTGCTTTTGCCCGGTCATATGTGGGGGTCCATAGGAGTACATCACTTTAATACACTTCCTATTCGACAATTGTTTGAATTGAGTTCCTCACATTCAAAATAATTGTAGCAATGAGTTGTGGTACTCAGATACAACAAATATACGAAGACTAAACTTAAAGTCTTCCATACCAAAGTTCTCTGAATACAATAACAACTTTGTTTTCAAATAATCAACTAAAACCTTGTTCTACAGTAATTTCATCAATGTTTTCATTAATTTCTTTATTAACAAGCTCACAGACCCTAATATTTGAATTAAATAGCCATAAAAGTTTATATGCCATCAAACAAAGAAATCAGTTAATCCTAATATTTGAAAAATATTTACAAAACTTATTATGCTACAGAAACACCAAAGGAATTATTAATCCCAGACCATTTCAGAGGTGAGTTCCTTCATTTTCAAAATTAATTTTGCGATCAAATATAACTAATTAGTTTGCTGTAATTGTAATTAATGCAGAGTTTTAATTTAATAATCTAATGATTTATCTTATAATGATTAAACAAGATTAAGTATGAGACATTTTGATCTTTTTAAAGTAAATCTGTTCGATAATTAATTATCAAGTAACCAAACATCATTGTAAATATTGAAAAGCCAAACAAAAAACATTCAATAATATGAAAGTAAAACGGAAAAGAATAAGTGTAAGGAAAAATAAAAATTTGATCTCTTAATAATAATGATGATAATAACTGGTTTCTTTGCTTAATGGTATCATAGTGAACCGATTACACATAAACCAAACAAACAAACCCCTTTCAAAGAAGTGATGAGTCACTGATGTCGTCAGCCAATAGTATTTAGGAATGAGTTGTAAGGAACCAAATCCTTCTGCACAGGACGTCTTTTTTTTAAATATTAAATTCAGCCTGTCTTTCTAAGGACAGTCATTCAACTAATGGACAAAATAGGTAGTATTTAAAAACACATGGTCGAAGTAGAATGAAGTTTCTCACTATTATATAGTAATAATAAGCAAGGTCATTCTACTTAGACCACATAGCGTAGTAGTGCACAGTAGGTATAAAAGCAGAAGTATCCAACCAGGTCAAATCAGTTTGAGCAGGATGTCAGCCAAGGGTGCAGGAGAAATCAGATTCTCCCCTGGTTATTCTACTACCGAAGCCTAATCAGCAGCAGCTGCCCACGAGGACTCTCGAGGCTTCCCCTAAAGTCGACGTCCATATTCCAGCTGCAGATGACACAGGAACATTGCCAGCCTCTCAGTTTAAAAAGCCCTTTTCAGGGCTACTCAGAAAGTCTATCCAACCACTTCCTGAGATGGCACAATGCAGCAGACACAACTACCAGTCTCTCAATCTAACAGCCCCTTTCAGGACTAATTGAGAAGGTCTAACCTAATGCCCTTTGAGATGGCACCAGCAGTTACCTTCTTGCACCAGTGACTACTTCCTTGCAGCAGCAACAATCACTCCTGCACAGGCAACCACTTCCCTGCAGAAGCAGCTACCAGTCCTGCACTGGTGACCACCTTCCTGCAGCAGCGACTACCTTCCTGCATCAGCAGCTACCAGTTATGCACCAGCAGCTACCAGCCCTGCTTCAGCATCCACCTTCCTGCACCAGCAACTATCAGTCCTGCACCAGCAACCACTTTCCTGCACCAGCAACTACCAACAGCTACCAGTCCTGAACCAACGACTACCTTCCTGCACCAGCAGATACCAGTCCTGAACCAGCAACCACCTTCCTGCACTAGCAGATACCAGTCCTGAACCAGTGACGCCCAATTCAACAACTACCAGTCTTGTACCAGCAATCCAGACCTGCACCAGCGACTAGATCCTGCTCCAGTGATCCCCATCCAGCCGTGGTAACTTTTCTGATTTCCGATTCGCTATGATAAAGTTTGGCCTTTCAAAGCAACACCCTCATTTTGTCATTCTTGCTTAGTTCGTTGTCAATCACTTATATTTCAAAAGTTTGCAGGGACCAGTATATTTACCTCTCCTCCGCAACAATGGCATGTGGACATTTGTGGGTTATTTAATACCAAAGCCATCCTTGTAACAAGCAGTAGGTGGGCAGATGAGGAGGTTCTCAATTTTCCCAAGGGTATTAGACCAAATGTAAATCTAATAGTGAAACTGTTGTTTAACTCACTGATAGTCCAGCACCTTAGTGATTACACTACGTGAACTCCTCTATGGATATATAAGCTATAATAATTACCTTAATATCAAACAATCAAAATAATAAAGAAAAATCTGTTAATTTGTGAGATATCGGTACCAAGATAAAATTTAAACATTTACTCATTTACTTGATGTGTTACAAAAGGTCTCTCAAGGGATGTAGAAATTAATCTTCTTTTTGGGGAGATGAATAAATAGTGATAAATAATGGATTATTGATTTAAAAGGATTAAATTGGATTAGGTTTCACTTACGACAGTAAAAATTATGCCAATTTCTTTCGTAGATTTCAGTTGAAACCAGAACATTTCACCACAAAAGAGGAAACAAAAATAAAATTGATGTATAAATAAATGCTAACGTATATAAAAGAAAATATCTTTAAAATGTTCCTTGGAAAAAACATTATTGTATATTTTTAATGATTTAGTTTGGTTGGTTTCTTTGTTTAATGGCATATCAACTCTTTTTAGGTTATTTAATGCCAAAGCCATTCTCCTAGAAGAATGGTAGAGGTACTATTTAACCCATAGCTGGGAGGATAAAGGGCTTCATACCTTTCCCAAGGGTATTTGTCCGAAAGTGAATGTAATAGCGTGACTGGAGTACGAACTCGCGTACTACAATTCTGCAGTCCATCGCTTTAACCATCACACCACGATGACACCCCCCTATTTTTAATGAGCACAGAGTGTTTGACAAACATTGTAACAAAGAAGCAGCCAATCAGATCTTCTCAGTTGATTTCATTTTTTTTTCTCTTTTCTGATTATTACAGGAAAATCATTACCATTTTAATATATCTAATCAAATGTTGCAAAAATCATACCTTGGATAATGGAACTGAAGATCTTTTCGTGAAGCCATATATATCGAAACTAAGTCTATTAAGATTGTTCAAGCAAGTTACAGTAGGAGGTTCAATTTCAACACATTTTTAAACAGGAGTCAGATTTTCAAGCTGGTCAAGAACTTTCAAGTTTTTGGAACTTTTGAAAATTATAGTTCAGTGGGTTCCTCACTATCTGGACATCCAATCGCCCTGGAGGAAGGTTCACATGTTATCAACACATGTTTGCAAGTCACTTTTAACAGTACCTTCAAATAAACAGTAAAAAACATTCTAGAGCATGTAATCCAGGGTTCCTCTCAACATTTTTAGTTCATGTTGGAAACTAAATAATTACTAATCCTAAGACATTGTCCTTTTATCTATCAATAAATATTATTTCTATGACTATCATTTGTGCTCCTTGATTTGTGCCAAATCATTTTGTTTCAAAGTTGTGAAACAGTATAGTTCTCTCCTAATTTCTAGATGAAAGGAAATGGCAAGATATTGAAATAAACCTTAGCTACTGAGTGGATATCTCGGGTCATGATACAGCATTTTTTTCTATGGAAAATATAGACCTTTTAAATGCTGACTTTAATGTCAAGAATGGCTAGTTTTTATTGAAAATTTAGTTTAAGCTTTGAGAGACTTGTGACACTATCTTCCAAGATGTAGCTGTGTACGTACTTCCGTATGCTTTAACTACTTTGCTCTAATGAAACTCTTAAAGAAAGGAACAACACAAGGACTCTAAATTTGGGTTCGAGTAAATCCTAGAAGCAGCATCCTATGAGACAAAAGTTGTATTGCTACTTTCCTCCCATCACACAAACATTTCTAGAAATGTGAACAAGACTCATTGGACACTGCTGGTGAAGAAATAGTGAAATGATTAACATTCTCCAATAAACTCTTACATATTGACACAACAGAGTCCAGCAAAAAATTACATTTCACGCTAATGTCTTACCACTTTTTTCAAATATGATTAGTTGTTGTTGAAAGGTTTTTTTTTTTCTAAGACTGGGAAATCTGTAATTGCTACATAGATAGAATTTTCAACCCAGAGCAGTATCGATTTTTTTAATCCAAAACAGCATTATTCAGATGGAACATGAAGTGAGCAATTACCAATTTACCAGTCTTTAAAAATTTCACAGGCAAATGCATAATGCGCACAATGTGCACTGGTACAAGACATTACTGTAACTGATTGTATGTAAAAAAAAATGGTAAGACAAATAGAGCTACGATTACCATGTGTCTAAACTTCCTTGCATCATATAGGTCATAGTTTAAAATGTGGTAGCTCTTTCTGTTACACTTTGCATAAGGAAATAAATATAATAAAACAACCACCTTATATATATATATATATATATATATGGAAAAGAGGCAAAAAAGGAAAACTAAAAAAGTGACAAAAATGAAATTTGCACAACACCACGGCTTAACATGCACAAGTGAAAGGTACATGTTATATGAGTGATTGTTATAATGATTTTTACAAACATGTTATTAACATCTGAAAGCAAACACCTTTAACACCATTATGAACTTAAGCTGCAAAGAGGAACCTTCATTTTGTTTGTTTTTGTACCCTGTCTGGTGGCAAAAGTTGCTTGTGACACCAGGGGTGGCTGTACCGCCTTAGCCACCAAAACTGTAGTATCACCCCTGGTTGGTAGCTGATGAGGACAAGGTATCACTCATGTTTCCACTTGTTTGATAAAATTTATATATATATATATATATATATATTTATATATATATATATGTATATGATATATTGCTTTTTATTTCATACATTAAAACATTAAATTCTCTCTATATTCTTCTTAATAAATCATTTTTGATAGTTTTCCATTTTAGCAATAATCAAACAATCATATCACAATGTAAAAATTATTAATCGTAAAACACCTAACCTGTTATGGAATGAATCAACAAAATGTTTTCCTTTCAATTTATTCTGTTATGCTGCTACATTCAAAAAACATTTTAAAACCTACTTTTTTCCGATCTTTCAATACTTATTATCTTCACAACTGTGACAGATGAACCAATTTGTGGTCAAGTTGTCATTCCTGGCATTTTTGCCAGTGACCAAAGTATAGATTCTGTGCACTCTGCCAATGATCAAAGTACCACTTCCATCAATTCATCTGGGGATCAGAGTATTGTATCTGTTCATGTCACTTCTAGCAGTTCTGCCAGGGATCAGAATTTGGTTTCTATGCTGTCTGCATATGATCAAAGTTTTACTTCAAATAATTTAGGTCTACTTATATTATCATCTTAGAACACATTATTCATTTTAGCTGCTAATTAATGAGCCACAGAAGGGAAAAAAGTATTAGTACTTCCTACTGAAGGAAAATAATTTACTAAGCTTTAAAATACCATTAATTAGCAATAGACAATTTGGGTTAAAAATTGATCATAAGAATTGACAATCAAAGTCATAATGATGTGGATTCTGTCATTCTGAAGTGCTCCATTTGGAAGCAGAATTTTCTAAAATGTTAGAGAAAGAACCAAACAACAAACAAAAAAAAAACAAGCAGCAAAACTACAAACCAACCAAACAACAAACAAACCAAGCAACAAAACTACAAACCAACCAAACAACCAACCAACCAAGCTCATGCAATTATTTTGCCAATCTGAAGAAGTTCATTTGGAAGCAGAATTTTCTGAAATGCTAGAGAACCAACCAACCAACCAACTAACCAACCAACCAACCAACCAAAAATCTATAAAACCAATCAACTATCATGCAATGATTCTGTTCATCTAAAGTGGTTCATTTGGAAGCAGAATTTATTAAAAAAAAGGGTTTGAAAAACAACCAACTAACCAACTAACTAAACAACCAGGCCCATGGAGAATAGATTCAGCCAACTGAATTTGTCCATTTGGAAGAAGAATTTTCTAAAAAGCTAGATTACCAACCAACCAACTAACAAATCAACCAAGCTCATGAAGAATAGATTTTGTCTAACTCTATTCATCAATTTAGAAGTAGAATTTTCTGAAAAACTCCAGTTATCGGATGAAAATGAATGTGGTGGAACTCTAGCCAAACACCTGACACTGTGAAAAAATTTCTGAAAAGCCTGATGACGATTTCACTCATTTTCTCATTTGGGTTACTCTTGGAGACACATTTCCATTTATTTATAACATCAGGTTCTTGTCTGCATTTCCTGCATATATCAGGTTTGTACATAATGAAAGATTTATACTCACAGGAGGCTGGAATGATTCAATCACAATGAAGTGAAGGGATTGAAGCCATGAAAAAATGCAAAGTCATCAGAAAAATCATTTTTGAAGAATATCTTCCGGGTGGTTTAACATGGTGTAAGGATTCTTTCAAATAATGAGTTGTATGATATTTAAAAGCTTGATGTTTAAAAGCAGTTATTTCTACTCAAATGGTGCATATGCATATGTGTGTGTATATGTGTGTGTGTGTGTGTGTGTGCATTTGTATGTGTATGTTTGTGTGTATGTGCATGTGCAAGTGTGTGCATATGTTTGTGTGACTGTGCAAGTGTGTATATGGGTGTGCTCACATGTGTGTGTGCATTTATGCCTGTATTTCTATGTACATATGTGCATGTGTATGTGCATGTATGTGTGTGTAAGGGTGCAAGGGTGTATGTGTGTATATGTGCATATGCATTTGTGTGTGTATGCTTGTGTGTGTGCATGTGCATATGTTTATGTGAATATGTAAGTGTGTGTGAGCACACATGTACATATGTGCATGTGTATGTTCATGTGTATGTGGGGGTGTACACACATGTGTGTACACACACATGGGGGTGCAATTATGTGTATATTTGTATGTACACATGAGCATGGGTGTGTGCATGGGTGTGGGTGTGGGTGTGCATTTGTGAGCATGTACAAGTGTGCGGGTATGTTTGTGTGCATGTGAAACTGTGTATGTGCATTTGTGTGTGCGCTTGCATGTACATGTGTGCACGTGAATGTGCATGTTAGTGTGTATGTTTCAGTATGAATATTTGTGTGAAACTCCAAATGTGTGAGTGCATGTGTATGTATGCATTTGTGTGAGTATGTTTGTGTGTGTGTGTGTGTGCATGTGCAAATGTGTGCGTATGTTTGTGTGTGTGTGTGTGTGCATGTGCAAATGTGTGTGTATGTTTGTGTGTGTAAGTGTGTGTAAATGAGCAAGTGTGTGTGTGTGTGTGTGTGTGTGTGTGTGTGTGCACACCTTTGTGTGTATTTGTGTGTGTGTATATACATGTGTACATGTGTATGTGTCTGTGTCGGTGTGCCTGTGTGTTAATGTGATGAGCTGTTAAAAAATAGTTATCAGGCCACATTTTATAAGTCAAGTAGTTATTTTTAATAAAGGCATGAAACTAACAGAGCTTGAACAAGGAGGAATAAAAGTTTCAATTTGAACAATATCAAAGAAAAGAGAGAAAAGCAAGAAGCATGCATGATGGACTTTCAACATGGCTACTTATGAACTCCATCGTGTGGCATCATCAGCTAATACACACGGCCATTCTTCTCGATTTCACAAGTTACTTACTCATAGAAGCTTCATTCATAATCCAGTTATTGTCCTATCAATGTCAACACATGTGCTGCAGCATAACCCTCATCTATCCATCCTACAAACTTTAACAAGTGCTGCATAGAGACCAATCAACAAAAATTCACTCCAATATGCATAACCTGCATTGAGCCTTAACTGAATGCTCCAAACAATATATTTTATATGTTGCATAAGAGACTCACACAATGGGCATATCTCCGCACACACATGCACATGACACAACATCATCATCATCCTGTTGCGCCACCAGTGCAGATCTTCCTGACTTCTCTATTGTCCATCACTTCCTGGAAGATCTTCAAGGCTACATCCTGTATGGGCACAGAACTGTTGTATGTAGGTTCTAGCTGGTCGTCCTACCTTTGCTTGTCCATGTGAAGGAGTCCACAAGAGTATGTCACTTATGAGTTCGTCCTTACTTCTCCAGCAGTGTCCCGCATGTCTGGTTTGTCTAACTTGAATAGTTTTTATGATGGCTGGTAAATGGTTGTACAGCTGCTGCTTTGTGGAGTGCTGCCTCCTGGACTTATATTGCATACATGTATATACTGGATAAATACTGACACACTGATAAACGACGCATCAAGGACGCTGGAAGGAAGACGCAAGAAGACTTCTTTACAAATATTCACCTCTCACTTTATTTGTAAGGTTCGAAAAGGGTTGTTCAAGGTTTGCATGTGAGAGGGTGCTGGAGACCAAACATAAACTTCATATTTTGACCCCACTGTTATGACCGTCACGTTGTGTCTTTCTTGTTCTCCTGATGCTGGGGTTAACTCCATCGGGGGTTTCCGAGGACCCCCTCGGTCAGGTGTGGCTTTCCCTACCACATCTGGTCTCTACTGTCTGGAATTCTGCTGGCAACTGCTCTGGGACCCAAACTCAACTCAATTATATAATAATTCAATGCCAACACGATCGCCAATGGATCTTTGAAATCGAATGTTTAATCGTCATCAAGCGGAAATAACTGTCATGCAGTTCAGAGGTTACTCTCTTCCGGTGCATCACTGTAGTGGCACAATGGGACCTTCACCTTGTCCCATATCATAAGCCTTAATCTGCCCACGCGATCTCTTTCGATTACTGGCCATTGGAATGTGTCACTTCCTTCCGGTGTATCACCTTGGAATAGCATTTTTGGGCTTCCAGCGTCCTTGATGCGTCGTTTATCAGTGTGTCAGTATTTATCCAGTATATACATGTATGCAATATAAGTCCAGGAGGCAGCACTCCACAAAACATTTATTCAATATTGCTCAAGGGTGGCTTCTATAGATGGGAATAAAAACAGCCATCAAAAGATTACCATGACCCACACATGAAACATAACCTCATCTAACCATTCTATTCACTTCAACAAGTGTCATGTTGAGACCTTTCAATAAATAGCTCTCTCAGTACTGAAATGTGTTACCTGCCTTGAGTCCTCACTAAATAATTCTCCCTCTGTGCTGTGTAAGAAACACACAAAACAGTCTTTTACCCCCTTATCCTCCCAGCTATGGGCTAAATAGTACCACTACTGTTCTTCTAGAAGAATGGCTTTGGCATTAAATAACCTAAAAAGGTTGATATGCCATTAAACAAAGAAACTGAAACCACAATAGTCTTCTGTATACATATTAGTGCCACATAATGAATTGTTTCTAATGATCTTAAACGCATCATTTATATGCAGCATAAAGGGGTTGATCCCTTTATGATTCTATTGAACCCCTATTATGGCTCTATCTGCATCCATAAACCAAAAGAACTGCCTTACAAAAAAGAACAGGTGTATTTACAAGAAGCAGTAGATCATCTGCATAGACTGCATCCACGATAGTTTCTGTGGCATATTATCTGCTTCTTCCCTTTTTAGGGTAAAACCATTTGTATAGTGGCTCGTACCATGTAACTTCTGGTATCACAGTGGTCTAAAAGACGTATTTCTTAAGCATGAGTGTTCTGCAATATCTCGGTCAGTAGTAAGACCAACTTCAGACATAACACTCACAGCGCGTGACTTATAATATTTGTTGAACTGTACCACTTTAGTTAATAAATAATTAACTCTTTTTTTCACTGCGTATCTCTTCCTTACCATGATACAACAGCTTAATAGTTCCTCCGATAGAGAACACACTTCATTCTTGTCTACAATCGTTTGTTTGCAACAAGTTATTATCCTATCTAACTGTTGTATAGTGGCTTGTACCATGTGACTTCCAGTGCTACGAAGGTATAAAAGAAGTGTTTTTTAAGTACAAGGGTTCTGTAAGATCTCGGTCAGTAGTAAGACCAACTTTGGACATGACTCCAACAGCGCAAGACTTATGATATTTGTTGGACTGTACCACTAGAGTTGATAAATATATACTCTCTATTTCACTGTGTGTCTCTTCCTTACCACGATATGACACTTTCATTAGATTTGTTGAGAAATAAATAAATAAAAAGGATAAAAAAATTTTCATCATGTGAAAATAGATTCATTGGGTTCCTTTTCTGACTTTCTTTCTTCACAGAAATCCCTTTAATGTAGTCACGGTTTTCCCACTCCAGATGAACCTGGTAACCAACGACAAAAGTCAACCATCAAAACCCTCATGGAAAGTGTGAGAAACAGTCACCTAAGAGTTGAGGATTTCTTAAAGGGTCAGTAAGACAGTGACTGTCAGAGGACAAGAAAGGAGCTTAAATTTTAGAGCTATTGAAACCACCCACAGTCTATTGGGGCAGGGCTACAATTTCTGAAGCAAGACAATGTTTTCTTTATTGACTCAAAAAATATCACTTCATATGTTTCAGATTTGAGACTGGACTAAAGGGAGTCTGAAACATTAATAATGATTTAAATATCAAGAATGTGCGGCAGCAATTTTTTTAACCATATGGTAATGTTGTATCCGCCTTCCCACTCCTGGTGAATGTAATGTCCATCTGACAATAAAGGGTCTATGACAAGAACTCTTATAGTAAAAGTGAGAAACAAAGGAGATTTGGGGATTTTTTAAAAGAATCGTTTGCAAGTTAATAACCAGCTGAGGACTAGTAAGGAGCTTAAATTTCAAAGCTAGCAAAATTGCCCTTTTCCCACCTGGCTACAATTTGCCGAAACACTCGTAATACCTTTATCCACTATATCATATCTTCCTGATTTGAGACTGGTCTTCAGGGAGGCTGAAACACTTATTAGTGATTAGTATGTTTTCTTGGATCACCTGTCTGATTTCTTCCTTTACTTTCAACTTGTTGATATCTCTTCGTCTTGTCTTTATCTCAGGCAACTTTTAATGAGACCCAGCAACACAAAATCACCTAACATTAATTCCTTCCCTAAGATATTTGTTGATTATCTTTTTACCAATGGCAACAAATCCTGATAATCCCTGGTAGTTATATTGCCAAGCATCCAAAATGTAGACAACAACTGGTTATATTTTAAGCACCCCCTCATTCACTGTGAAAAAGTGGTTTTGATGTTTATGCATTTCTGATAAACAATTGATGAATATAATTTCTTTTCCTGATTGATGATAAGGATGATGATCATCAGGTTGTACTGACAGTACAGATTCCTTTGACACTTTCTCATTGCTCTTGATAAGTCTTCTAGAGAGTATCCAGTGTCCACAGACCTGACAAATGTGAGTTTTCACCATTGCTCTTGATATATCCTTTAGAGAGTATTCAATGTCCACAGACCTGACAAATGTGAGTTTTCACCATTGCTCTTGATAAGTCCTCTAAAGAGTATGCAGTGTCCACAGACTTGATAAATGAGAGTTTTCACAATTGCTCTTGGTAAGTCCCCTAAAGAGTATCCAGTGTCCACAGACCTGACAAATGTGAGTTTTCATCAATTGGCCAACACAGGTGGGTTCATATAGAGGGGTCTGAGTTTGTCCTATCTTCACTGGCAGTGGTTGTCTTACTTGGATGGTTTGTGAGATGGGGAGTAAGTGGTTGTACAGCTGCTGTTTATCAGGTGCAGTGTTCAGGATTTGTTCAAAACAGCGTGCAGAATTCTAATGTAGTTCCTGGAGCAGGTAAGAAGAGGCATTGGTCTCTATGAACTCAAGGTTGATATAAGCACAATTATTTAACAACCAAAAGAAATGACTTAAAGTATACTTGTATAGGATAGATTTTACAAATAAAGAACCATTTAGAAAAATACCTTAAGGTGTTTATTGAAAAAAATCCTATTGATTTAAATGGAAAGAACATCACAGTGGGATTCCTTTACTTTTTGCCCTTAAGTCCCATCCACCTCCACCTATTTCCTTCAAACATTTCAGAAACCGAGAGAGTGAATATTCTTTCTTCAATGATTTTTTCAGTGATATATTTTTATTGCAAATTTATCTTTCTGTAGTAAGTGTCTTACTGTTTCCCTTTAGGATAAACATTACTAAAACAAATAAATAAACGATAGTAAGTCTATTTACTTTATTTTAGATAATCTTCAGGAGAGAGTGAAAATATTGTGTATTAACGTTGATGAATATTTACAAAATTAGCAACAATTACTTATTCATAAACTTACTCAGCTGATGATTAGAGATCAAGTGTGGGTAATGTTTTTCAAGAAGCGGACTACATAAGACACTGTTCATCATCCGGCAGACTATGCTACTAAAAAAATTCAAGGTGATATTTCTTTGAAAGTACCTCAACCGTTTTCACTACCAAAGACCATACTTGTAAGGATCTGTTTCAAAGATAAGGAAAAGGTTGGTTTTTTTTTCTTTTTAGTAAAAAGATCTTTTCAATGGTATTACATTATCGTTGATATCAAATTGATAAATGAACAGTGCTACTGCGATACATCACAGAATTATAAAAAAAAAAGCAAAATGTAGATTTGAAAATCCAATTTTCAAGCTGGTCAAGAACTTTCAAGCTTTTGGTACTTTTAAAGATCATCATCATCATCATCATTATCATCATGTCGTGCTGGTAGCACGGATATCCCTGACCCTCTCTCACCACTTCTCCCTATCGTTTATCACCCTAGGCAGGTCCTCAGGACAACATCCCGTATCCTCACATAGTTGCTGAATATATGTTTGTGCTGGTCGTCCTGCTCTTGCACGGCCATGTGTGGGGGTCCATAAGAGTACATCACTTATGAGTTCGTCCCTGCTTCTCCAGCGGTGTCCTGCATGTCTGGTTTGTCTAACTTGAATAGTTTTCATGATAGGAGGCAGGTAGCCGTACAGTTGGTATCTTGTGGGGTGTTGCCGCCAGGACTTGTTCAAGATTGCTTGCAGCATTCTTGTGTAATTGCCATCTAGCTTCTTCTCCAGCCATTTTGTTAGAGTCCATGTAGTGCATCCATATAGCAGTATCGATGCGACCACTGCCTGGAAGAAACTGCGTTTCATTTTATCGGTTAGGTCTGATTTCCATATAATAGATAGCCTATTGATAGCTGTCCATGCTTTCATTAACCTCGTGTCGATGTCCTTTTCGGTTGATGCGACCCAAATGCACATGTTTGCAAGTCACTTTTAACAGTACCTTCAAATAAATGATAAAAAACATTCTAGAGCATGTAATCCAGGGTTCCTCTTGACATTTTTAGTTCATGTTGGAAACTAAATAATTACTAATCCTAAGACATTATCCTTTTATTAATCAATAAATATTATTTCTATAACTATCATTTGTGCTCCTTGATTTGTGCCAAATCATTTTGTTTCAAAAGTTGTGAAACAGTATAATTCTCTCCTAATTTCTAGATGAAAGGAAATGGCAAGATATTGAAATAAACCTTAGCTACTGAGTGGATATCACAGATGATGATACAGTATTTTTTTCTATGGAAAATTTAGACCTTTTAAATGCTAACTTTAATGTCAAGATGTAAAAAGATTTTTTCTATAAAAAAAAAAACTCGGTATAACATTATCGTTGATATCAATGTAGTTAGCGCAGGCTGCTGCTATGATACATTATAAAAATAATCTTAAAAAAAATGAAGACTTGAAAATCAATATATTCAATATGAAAAAGATTTTTTGAATTAAAGAAAAAAATTAGATATTTTCATAATCTATGAATTAAAATGTTCATTTAAATTACACGTTCATATTGAACAATCTGACTTTTAAATAATTTGATTTTTCAGTTTGCCCAGTCAGCTGGAGCTGTAGAATACACCAGCCGCTTCACTGCAGAGGGGTAAGACCCGCTCAACAACTGTCCAGGATATGACACAAAACAATCTCATGGTGATGCTCTTGTAATGCTGGAGCTTTGGGGAATGTGGGGTACCCCTTCATTGCCATCACTCCAAGGTCCTCTCTGGCCCGGAGTGATAGCACCTGATAAGGGTCCTATCTATGGGTGAAATACAACTAAACCGTGGTTTCTTGAGGTCATTTTTTTGGCATTTAAACTGCATATTTATGCTAAACTGAATTGTTTAAAATAGAACTGTTTTGACATTTTAACTGCATACTCATGGTAAACTGAATTGTTCAAAATAGAACTGTTTTGACATCTAACCTGTGTACATATGCTAACTGAATTATCTGAAATAAAACTTTTGACATTAACTCCGTGTGTTGCTCGGTCAGCTGGGGCTGTAGAATACACCAATCGCATCCATGCAGAGGGGTAAGAATGAATGACCCTGGATATGACACTAAACAATCTGATGGTGAGGTTCCAGTGATGCTGGGGCTTTGGGGAATGCAGAGCACCCTTTCCTTGCCATTGCTCCCAGGTCTACTCTGGCCCGGAATGGTAGCACCTGATAGAGTCCTATAGAACTAAACTGCATACTTATGCTAAATTGAATCATTTGAATTAGAACTGTTTGACTAAACTGAATAGTTTGAAATAGAAATGTTTTTGACAATTAAACTGTGTACTTAGATTTAAATTGTGTACTTATGCTAAACTGAATTTTTTGAAATTGAACTGTTTTTGACATAGCAACTGTACTTATGCTAGACTGAATTGTTTAATATAGAACTGTTTTGACATTTAACTCTATGTAAAAAAAATTAATACTTATACTAAACTGAACTAGTTGAATTAGAACTGTTTGACTAAACTGAACAAGTTGAAATAGAAGTGTTTTTGACAATTAAACTGTGTACTCATGCTTAACTGAATTGTTTTAAATAGATCTGATTCATAATGAAAGAAGTTGTGATATCATCTTGGATTATTATTTCTAATCTAGTTTGGTTGGTTGGTTGGATGGTTGGTTGGATGGTTGGTTGGTTGAATTTTATGCCATATCAATCTTTGAATGTTATTTAATGCCAAATTCTGTTTTTTATGTATATTAAACAGAAAATTTCAAAACAGATATTTTGTAGATAACATTTTGAACAAGTCAGAGCTCAGGCCCATGATAAAATGGTTTCAAGTATTTCTATCAAACACTAACAATTCAATTTAACATCAGCCATTTGTTTACAGACAGTTAAATGGTTTGTAAGTGAATAGTTCATGGGTTTGGTTTGGTTTGGTTTGGTTTGGTTTTATGTCATATCAAACATTGTTGGTTGTTTAATGTCAAATCCTGTTCATACTTATATATCAAATATATATGTTGTATAAACATTTTGCTAATTAAAAAAGCTTGAGCACATTTTTCTTCACAGTGATGTGATTTCAAGTATTTCTATCAAATTCAAATCATCCTCTTTACTTTTTATTATTTGTTTGCTTACAGTCAAATGATTTTGAGTATTGTTATGAAGCTGTAACAATTTAACATCAGTCGTTTGTCTGCACAGGTTGAAATAGATACGTATGATAGGTAAGAGATTAGTTAGTCGGTAATTTCATTTTTACTTTTAAAGTGGATGGATTGTAAGTAATGGCCGACTGTACTTGAGGGTGACCATAAGGCTCCCTTTTCAATAGCTACTACATTGAAGAGTAGGATAGGTCTTTATTCCTTTCCTTGGATTGTTCCACTTACCCTTGATCTGTATTATGTAATGCTGAGTGTTAAGAAAGGAGGCATCAAGTGTTATTTTTTGTGTCTTTGGTATGACTTAACCAGAGATTGAACTCTGGTCTCCAACCTTTGGCAATTACTCTAACCATTATGCTAATTGGCCGGTTTTGGGTTAACTAGTTTCTTTTTTTAATGGAATATCAAGATTTGTTGGTTATTTAATGCTAAAACTATTGTAGTTGAAGAACGGCAGTGATACTATTTAACCTATAGGTCAGTATTCTTTTTGCTTTTTAATACAGAAAATCACTCGGAACAATGGGTTGCAAAGTTAGAAAAGATGCAACCAAAGAATTTTACAAAATTAAGACTGGGTAAGACATGTAATGTTTGACTTGAAACTTTCAAGGTTCTAGCTGTGAGGAAAACCATGATGAGGGAGTTTGATTTACATTGCAGAAGTTCTAGGGAAGAAAACTGGTGGAATCAGACATTTGTCTCATGTGGTGTTGATTCAGAAAGAACAGGTGTTACTTGCCTGAGACAGTAAAACGAGCTCTTGTTGAAAACACTTGAAGAGATGGAACCAATGAAAGCATATCATCCAAATATCTCTGAAATTATCAATAAAAGAAGGACAAACAGGCTACATTCCAGCAAAGGGGAAAATGGCTGAAGTGATGAGATGCAAGCCAAAAGAATTCTTTGGATTTATCTTGAGTTTATAAGACAAACCATTTTAAAAGATAAATATCAAGTATAGTAGAACTTTTTGAAATGAAAGCAAAAAACTGAAAAACAGCAACAACACCAAGTAGAGGAAATTTGGTTTGTTTGTTTTGGTTATATGGCATTCAACAATTGTAGGTTATTTAATGCTAAATCCTCTTTATACATATATATTAAATATATATAATTTGGTTGGGTTGGGTTTTATGACATATCAAACATTGTAGGTTATTTAATGCCAACTACATATATACTAGATATGTATGATTTGGTTTGGTTTGGTTGGATTTTATGGAATATCAACCATTGTAGGTTATTCAATGCCAAATCTTGTTTATACATATATATTAAGTATATATGATTTGGTTGGATTTGGTTTTATGGCATATAAACTAGCTAACCATTGTAGGTTATTTAATCCCAAATCCTCTTTATGCATATATATTAAATATATATGATTTGGTTGGGTTTGGTTTTATGGCATATCAACCATTGTTGGTTATTTAATGCCAAATCCTCTTTATACATATATATTAAATATATATGATTTGGTTGGGTTTGGTTTTATGGCATATCAACCATTGTTGGTTATTTAATGCCAAATCCTCTTGATACATATATATTAAATATATATTATTTGGTTGGGTTGGGTTTTATGGAATATCAACCATTGTAGGTTATTCAATGCCAAATCCTCTTTCTACATATATATCAAATATATATGATTTGGTTGGGTTGGGTTTTAGGGCATATCAACCATTGTAGGTTATTCAATGCCAAATCCTCTTTCTACATATATATCAAATATATATGATTTGGTTGGGTTGGGTTTTAGGGCATATCAACCATTGTAGGTTATTCAATTCCAAATCCTTTTCATTCATATATATTAAGTACATGATTTCTAATACATTTTGTCGCTAACACTTTTCAGTGAACCTGAGCTCAGTTTTTTTTTTTGCACTCAGTTAAATGGTTTCACTTATTTCTATCTAATATAAATAATTCTATTTTCTTTTAATTATTTGTTTGCACACAGTTAAATGTTTTCAAGTATTGCCATTTAACACTAACAATTAATTTGCTTACAAAGTTAAATGATCAAACAGTTCTATTTCAGACAATTAAGTTTAGCATATCAACAAAGTTAAATGATTCCAAGTATCACTATGTATCACTAACAATTCAATTAAATATCACTCATTTGTTTAAACACAGTTAAATGATTAAATAATTCTATTTCAAACAGTTCAATTTAGTATGAGTCAATTTTTTGCCCATTGGCTAAGTTGTAGACTGTTCACCAATGGCCCGGGAGAACAGGGTTCAATCTCAGGCTGAGTCATACCAAAGACTCAAAAAGTGGTACTTGATACCTCCTTGCCAAACACTCAGCATTATAAAGTACGTTTCAAGAGTAAGGTGGATCAATCCAGGGAAAGGAGTAGTACCCTTCCCTACACCTCAGTGTAGTAGCTATGGAAAAGGGAGCCTTCAGGTTGCCCTTGACTACAGTCGCCAACTTTACTTAAATGTCAAAGTACAGTTTAAATGTCAAACAGTTCTATTCGACCCATAAATAGAAGCCTATTAGGTGCTGCCACTCCATGTCAGAGTGGACATGGCAAGGATCGCAATTAAGGGGTACTCTCCATTCCCCAATGCTCCAGTATTACTGGAGCCTATTCATCAGATTGTTAAGTGTCATATCTTGGAAACTCGTTTGGGGAGTCTCACTCCTCTGCAGGGACGTAGTCAGCGTATTCTGCCTCCTCAGCAACTGGGTTACAAGAAGAGGAACTATAACAAAATAAGAGGAAGCAAAAAACTAGATAAATACCTGAAACTTGACAGAAACATGAAGGTGACTGTGATACCAATCATATTTGGAGCCCTTGGAACAATCCCAATGAACCTTAAAAAAAACTCCCAGAATTGGTAATCTGAGGAAAAATTAAGACTATCCAAATGTGAAGATTGGCTAGAATATATGGAAGAGTCCAAGATAGTTGAAGGGACTTCCGTGAAATTTAATGGTTACTATGGATGGGAAAAACTCACAAGGGGTACGCTATGTGAGAACTAAATACCTCCAACACTTTTACAAAACATGTTGGCTTGGGCCATTGGTCTAATGATTAGCATGTTCTCCAGTGGTCCAGGAGAATGGGGTTCAATCCCGGGTCAAGTTATACCAAAGACTTAAAAAAATGGTACTTGAAGCTTAACACTCAGCATTATAAGGTAAGGGTCAAGGGTAAAGTGGAGCAATCCACGGAATGGAGTAGTGCCCTCCCCTACATCACGGTGTAGTAGCTATTGAAAAGGGAGCCTTCGGGTCATCCTTGACTATGGTCACCAACTTTATATATATATACATATATATATCCAGACCATTGGCCTAATGAGTAGAGTGTTCACCAGTAGTCCAGGAGACTGGGGTTTAATCTCAGGTCGAGTTATACTAAAGACTAAAAAAAAAATAGTACTTGATGCTGCCTTGCTTAACAATCAGCATTTTAAGGCAAGGATCAAGAGTAAAGTGGAGCAATCCAGGGAATTGAGTTGCACTCTCCCCTACACCTCGGTGTAGTAGCTATTCAAAAGGGAGCCTTCGGGTCACCCTCGACTAAGGTTGCCAACTTTATTTACTACTGTCATATTTTACCTTACTTATCATAGATCCCTTAATGATACTTTTGCAATGTAAAAACTCACTATCGTAGAATGGCAAAGAATATATTCAAAGTTCAAACTTTTATTGGACTTCAATTTAATCTTTGAGCAGTCTCTTCCATGTTGCAAAAAGGGAACATTAAAATCATAAAAGAAGAAGAAGAGGAAAAAGAAGAAGAAGAAGAAGAAGAAGAAGAAGAAGAAGATGATGATGATGATGATGATGATGATGATGATGAAAAAGAAGAGTGCTTTGCAGATTGAGTCAAAAAAAGAATGTAAAATATTTCATTATAGAAAATGGTAATATGAAATTGACAATTGTAATGATAATGATGTTGATGATATGTTAGAAATAGAACTGTAAAGTATAAGTAGTTGTTGGAAGACTATTTTACAAAAGTATTCAGTGTTGTTTTCAAATGTTTGGTTAGGTTTCTGTATTTAATGGTATATCAACCTTTGTAGGTTATTAAATGCCAAAGCCATTCTCTAAGAAGAACAGAAGTGGTACTATTTAACCCGTAGCTTGGAGGATAAGGGGGTTCATACCTTCCCCAAGGGTATTTGCCCAAAAGTGAATGTAAAAGCGAGACTGGAGTATGAACTCACTTACTATGATTCCGCACACTACCCCACCAAGACATCCCGTTTCAAATGTTTGAAGACTGTGAAGATTATGTAGATCACCGAGTGGATTCAAGAAATTTATTTAGGATTTGATTTTATTCAAAAAAATAAAATTGAAATGTTTATTTGAGAAATTGATTGACAGGAAGTAAACAAAGAAGAAGGGAAAGGAGAAAGAAAAAAAAGATGATGATTATGATGATGATAGTAAAATAGAATTTCCTTTGGAGACTTTCCAGTATTGTCTGCGTATATGATTCTTTTCATTACTGTGAAAAAATAACTTGTAAGTGAAAAAGTTCTAGATAATGATAATAATAATAATAGCATCGTTTCTTCTTCTTCTTCTTCTTCTTCTTCTTCTTCTTCTTCTTTTGCTGCTACTGCTGCTGGTGGAGGTGATGTGATGGTGAAGGGGGGGGGAAGAAGATTAAAGTGAGGAAAGGGTTCTGACCAAAAGAAAAATAAATGAATAGAAAATAAAAAAAAAAGAACTTCTACCAAGATAAGTAAACAAGTCAATTATAAAGACCTCTTGTCACTTTCCCTGAAGAGTCCCCAAAAATCAGAGATACCACAAGTTCTGATTCCATTGTAGAATTTTATATCACTAACACCTGCCAAATTTATCTGGTCACCATTATTTTCTTGTTTGGGGAACTGGAATGAAGAACCCATACTCAAAAGGCTCCTCACCCTCGCTCTCACTCCCTCATCTTCCTTCTCTTAAGACAATGAAGCATGTGATGATGATGATGATGATGATGATGATGGAATTCTTCCAACAAAAATCTTTTTTTCACGTCTCTTTTCATCTTTGTGTAGTTTTGCTTCATTATTTTCATCTAGATTTTTTCTTTCAGCTTATGCACGAACACCCACACCAACATATGCACCCACACATGCACACACCAACACACACACGCACACACACATACACATGCATACATATATATATACTGATACCTATATCTACACACACACACACACACACACACACACACACACACACACACACACATATATATATGTGTGTGTATGTGTATATAAAATAAATAAATGAATAAATATATATATATATATATATGTATAGATAAAAAGAGAGAGAGAGAGAGAGAGAGAGAGAGAGAGATCATTAAACATATGTGTGATGTGTGTGTGTCTAAGTATTTCTTCCCACTTTTCAAACCCACTTGGAATTTCCAATTTCTTATACCACAGAAAACTCATTCCTCTCAAAAAGTGAATTTTGTCACTCATGCCAAAATTCTTGATATCTGGAACAGTTCAAGAGTCTTCAAGTAATGAAGGAAAGCAACTCAACTGAACAAGACAGATTCTTGCAGAAACTAATGCATGAAGCACAACCAACCCTCAGCATGTACTGAGCCAAGCTGAACTGAGCCACACCCAGTGCCAGTGATGTGGTATAAGTGAGTGGAACATCTTTGCTTTTTTTTCTTTTTTTCATGAAAAACATTAACTGTTTTTGAAAGAGAAACTTAACTGAGCCTGATTGCTCCCCAGTCTGTGATGGATATGTTTATAACAAGTTGTTCAGACAGTGCACTTTAGGTTAGAAGTTCTTAGTGTTAGAGGATGAAAAAGGAAGGAGCGAACATAAGTACCAGTTAGGGTGTTGATCAATGGCTTTCGGCCATAATCAATCAAACCTTGTCGAGCACCAACTGGGTGGTTGAAAAGCCATTGCCTGAGGGGCCAGAACCGGATGTTGAAGCTAAGAGCTAACTCATAGGTGTCAGGGTGGTGGTGAATAAGTAAGGGTTTCTCGTTTGTGCGGATGCTGATGGAAGAGAATGAGGTGTTGGGTTCTTTTAGAGGGGTAAAGCTAAAGTGTTGAGAATATCAAGTCTTATTCTTTGACTGGGACCCTGAATTGGGCAAAGGTGAAAAAGGTATGGCAGGGAGAGGGAAGCAGACAGAGAGAGAGTCAAAGACAAAGACAAGAGAGGCTGGTTATAACAATATTAGATTTTATTAATATAGAAAAAAAAGAGAGGAAGGAAGCCAAAATGGTATTGTTAAAATATATAGAGAAAACTCAAATAGAAATGAAAAAATTCTTAAGATGAATAAAATACAAAAGAATAACAAATTATAATTAAAAATAAAAATTTAAATTGATGGTTGAGAAAAAGGGGAGAAGGAACAGTATAAATAGAAAGCAAGAAAGAAACACAAGGGTAAATCAAATGTTTTGCAATATTTTGGTAGCATGTATATATGGCTTTTCTATAATATTAGGGTGAAGGTATTTTATATACACATACACACATATATATATATATATGTGTGTGTGTGTGTGTGTGTGTAGATATAGGTATCAGTTGAGTGTTAGGATCACATCTTTCAGTTTCACAATATTTTGGTTGTACATATCATAAACATGGCTTCTTCTATAATACTAGGATGAGCCAAAAGTTTTATAATATTTTGGTAGTACGTATACATGGCTTTTCTAATATACTAGGGTGAGTCAAATGTTTTGCAATATTTTGGTAGTATGTATGCATGGCTTTTCTAATATACTAGGGCGAGTCAAAAGTTTTGCAATATTTTGGTAGTACATATACATGGCTTTTTCTATAATACTAGGGCGAGTCAAAAGTTTTGCAGTATTAGGGTAGTACGTATAGTTGGCTTTTTCTATAATACTAGGGTGAGTCAAAAGTTTTGCAATATTTTAGTTGCACATATACATTTTTATTCTTTAATACTATGGTGAGCCAAAAGTTTTGCAGTATTTGGGCAGTACGTATAGTTGGCTTTTCTATAATACTAGGTTGTGACAAAAGTTTTGCAATATTTTGGTAGTACGTATACTTGGTTTTTCTATAATACAAGGGTGAGTCATAAGTTTTGCAATATTATAGTTGTCCATATACATTTCTATTCTTTAATACTGAGGTGAGCCAAAAGTTTTGCAATATTTTTGTACATGCTAGTTTTCTGTGCCTATATCATGTGACCAAAGTAGTTTAAGCTGTGGAAGGTACTTGCAGTAGTTGGTAGGATCATAGTGGTGCTCAGTCCCATTATGAATTGTTTCACACTATGACTGATTTAAAAGTTACTCACATGATGGTACAATTTAAGCTAATTTTGGAACTTATGCTTTTTTAGTTCAAAATGGGCTATGGCACTGCAGAAGCAAATCAAACAAGCCAAGATGCAATGGATCACAGTAGCCAGTTGGTTCAAGAAATTTAGCCCAGCCATCAAAAACCTTAATGATCAGGCAAGGTCAGATAGGCTTAAAACCGTGGATTCTTACGCCCTACTCCAAACCATTGAGACAAATTGAGCAAGTAACACTTGGGGAATCCCAGGCAAGCTGCACATCTCACCGTCCATTGTGGTTTATTATCATCACAATTTCAACAAAAGTATCAGGAGTTGCCAAATTTTCCTTCCCATAACCAACAAAAAAGAAAAATTCAACAAAAAAAGGTGGCAGGTATGGAGTATCTCTTCTTTACCATTATTCCTTGTCCACTTTGAGTGTTAGGATCACATCTTTCAGTCAAATAGATCTGTTAAAAATTTTTTTGCATTTGATAAGACCATATACAAAAGAATAAAAAATAACTCTTAAGAAACAACTTCACTAAAAATACAAATATAATTGTACAATGAATGTGATTCCCAAACCTCTAGGTATAGAATAACCGTACATGAGTTGACATATCATTAAAATCAATCAATCTATTGATCATTAAATTATTAGAAAAATATTGAATGTAAAAATGGGAAAATGGAAATAACATAAAAGAGAAAGGCCTATCTATTTATATGCGTGTGTGTGAATGTATGTGTGTGTGTGGGAATGCGTATGTCAATGTTGTGAGTTTGGTTTGGTTTGGTTTGGTTTGGTTTTTATGGCACATCAACCATTGTAGATTATCAATGCCAAGTCCATTTATATACATATAAACAATTCTATTGCAAACAATTGAGTTTAATATAAGTATAGTTTTGTTTATATATAGTTAAATGTCAAAACAGTTCTATTTCAAACAATTCAGTTTATCATTAGTACACAAGTGCAGTGTCAAAAACAGTTCTATTTCAAATAAATCAGTTTCACATAAGTATACAGTTTAGTTCTATTTAACCCTTAGATAGAACCCTATCAGGTGCGACTACTCTGGGCCCGAGCAGACCTGCGAGCGATGGCACTGAAGGGGTACTCCACATTCCCCAAAGCTACAGCATTAGTGGAACTTCACCATCAGATTATTTAGTTTCATATCCAGGACACTTGTTGGGGGAATCTTACCCCTTTGCAAAAATGCAGTTGGTGTATTCTGCAGCCCTAGCTAACTGGGCCAGAGTATTTGTATGTTATGTGAATGTGTGTGTGTGTGTGTGTGTGTGTGTGTGTGTGTGTGTGTGTGTTCATTTATCTGATGGAAGTTTTGTTTCTTTTATCTTTAATTCTTTTTAAAAAAAAGATATAGAGAAACAATAAATAATGAAAAAAAAAATTAACATCCCTAAAAGTGAAGAATGAAAATACAAAGAAGTCAAATATCTCATAAGAACCGACATATTATCCAGCCTAAAAATAAACTGACTGTATCCCCAGTAAAAAACAAAAAAAAACCAGGGGTATCCTGGGTATGACACTAAAATGTATCTGATGGTGTGGCCCCAGTACTGGGAAATGTTAAGTTCCCCTTCTTACTCC
Organism: Sepioteuthis lessoniana; assembly: GCA_963585895.1. Taxonomy (NCBI): domain Eukaryota; kingdom Metazoa; phylum Mollusca; class Cephalopoda; order Myopsida; family Loliginidae; genus Sepioteuthis; species Sepioteuthis lessoniana. The sequence goes on along the minus strand of OY757916.1, from coordinate 26,241,576 downwards.
CTTCTCCCTGCTTCACTTTGGTCTGAAGTGGTGGTACCTGTTAGGGTCGATTAGAACTTTTTAAAAATTATCTTTATTTGATGGGAACATGTGTTGAATATCAATGAAGAAAAGAGAGCAAGTGACAACAACACTTTTTATAAAAATATAACTCTCCCCTTTATTACAACAAAAGGGTCAAAATGGCTGCATATGAGAGAGATAGACGCAGGTACAGACAGCTATGATTGACACAATGTGAAACACATATTCAGAGACTTACTTTTGGCTTCTTTGTTGAGAGGTATGATACAGAACCATTTCTCAGCTGGAGGGGTGCCTGGACTCCACCTCCGGCTGGCCTTTCTGCACTTGGTCTAAGTTAAATGTACAATCAAATGTACAACCGAATTAAAGAATATAAATGTACAATGTTTTCTGTTAACTAACCACTTGGCCAAAAATAACCCCAGGTGGGTTGACATGCCATCAAAATCAATCAATAAATTAATCACTCTCTCTAGGTTTGAACAAATGGAAGTCTCGACATTTCTTGAATTATATATTAACTTGTAAAGTCATTTTCTCAACCAGAAAATTTCCTACTGATATCAGCTGAACATATGAATACACACACACACACACACATATATATATACATATATATATATATATATATATATATGTATATATATATATATATGTGTGTGTGTGTGTGTGTGTACATTTGAATAAGGAGATAAAAACTTTTGATGCATCCATTTTTATCTCTGACCAAATCAGTATACTTTGCCATAAGATACAAAATTATCAAATTTATTCAAAGAATGAATTTTTATTTGATGCCTATGACTACAACTCTTAGAAATTTGGTGAAAAATAATTTTTTTTTATTTAATAATTTTTCAAAACAATATAGATATAAAGTTATTTTTTCAAATCTACAATTCTCAGGGCTGCATATTATAAGATATATATTTTTTTTTGTTTACAATATAAAGGTTTATTCTCAAAAATTGCTATAAAATGTATCTACTGCTTCTCCTGCTCAAGTGACCATGGCAGAATAGCCTCAAACAAAGGGAAGTAAATCTATATTCATAGATATAGACATAACTATGAATATATTTACTCCCCACCATACACACAGAGTTAAACATGTGCAATATTTGTATATATGGTTACATACACATATACATATACATTTATTGATAAATATGTATCAATAACCAGTTGCTTTTTATCCACCTTCTATCTATCTAGTTAGCTATTTTATTTCATCTTTATTCTATCTACCTATCTGTTTTGGGAGACAAAACCTATATAGGAGTCCCCATAAAATAATGGCTGAAGTTCTGGACTGGGACTTTGTAGTAAGGTATAATGAACTCTTTTACCCTCCTCCCAGCTATGGGTTAAATCGTACTTATACAGTCCTTCTACAAGGATGGCTTTGGCATTAAATAATCCATGCATGTATATATATATATATATATATGTATGTTTGTTTGACTTGGTTTTTATTTAGTTTCTTTTTTTAATGACATGTATATATGCATTTCTGTAGCTCTCTCACTAAGCTCTCTCATTCTCTCTCTCTCTCTCTCTCTCTATACATATATATATATATATATATATATATGGAGGTAATGTTGTTGTAATAGTTATTGTCTTAGGAAATGGAAACTATGATCCAAGTTCAAATCCTGGACCAGGCTGTTTGTATTTCCCATGGAACTAATACACTTGAGAAAAGGGTGTGAATCCTCTGATTCTTCCTCCAGCAATAGGAAAATAGTAGGGCAGACTGGGCTCTAATCTTTGTATAGTAACCAGTCCAGGGGAAGAAAAACTCTAAATTCAATTGCCCATTTGGCTGGGGCTGTAGAATACACTGACTGCACATCTGCAGAGAGGTAAGACCCTCCACCAACGAGTGTCCTGATATGACACAAAATAATCTGATGGTGAGGTTCCAGTAATACTGGAGCTTTGGGGAATGCAGAGTACCCCTTAATTGCCATCGCTCTCAGGTCCACTCTGGCCTGGAGTGGTAGCACCTGATAGGTCAAATAGAACTAAACTGTGTACTTAGGCTAAACTAAGTTATTTGAAAAAGAACTGTTTTGACATTTAATTGTGTGTGGACAAAAACTATTCTGATACTAAACAGAGTTGTTTGAATTAGGACTGTTTGACTAAACTAAATAGCTTGAAATAGAAATGTTTTTGGGAGAATTAAACTGTGCACTCATGCTAAACTGAATTGTTAGAAACAGAACTAATTATTTGTATAAAAAATGGATTTGGCATTAAATAACCTACAAAGGTTGATAAGCCATTAAACACAACCAACCAACCAAACAAACAAACAAACAACCAATCTAAATTCAAACCTATCAAACTTTGCCTAAATTTGACCTGATGTTGCATCCTGCCCTAGCAGAGGGGTTTGATATATACATATATACACATAAAGATATTTTGAGGGGCACAGAATTTAATCAAAGCAATGAAAAGACCCCAAATTTTATTCATTATGGAACTTGTAAAATAGGAAAAATGCGATCAGCCAGTTTACCTCTGAGTCAGACTAACATGAAAAAATGGCTGCTTCCTCTTTACCTCTTTTATACCAGTTCAGAGCAGATAATTCCAAGTTACTGCTCGCCCTGCAAGGGCAGATAACTCAGTCACCATCTACACAGAATAAAAAATATAAAAAGCAAAAAAAAATAAAATAAAATAACAAGCTAGCTGACCAGTTTCACTCCTGATTCAACAGAGCAAAAATTGAGGACAAAATCGTATACTCCCCACAACATGATGATGACGATGATGATGACATCATTTCTATAATTATTGTTTATGCCCAGTTGACTGGGGCTGTAGAATACACCAACTGCTTCTCTGCAGAGGGGTAAGACCCACTCCTGCCAACGAGTGTTCTGGATATGACACTAAACAATCTGATGGTAAGGTTCCAGTAATGCTGGAGCTTTGGGGAATGCAGAGTACCTCTTTATTGCTATTGTTCCCAGGTCCACTCTGGCCTGGCATGGTAGCAGCTGATAAGGGTCCTATCTATGGGTTAAATAGAACTAAACTGCATACTTATGCTAAACTCAATTACCTATCTATGGGTCAAATACTTATGCTAAACTGAATTGTTTGAATTAGAACTGTTTGAATAAACTGAATAGCTTGAAATAGAAATGTTTTTGACTATTGAACTGTGTGCTCATGCTAAACTGCATTGTTTGAAATAGAACTGTTTGCATAAAAATGGATTTGGCATTAAATAACCTACAAAGGTTGATATGTCATAAAACTCAACCAACCAACCAACCAATTATTGTTTAATTTTTTCAATGTCTTTTTTATTAGCAATTTTTCTATCATCTCCAAAATGCTATTTACAAATGAATATTTAGGTGAAGAAAAAATATTGTATTAGAGACTATATCAAAATAATATTATGTCCCAACAGACACTCTCTCTGTTTACAGAGAGATGGTCTGCCGAACAAAATATGAATAGTCTTCAATACTTTATGAAGAAATGTAGAGTGTGACTTGGTTAGGATGGTGAACAAGTCCACACTAAAATTCTCAGCACAGACACGATTATTTATAAGGTGTTCTGCTATAGAAGACTTGTATGTATTCTTAAGATTTTTAGTCAGGCCACAAGTAAGTTTATGAATTTTTGTAGGGACATGCTGTTTAATTCTAGCATTCTGCCTTTGGTTAGTTCTTCGTATGTAGTGTGAAACACAACTACACCTAAATGAATAAACAAGAGAATTATTATGTTTAGGAGGAAGAACGTCTTTATGAAGAGTATGGGGATTTTTATAAGACCCCAAAGCCCAGTTTATTCCTACGTTTTGTTAAAGAATAAACCGTACTTCAACAGCAGTAGGGAGATGGGTGGCAGCTTTTGAAGAAAGGAGACGAACGACTTTTAGTGTAACAAAATTTATATACAGCAACAACAACAATAAACAGGGTTTTACACCAAATGGAACAAACAACGAATATGTAAGAGTTCAAGGTTCAGATAGGTGGTAGGGTTTTATAAGGTTGGTAAGGTTTAGTTGTAAGGTTGTTATAAGATAAAGTTATAAGGTAAAGGTTTAAGGTAAGGTTTGCAGATAAAATACCTGCTGGAACTTAGCTGTGTGTCCTGTTCCTTTTAACTCAGAACGTGCGTTCGTCGCTCTTGACTCCTTGCTGGTGGAAGGTACCAAATACGTTTGCCGTCAAGGGCTGCTACGAATGGACCTGTTGCTAACAGCAGTGGAAGTGGAAAAAAGAGGAAAAATCTCGGTTGGAGCTCTTTTTATAGTGGACAACACGTGACCCCAAGGGTCTGCTGATATTCGGTGAAACAGGATCACCAGTTCCTTAACAAATTTCTACAATAGATGCGAGGAATTTTTTTGGTTTCGTACAATATTCTCCTCGACCTTAGTTCTTTTGAGTGATTTTTTTGTGGCTTTTTACGATTTTAGTCCCCAAATGAACAAAATTTTAGTTCTTTTCATTCCCTTGATAGATATATATATATAGGGTGAAACGATAAAATTGTCGTCCTAAAGAAAACAACACTACAGCTTTATTTTAAAACTTTTATTGAAAAAATCAAGTCTGGTAACTTGATTGTGTAGTAGAGCTGACATCTATTCAGTGTAACCGCCTTCAGCCTCAATCACCGCTTCGATACGGATCCGGAACTGGGAGCATGCCTTTTCCACAAGCGCCGGCGGGAGCTCGGCGAATACTCGGCGGATGGCGGCGATCAAGCTGGCTTTGGAGTTGTGGGAAGTCATGTTGGTGATGTTCTCGACGTATGACCAAATGAAGTAGTCCAGCGGGTTCAGGTCGGGGGGAGGGGGCCTAACGGACTTGATTAGCCTGGGGTTCTTTGTCTTCTCAGTCAAGATCTGGCTTGTCTGGCGCCTGTAGGACCTACACTTCAAGTCCTCCTTCACACATGTATTCACAGTTGTGTGTGTGACGCCTAAATCACTGGCAATCTGCCGAATAGGCCACTGGGGAGTTTCATCAATGATTGCATGGACCTTTTCGATGAACTCCTGGGTCCGGGTCTTCTTGGCGGTGTCCTTCCGCTCCACCACCACCAAAGGGTCGTCCGATACGTTGAGCTGTGCCCTCCAGCGTTGAACCGTCCGGATTTGCATTTTGAGGGTGCTGGCAATGGTCTTGTTGTCATAACTTGGATCTGTAGAGAGCATGAGTTGTACAGCGGCGCATCTCCGATCTCGCTCGTTGAGCATTGTGTCACTTTCAGACATGATAGAAGGCTCCTATCGCTCTTGGGATTTGTACACAACTGGCCAACTTGTAGATGGCCTGCAACAAAAAAAGAAAACCGGTTTTCATTTAACGGAAATGGAATCATGTCGTCTTTTCTAGGGCGACAATTTTATCGTTCCACCCTGTGTATATATATATATATATATATATATAATCCGAGTAAAAGAGTATAAGACTATTAAATAAGAATCCAATTTTGGCTTTTTATGATTTTAGTCCCAAAATGAATGAAATTTTAGTTCTTTTCGTTGCCTTGATATATATATATATATATATATAATCCGAGTAAAAGAGTCTAAGACTATTAAATAAGAATCCAACGGAAATAGGAACATCCAATTGTGCTCAATGTCAACAGCTATCGAATGTATAATTAATTTCAGATTAAGAATACATCGAAACTCATGTGTAGAGCGAAAACATTTTTTTTTTTATAAAAACAAACGAAACATTATAGTTGTTAATATATAATGGTATTTCCACCGTTAAATTAGTTTTTTTAATAAAAAAAAAGATTAAAATCCTTTTCTTGCCGAAAATAATGCAAACCTGTCAATGCAAATATATAACTGTGATTTATCCATCTGAAGAAGGTGAATTTATATGGATGAAATAAATGTATAATGGTACTGCAAAATTGAATTTTTTTTCATTTATTTTACTGTTGCAACATAATACCTTATAATTCCTTAGCCAACGTGGTACGCTTGTTGGCCGAGCGGTCTGATACTAAGTCTAACGCAAAGTTGGTCAAGTTTCTCTCCCAGCTTCAAGCATCCTACGTGTCCGACCACACTGAAGAGTTGTGAAACAACGAAGCAGTCTGTGTATGACAATATGTATATATATATATATATATATATATAACGATCTTTAAAAAGTGCTGGAAAAGGAAGGGTATAGAGTGATTGTGAAAGCTGTGGAAATAAGAGCAAACGGTTTCGTAGCCGGCACCCTGTACCCGTTTCTGGGTCAAATCGGAATCAAACGGCATAATGTATAAAACGCCCCATCGAAATATAGGAAAATAGTTTCATGTCGATATGGAACAAAAGAAATATCCCGTGGAACAATTCAAAATGAAGTTCGTTAAACCGACACTCGATCGCGAATGCGAAACGAGGTTCACGCAATATTCTCATAACGCACGCAGATATTTTTCAAATTACATTTCGCCGTTACACTTCTGAGTCAACATCAATGCTAAGCTTAGTAAATAACTAATAGGGCCTCAGTGATATATACATTTATATTCAGTGACGGGAACCGGTGTGCAAATTAAACTGTTGAGAGGAAGGTCCCGAAATGGTGCATATTCTCTCCTGATGACCCGAATACGATTTATCGGAAAAGAAAAGAAATAAGGCTAAAACTATCATTCAACGAAGAAATTCCCATTACGTAGAATTACTCTGTGGAATGATAAGGACAAGAGTACCATCTGCCTGTCCGCTCACTTTTTGGTGAGTATCAATTACTTATTAATTAATTTCCTTCTCTATGGAGAATCCCCATTAGTTTTGGCGAGCGTGATGGACTATAACAGTGAACAAGTTCAAACTCCAATCATGCTATTGCACTCACTTTAAGACTAATACCCTTGATATAGGAATAAACCCACTTATTGCCCCAAATAAGGGTTAAATAGTACCATCGCTATTCTTCCGCAGGGTTGGCTTTGGCATTAAATAACTCAAAAAAGATGATATGCCATTAAAACAAAAGAAATCAAACCATGTATATATATATATATATATATATATAATTGTGTATAATCCAAGGAAAATAGTCTAAGGTTTAGACTTTTTTTGTTGCAATTCAAGGTGAATTGGAATCTCCGTAAGCGCTTAATGACGACGGCTATCAGATTTATAATTAATTTCAGATTAAAAATATATTGAAACTCACATGCAGAGCGAAAACATTTTTTAAAAATTAGAAGATAAAAATTCAATTCAATGTTTCCATTATAAATTTATTTCAGGTCGTTATGACCTTCTTCAGATGGAGTGTAATACATTAGTGTTTATTATATGATGTAGACTTCCCTATCCCATTTCCATCAAGAAGAGATCAAATAAAAACTTATTCTTTTCTTTTTGAAATCTTTTTAGATTTTAATGTTTGAGAATTCCTCTTTTTATTTCATTTTAATTCGTTACTAATAGTTTAAACCACTATTTATTAAAAAAAAACGGTGAATATTAGAGGGTGTTCCTTGTGAGTTGAGGTTTAGTTTAAATATATATATTTATCCAACCCTACTCCGCAAGCAGGATGTAATACAAGGTCAATTTTTAAGCTGTGTTTAACTGGTTCAAATTCAGTGTATTCTTTCTCCTGAGCCTGTTGCCATTCCAAGAGTAAAGAGCTCACTCTGCCTTACCGTTTGTTCATAGCAGGAGGGAGAATAGTTGGAGGCATACCTTTCTCAAGGGTATCAGTACTATGTGAAATGCAAAGAGCGTCATCATCGATTTCAACAGAGGTTGTCATGTCCATTTCTTATACTCATGTATATTTGTTGTATGATATCATGTTGTATGATATTATGTTGTATGATATCATGTTGTATATTAGGCACATTGGCTAAGTAGGTAGAGTGTTTGCCAATGGTCCGGGAGAACGGGGTTCAATCCCAGGTTGCATCATACCAAAGATGGTATTTGATACCTCCTTGCTTAACACTCAACAATTTAAGGTACATATCAAGGGTAAAGTGGAGCAATCTAAGGAAAGAAATAGCTCCCTCCCCTACACCTCCGTGTAGTAGCTATTCAAAAGGGAGCCTTCTGTTCATCCTCGGCTATGGTCGCCAACTTTACTTTATATCATGTTGTATGATATCATATTGTATGATATCATGTTATATGATATTATTTTGTATGATGTTATGTTATATGATATCATGTGGTATGATGTACTATTATATGATATTATATTGTATGATAACATGTTGTAGGATGTTATGTTGTATGATATCATGTTGTATGATATTATGTTGTATGATGTTATGCTGTATGATATCATGTCGTATGATGTTATGTTGTATGATATCATGTTGTATGATATCATGTATGATGTTATGTTGCATGATGTTAAGCTGTATGATATCATGTTGTATGATATCATGTATGATGTTATGTTGTATGATATTATGTCGTATGGTGTTACGTTGTATGATATCATTTTGTATGATATCATGTAGGATGTTATGTTGTATGATGTATGTTGCATGATATCATGTATGATATCATGTAGGATGTTATGTTGTATAATATCATGTTGTATGATATCATGTATGATGTTATGTTGTATGATATTATGTCATATGATGTTACGTTGTATGATATCATTTTGTATGATATCATGTAGGATGTTATGTTGTATGATGTATGTTGCATGATATCATGTATGATATCATGTAGGATGTTATGTTGTATAATATCATGTTGTATGATATCATGTATGATGTTATGTTGTATGATATTATGTCGTATGATGTTATGTTGTATGATATCATTTTGTATGATATCATGTAGGATGTTATGTTGTATGATGTATGTTGCATGATATCATGTATGATATCATGTAGGATGTTATGTTGTATAATATCATGTTGTATGATATCATGTATGATGTTATGTTGTATGATATTATGTCGTATGATGTTACGTTGTATGATATCATTTTGTATGATATCATGTAGGATGTTATGTAGTATAATATCATGTTGTGTGATATCATGTATGATGTTATTTGATGGACTATGTATGATGTTATGTTGTATGATGTATGTTGCATGATATCATGTATGATATCATGTAGGATGTTATGTTGTATAATATCATGTTGTATGATATCATGTATGATGTTATGTTGTATGATATTATGTCGTATGATGTTACGTTGTATGATATCATTTTGTATGATATCATGTAGGATGTTATGTTGTATGATGTATGTTGCATGATATCATGTAGGATGTTATGTTGTATAATATCATGTTGTATGATATCATGTATGATGTTATTTGATGGACTATGTATGATGTTATGTTGTATGATATACTCCATTACAAACTCCTACTATTAAACAATATGCATCTCTTTCTGCTGATATTTACCTTTTGAAATATTTTAACATGCGTACATTCATCTCTTTATTGCCATGAGAGAGCCTACTCCCAAGACCAAAATATTTCACAAATAATTTTTTTCTTAATTTAAAAAAAGGATAGAATTTTTTATGCATTCATTTTTTTTAAAAATCTGAATAAATATATTTTCTTCCCTGAGTAATCTTTATGCAGAAATTCTGTTGGAACATGTGCAGAGGATAATGCACTAAGTTTGAAAATAACATGCATAAACATACCTGCCGATTCATTGGCGCTAAAGCTTTTCTTCGAGGAATTCAAAAATATCAGGAAATTATTTAAGGGATGAGTTGTCTCTGTGTTGTGGTTTGGCTTGGTTTGGTTTTATGACATATCAACCATCATAGGTTATTTAATGGGAAATCCTTTTAATACATATATATTAAATATATATGATTTGGTTTGCTTGGATTTTATGGCATATCAACCATTGTAGGTTATTTAATGTCAAATCCTCTTTATACATATATATGAATATATACAATTTGGTTTGGCTGGGTTTTATGGCATATAAACCATTGTTGGTTATTTAATGCCAAATCCTCTTTATACATATATATTAGATATATATAATTTGGTTTGGTTGGGTTTTATGGCATATCAACTATTATAAGTTATTCAATGCCAAATCCTCTTTATACATATATATTAAATACATATGATTTTTTAACACATTTTGTTGATAACATTTTTAAATGAGCCTGAGCTCACTTTTTTCTCTCAGTTAAATTGTTTCAAGTATTGCTATGCAACAGTAATGGTTTAATATTAATCATTTGTTTGCATATTTTTAAATAGATATACATAAGATGTAAGAGATTAGATGGTTGGTAATTTGATTTTTAAATGAGTTTAAACTAATTTGTTTGCACTCTCATATTGCTATTGTTTCTACACAGTTAAATGGTTTCAATTATTGCTATCTAACACTTATAATTCTATTCAGCATTAATCATTTGTTTGCACACAGTGAAGTTGTTACAAGTATTGCTATTTAACATTAATTATTCAATTCAACATGACTCATTCGTTCATGCACAGTTAAATGGTTCCAAGTATTGTTATCTATCAGTAACAATTCAATTAAGCATTTGCCCAGTCGGCTGGGGCTGTAGAATACACGGACTGCTTCTCTGCAGAGGGGTAAGACCCCCCCTAACGAGTGTCCTGGATAAGACACTAAACAATCTGATGGTGAGGTTCCAGCAGTGCTGGAGCTTTGGGGAATGCGGAGTACCCCTTCATTGCCATTGCTCCCAGGTCCACTCTGGCCCGGAGTGGTAGCACCTGATAGGGCCCTATCTATGGGTTAAATAGAACTAACAGCATACTTATGCTAAAATGAATTGAGTAAACTGAATAGCTTGAAATAGAAACGTTTTGACAATTAAACAGTACTTACACTTAAACTGCGTGCTTATGCTTAACTGAATTATTTCAAATAGAACTGTTTTTCGACATTAAAACTGTATTTACGCTTAACTGAATTATTACATATTACTGCTTGAATAGTTTGAAATGGAAATGTTTTTGACAATTAAACTGTGTACTTATGCTAAACTGAACTGTTTTCAATAGAACAGATTATTTACATAAAAATGGATTTGGCGTTAAATAACCTACTAAGGTTGATATGCCATAAAACCAAACAAACCAAACCAAACTAATCAATTAAGCATCAATCATTTGTTTATACACAGTTAAATGATCAAACAGTTCAATTTAAAGCAATTCAATTTAGCATAAGTCAATTTTTTGCCCTTAGATTAAATGTCAAACAGTTCTATTTGACCCATAAATAGGACCCTTTCAAGTTCTACCACTCTAGGTCAGAGTGGACCTGTGAGCATAGCAGTGAAGGAGTACTCAGCATTCCTGAAAGATTTTTTAATGCCATATCTGGGACACTCCTTAGGGGATGGTCTTAGCCCTCTGCAGAAATGGAGTCTGTGTATTTTACAGCCTCAGCAGACTGGGCTGCTGTATTATAGTGGCTAAAGTGATGTACTGTGACATTGTAGTAAGCGAGTTCAAACTCCAGTTGCTTTTTATATTCACTTTCAGACGAATAACCATGAGAAAGGCATGAACTCTTTTATCCCCAGTTTATATTTTACATAGTACCAGTACAGTTTTTCTATAAGGATGGCTTAGGCATTAATCAGATCACTAAGTTTGATATGCCATTATATAAGGAAATCAAACCAAACCAAGCAGGTGTGCCCCTATAGTGTAGTTGCTAATGTACTGGACTGCAATATCATAGTAAGCATGTTCAAACTGCAGTCATGTTATTATATTTTGGACTAATACCATTGAGAAAGGTATAAACTCCTTTATCCCCTCCAGCTATGGGTTCGTATAGAAATTGTTATTCTACAAGGATATCTTTGACTTTAAATAACCCATAGGGGTTGATTTACCATTAAACAAAGAAACCAAACTAAAGCAAATTATTTTTGGTTTGCCATCAGTTTGTATTTTAAATGATGAAAAAATATCCGAACTGGATCTGAATTATCAAAAAATAATCATTGATAGAAACTGTTCTACTTGAAGCAATATTCATCCTCGGACCTCTGATTTAAAATAGTTTTTAATCATGATTATCTGATTCACTTTGTTAAGAAGTTAAGACTCACATTATTACTCTCACCATGATTTGTAATTGGAGTTTTAAAAAATTTGATATCGTTTGAGACATACTGGATGTTCCAGAATAATTTTGAGTAAAATGATATCAAAATTTTCAGAAACACCCTGCATTTACTTAACCTACACTATGAATAACAGATGGCACGTTGTCAATTTTTAAGTGGAGTACAGCTTGTTTGAATTTAGAATTTTCCTTCTCTTCAAGTGGTTGCTAAGGCAAAGCTAAAGAACTCAGTCTGGCCTACTAGTCACCTATAACTGGTTAGAGGAAACAGGTGGATTCATGCCTTTCCAAAAGACATTAACGCAAAGGGAAATGCAAACAAACTCAGGTCACTGATTCCATTTCCTATGATGATAACTGTGGCGCTAATCACTCCTCTAAGAAAAAAGGCAGATAACTGTGGCACTAATCACTACTCTAAGAAGAAAGGCAGATAACTGTGGTGCTAATCACTCCTCTATTAAGAAAGGCAGATAGAAAAATCAATGTGATAGTGTATACTAATTGGTTTATTGGGCTTCCATTGTAATGAAGTTCACGCAAATGCAAACAATTCTATTCAGGAACGAGTGAAGGTTTTTAATTGGCCTTTCAAACTTTTCAAAGAATTTAGATGATCAAAAAAGTTTTGCTCCATACAAATGCAGACCCACAAATTAATCATTCGGATGAACATTGGCCTGAAGATCACTTTATTCTCATAGAGTATTTTCAAAAATTGTTTTTTCTTTAGCAAACATTAAAAGGTGAATCCACTTTTTTTTTTCTTGCAAGTAAAAATATAGAGAATAATTGAAGTTTTTCATGCCCTGTCTGCAGGGCATTGAATATATTGACTGTATTCTCTGGCGAGGGGTTTGAAACCCATCCTAAAAAATCTATTTTCTGGGTTTGAGACTAAACTGTATCCAATAGCGAGGCTCCAGTTCTGTTACTTTTTGGTGGGGAGAGAAACCCTTCATTTCCAATATTCCCAAGTCCATTCTAATACAGGTTGCTAGTACCTGTGAGGGGGCCTATCTATTGATCAAAATTGCTTGAAAATTATTAGTATTCTTAAATAGGAATGTTTACTTAAAACCATAAAATTATTTTGGTTTGGTTTGCTTTGGTTTTATGGCATATCAACCATTGTTGGTTATTTAATGTCAAATCCTGTTTTATATATATATTAAATACATGATTTGTAAACACATTTTGTAGATACACACAGTTAAATGATCCAATAGTTTTCTTTCTAACTGTTCAATTGAGCATAAGTCAACAAAGTTAAATGGTTCCAAGTATTGCTATTGTTGTATAGCCACATAATACATATGCAAGCAGAATCAATGACACACAATAAAGACGAGCGACACAGTTCTTAGAAAAATATACCTCTCACTTTATTTGAAAGGGTTGTGTGTGAGAGGGAGTTAGAGACCGAACAGAACTGCAACAAATTGACCCCCACTCTATTGGCCATAACAGTGTTTTTTCCCGTTCTCCTGGGCTGCTCAACTGGGGGCCTGGGGGCCCAGCCTCTCTGGGTGCTGGTTTTCTCCACCGCATCTTTTCTCCAACTCACCTGATCTCCAAACTGATTGAACTTCCTGTGCCCGAGTTATATAATTGTTCAACGCCTACCTTCTTCTTGTGGGCGTCACAAATCACATTCATTCAACCCGTTCATGGTCAAGGTTATATTCTGATATTCCTCGACTGGATGCACCTGTTATTTACACAGGTGCATTTCCTATTTTGACAGCCCGGCCAGGTCGGAGGTCAATATACAACACTTAAAACATTAATTATTCTATTCAATACTATTCATTTGTTTGCACACAGTTAAAAAGTTGGTCACCTTAGTCGAGGTTTTCCCTAAGGATCCCTTTTCAATGGCTACCTCACCAAGGTGTAGGGAAGGTCACTACTCCATTTCTTGAATTGCTCCACTTTACCTTTGATCCTTACATTATATATGCTGAGTGTTAAGCAAGGCGGCATCATGTACCATTTTTTAAGCCTTTTGTATGACTCGACCTGGGATTGAACCTTAGTTTCCCAGACCATTCGCAAACATTCTACTCGTTAGGGCCAATGACCTGAAATACCACAGTTAAATTGTTCCAAATTTTGCTATGTATTATTAACAGTTCATTTGTTTACACAGTGTTAAATGATCAAACAATTCTATTTTTAACAATTCAATTTAGCATAAGTCATTTGTTTGCACTCAGTTTAAGTGTCAAAGAGTTCTTTTTGACCCATAAATACGTCCCAATCAGGTGCTACCACTCCGGGTCAGAGTGGACCTGGAAGTCATGAGAATGGAGGGATTTTCCACATCCCCAAAATCTTCAGCAATACTGGAACCTCACCATCAGATTGCTTAGTGTCATATCCAGGAGACTCATTGTGGTGGGGTCTTACCCCTCTGTAGAGAAGTTGCCAGTGTATTTTACAGCCCCAGCTAACTTGGCTACATATAATAGTGTATAATTCATTAGGTTTGGTTAGGTTTCTTTTGTTTAATGGCATATCAATCTTTGTAGGTTATTTAATGCCAAAGTTATTCTCCTAGAAGAACAGTATTGGTACTATTTAACCCATAGCTGGGAGAATAAGGGGGTTCATACCTTTCCCAAGGGTATAAAAATCATTAGTATTAGATGTGAATACTTGATACCATATAAGTGTGTGCAAATTATTAGTATTAGATAGGAATACTTGATACCATATCACAGTTGTAAGTAAACAAATGATTATCGTAGCAAATTTAAAAAGTGCAATTTAAAAAATAAAATGAATACAATAAAATGTTGAAAATATGAGGTTATGATTATGATCGAATATTTGTAAATGAAATTAATTTTGCCATGAAATAAGCCATAAGGTGTTGACATGCCATTAAAGAAACCTAAACAAAGTATTGTACGTAATCAAATGATTTATTACTAGAATAAAAAATGATAGTAAAAAGAAGTAGAAATCAAAATCATTAATATATATCTGTATATATAATATAACACACACACACACACATGTATATATATATATATATATATATATATATAAGTAGTTGAGGTTGACCTAAAAGCTCCCTTTTTATTAGCTATTACACCAAGGTGTAGGGGAGGGCGCTACCCCTTTCCCTGGAGTACTCCACTTTACTCTTGATCCGTTCCTTATAATGCTGAGTGTTAAGCAAGGTGGCACCAGGTACCATTTTTTGAGTCTTTGGTATAACTCGACCTGATATTGAACCCTGGTCTTCCGAGCCATTGGCAAACACACTACTATCATGGCCTAGATGGTAGAGTGTTTGCCATGAATGAATATTTGAATGAGTGCATTCTCATTATCATGACAAATTGGATTTGTTTTTTCATGGTTATAGTGGGTTGGGTTTTATGGCTTATCAAACATTGTAGATTATTTAATGCCAAATCCTCTTTATAAATATATATTAGATATATAGCATTTGATTGGGTTGGGTTTTATGGCATATCAACCATTGTAGATTATTTAATGCCAAATCCTCTTAGCGCATGTATAAGATTTGATTGGGTTGGGTTTTATGGCATATCAACCATTGTAGGTTATTTAATGCCAAATCCTCTTAACGCATGTATAAGATTTGATTGGGTTGGGTTTTATGGCATATCAACCATTGCAAGTTATTTAATGCCAAATCCTCTTAACGCATGTATAAGATTTGATTGGGTTGGATTTTAAGGAATATCAACTATTGCAGGTTATTTAATGCCAAATCCTCTTTATACATGAAAAAGATTTGATTGGGTTGGGTTTTATGGCATATCAACCATTGCAAGTTATTTAATGCCAAATCCTCTTAACGCATGTATAAGATTTGATTGGGTTGGATTTTATGGCATATCAACTATTGCAGGTTGTTTGATGCCAAATCCTCTTTATACATGTAAAAGATTTCATTGGGTTGGGTTTTATGGCATATCAACCATTGCAGGTTATTCAATGCCAAATCCTCTTAACCCATGTATAAGATTTGATTGGGTTGGGTTTTATGGTATATCAACCATTGCAGGTTATTTAATGCCAAATCCTCTTTATACCTGTTTATTAAATATATACATGATTTGTAAACTCATTTTGTAAATAACATTCTTCAACAAGCCTGCAATCTTTTTTGCACGTTGGTAAATGGTTTCAAGTATTGTTTTATAACAGTCACAACTGAATATCTGTCATTTGTTAGCACACATAGTTTGTTCTATTTGACCCATAGACCCATAGTGCTACCACTGCAGGTCATAGTGGACCTGAGACCAATAGCAATGAAGAGATACTCCTCATTTCCCAAATCTCCCAGCCGAGAGCCTTACCATTAGATTCTTTAATGTCATATCCAGGACACTAGTCACGGAGGGAGGGATCTTACCCCTTTGCAGAGAAGCGGTCGTTGTATTCTACAGCCCCAGTTGACTGAGCTGTCTTTTTTTTTTCATGAGAAACATATTCATCTATTGGGTGTTCATGTGGT
Organism: Sepioteuthis lessoniana; assembly: GCA_963585895.1. NCBI lineage: Eukaryota > Metazoa > Mollusca > Cephalopoda > Myopsida > Loliginidae > Sepioteuthis > Sepioteuthis lessoniana. Next base: position 26,224,933 of record OY757916.1, on the reverse strand, counting down.
GTAATATGAAATCAAGTGTGTTGATAATTTTCAGATCTCTTTTATGTTCATCCATTCTTTTTTAGATATGACTTTATAAATTTAGACATTGTCCAAAACAACAAAATATCGCCCTACATTTATTCTAATTACTGCACGTCCAACGTATCATACACAAAAGTAGAAAAAGTAAACACAACTATTATGTACATGATATTATCAATTAACATGTTGGATGTGCAGTAATTAGAATAATGTAGGGCAATATTTTGTTGTTTTAGACAAAGTCTAGATTTATAAGGTCACATCTATTTCTGGTTTTTCTGAAGACAAATACGAGAAATTCAAAGTCTTCAGTGAACCCAGAATTTGGTTGGTTGGTTGGTTGGTTGAGGGAGGGTATCTTGTTGAGTTTCCACTCACCAGGGTTAAATATTAACATTGTATATTCAATGATGCTCTAACACTGAATAAACAGAAGGAAAGACAAGATAAGCTCCTTTACACTTACAGAAACATTTAATATATATTTTATATACAAGCAATATTGACAAGAATACATAAGCATGTCCCAGCAGCAAGAAATATGCACATATGGACACAGGATATGTTGAAGGGGTACAAAAACAGAAGAAAACTTACTTTATGTTGAGTGATAGTAAAATGATCATAGCTATATTGGCTTTACTGTTCAATGACAGGGCAGACAAAATCTCTGATGTTCAAAGAATGGAGGCAAAAAAAGTTGAGAAAGATTTTACAGACTGTCAGAAAATGATTCTGGGACTGCTCATATTGTACTATAAATAAGCAGTATTTGAAATGGGTACACAAACTAGGGGTGTAGGGGAGGGTGCTACTCTTTTCCCTGGATTGCTCCACTTTAAAAAACAGGTAAAAAGGCAATGAATTTTCTACAACAGTCAGTTATAGAGTGAATTAGGTTTTGAATTGATGAAAATAGTAGGCTTCTCTGATATTGTTTATCGCTAATTTTGCCCAGACATACTTTCATATTCCTTAACACCCACGATATATTATAATTTAGAACGGCCCCAAGTATTGTGATTCATTAGGCGATCAATGATTGTCTGGTAATTGACTCTACAGAAATCATATCTACCAACCCCTCCGCTGGGGCAGGATATAACACAAGGTCAATTTTTTAAGCAGAGTTTAACAGGTTTGAATTCAGAGTTTTCCTTCTCCTTGACTAGTTGCCTCACCAAGGCTGAAAAACCCAGTCTGTCCTACTATTTACCCATAACTGGTGGGAGAATAATTGGATTCATACCTTTCCCAAGGGTATTAGTGCTATGTGAAATGCAGTCAGTCTCGTCCAGGATTTGAACTCGTGTCGCTGTGTCCATTTCCTACGACGATAACCATTTCACCATGGGCACCTCCAAATTGACTCTACAGAAATATTGTGGGAAAAAGACACTCTCACTATTGATATTTTCTTCATGTCTAGTTTGCTCCAGTGCTGCCAAAATTTGAGGTAAATTTTTAAATCTTTCTTGAATATTGAGGCCTCCTAATAAACTTAAATCAAATAATTAACACCTGATTGTAAATTGACTAAGGTGAATGACTTTTACTTAGATAATCAGTAATGAATATATATTTCTTTTGTTATATGTGATAACATAATAGAGACTGCATTGAATTCATTTATAAAGGGATGTAACTCCTTGACTACGTACAGGAAAATGGAAAAAAAAGACATCAAAAATGGGAAGGGAGGGAGAGATAGATAGATTGATACACAAAGAGAAAGAGGGAAAAAGAGAAAGAGAGTGTGAATATCAGATTTTCATCAAATGGCTAAACCAAAAGAAATTCATTGATTTATTTATGAAACCTAAAACTGATAGCTAATACATTTAAAACAATTGGCCATTGTTTCATCCTTTGTAAGTAGATTGCATTTTTCACTGATGATCAACATGAGGTCAAATTATTGATGGAAATAAGCCAAAGTGATCCTGATATGTCATTATATGGTGGCCTTGGTTAAAAAAGCAAAAAAAAAAAACCCCAAAAACAAAATGTTTATTTTTGTGAAAATGTGCAGTTGTAAAACAAAAACCATTTTACATTCAGCTAACAGCATTTTTATCTAATTTTCCTATTTCTAACTTTATTCAAACCATTTTTATTGATATTACTTTGTAACTCTGACTTATTTTACCAGTCAATTATTTGAAATGATCTCAAATCATAAATAATCATTGGCTCTTCTTTTACAATTACTTTCATAAGAACACAATAAAACTATATATACTCACATATCATTCAACTTTCTAAGACCTAAATTGAGATTTTTGGGCAGCTGGAAGTTATCGATATACCAGTTAGCCTAGGCCTAGCCTTGAACAACTCTTTTCACATAAAGTTTGTATCTTACGTATGGTGTGACCCCCTAATAATAAGCAAAAATTTAGGTTTCAGAAAGTCATATTACATGCAAATATATATGATATTTGGCCAAGCCTAATTGCAATGCATAGAGCATCTAAGGATGAGAATGAAAAGACAATTATGAAGGAAATATTCAATTTAATTTTTGATGAGTTCATATCAGAAGAGAACTAGGTGTTGATTTGTAAGTAACATAATTCAACTTTCTAAGACCTAAATTGAGATTTTGGGGCAGCTGGAAGTTATCTATATACTAGTTAGCCTAGGCCTAGCCTTGAACAAACCTTTTCACATAAAGTTTGTATCTTACATATGGTGCGATCCCGTAATATTAAGCAAAAATTTAGGTTTCAGAAAGTCATATTATACGTATTTGGCCAAGCCTAACTGCAATGCATAGAGCATCTAAGGATGAGAATGAAAAGACAATTACGAAGGAAATATTCTATTTGATTTTTGATGAGTTCATATCAGAAGAGAACTAGGTGTTGATTTGTAAGTAATGCAAGTACAACTAATTATTTATGTAAACAAAATTCCCTTGACTATCCATCCTTAGCTGCCATTACTCTTAGAAAGTCCTCTAGATGACATCCAGTGTCAGCACAAAGATAATAATTGTTGGTTTTTGCTGGTTGACCAACACTCATGTCCATATGTAGGAGTCCATAGAGGAACTTCATAAGCAGTTCCTGTCTTATTTGGATGGTTAGTAAGATGGGAGGTTATTGACTGTACAGCTGCTGCTTTGCAAGGTGCTGCTTCCAGGATTTGTTGAAAGCAGCATGCAGCATTTTTGTGTGGTTCCTATTTAGCTTTTTCTACAGGTGTTTTGTTAGATTGGTTGGTTGGTTGGTTGGTTGGATTTTATGGCATACCAACCTTTATTGGTTATTTAATGTCAAATCCATTTTTATACAAATAAACAGTTCTATTTCAAACAATTCAGTTAAGTGTAAATACACAGTTTAATTGTCAAAAATATTTCTATTTCAAGCTATTCAGTCAGTGTATTCTACAGCACCCGCTGACTGGGCAATGTTTTGTTAGAGTCTAATTGGTGCAACCATATAATAGTACTGACAAAGCTATAACTTTGAAGAATTCCCATTTTATTTCATTAAAGAGATCATATTTCTATATCATCGATAACCTGTCAATAGCAGAACATGCTTTACTGATGCTTATGTTGACCTCACTTTCAGTAGATGAGATATTACTACTAAGGTATGTGAACTGTTCTACTAATTGTGGAGACTTACTATTTAATAAACATATGAACTCTGTTTTATCTGAGTTCACATAGAGACCACGGCCTCTTTCTCCTTGTGCATCTGCGTAGCTTAATTCAGGAGTAGTTTCTGCAGGACGGTGTCTGTTTCTTGCCTGTTTTTGTATGAAACCATTTTCTTTTATTAGAGCTATTGATATTCATAGTTTATAATCTAGGCAGATTATGAATAGAAATAGTGCTAGGGTATCTCCTTGCAAGAATCCATATACAATGTCAAAGAAAATATTGTCACCATCAGGTGTGTGGACGATGGCCGTCATATTGTTGTTGAACATCATTATTGCAGTAACAGTTTCTTTTGATAAATCATATGCAAGAAGTATTAGCTCTATCTTTCTTATTTTATTAATATTTGCTGCTTTGATTAATGTCTATCAAATTATAATTTGCAGGATTATCACCAGGAGAAAACATTGTACCAAATCAACAATCATAAAATGACAGAAGGCAGAAAAAATACTCCAAAGATGAAAAAAAATCAATGCAAAAAGAAGCCATTTTCACATGGCCTTTGGGAAAGCACTAATTTTACAAATTTAAAAGAATTTTTGTTTTGATTGGATTAGATTGCCACCAGAATGAGATTACTTTTATTTGGTAATCCAAATAACAAAAGAAAATATCGGCTCACATAAGAAGAATAGACACAGGGTTGTGAATCTAACATATCCTATTTACCAACCCCTCTGCTCACGCAGGATATGACACAAGGTCAATTTTTAAGCAGAGTTTAACAGGTTTGAATTCAGAGTTTTCCTTCTCCTAGACTAGTAGTCTCACCAAGGCTGAAGAACCTAGTCTGTCCTACTATTTACACATAGCTGGAGGGAGAATAATTGAATTCATACCTTTCCCAAGGGCATTAGTGCTATGTGAAATACAATCAGTCTCATCCAGGATTTGAACTCATGTCGCCATGTCCACTTCCTGTGACGATAACCATTACACCACGGGCACTAACATATTCATAATTTATTGGCATTTAGACAAAAATCAGTTAAAATATGAGGTAAGTCATTATTAGGGAAAGAAAAAAGTGCTTTACCACTGAATGTCTATTGTAAAATACCCAAGGGCTGTTTTTGTTTATTTTTCAATGGCATATCAATCTTTGTGGGTTATTTAATGCCAAATTCATCATTGTAGAAGAATAGTAGTCGTACAATTTAATGCATAGTCGGGGAGATTCATACCTTTCACAAGGGTATTAGTCCAGAAGTGAATGTAGTAGTACGATTGAAGTTCGAACTTGCTTACTTATTTGTGAGGTGTGGCAATATGATTTGTGTCTTGGCCAATCATAGGTTGCCATAGCCAAATTGGTAAAGGTGTTGTCCATGACAGATAAAGTCCTGGGATAATGTGTTGTATACTACTCATAGCCATAATGACATGAATCACAGCAGTAATAGAATACATACACATATACAAATGCAGGTGGACTCTGCCATTTCAGATACAAATGGGTTTATTAATTTCTGACTTCTCTCCATAGCCAAAGCCATTCTCCTAGAAGAACAGTAGTGGTACTATTTAACACATAGCTGGGAGGATAAGGGGGTTCATACCTTTCCCAAGGGTATTTGCCCGAAAGTGAATGTAATAGTGCGACTGGAATACGAACTTGCTTACTACGATTCCACAGTCCATCGCTTTAATCATTATGCCACGAGGACAACCCCTAGCAATTTTTGTTCTTCTGTTATAAAGGGATTTGCAAATGCAAACTCGTCAATTCACACCAAGTGGATCCTTATGCTTTTATTCACCTCCGGGTAACTTTGAGAAGCCATGTTCTAAACTAAACATACCTGAATTGTATTATTTCTTATGAAACATTATATACAATTAAAACAGTTATAATTTGGCATCATTTACTACCAAACTCCACAGTATGAGATAACAGATAAGTACTTTTTTATTTGTAAACTTTATTCAATGCCCTGTTATACTAAGAGATATACTGTTATAATAAGAGAGATGACCTTGGTTCTTTTCAACAAGTAAATCAATTCTGAGAACTGATTAAGAAAGACATATGCATAAATCACTTTCAGTCAATGGTTTTGCAAAAAAATTGGTTTTGATTGTACAGATTACAGAAGACTTTCTTCACATGCCCAGTTGGCTGAGTTTAGAATGAAAATGATGCCTGAAAATTCCTGCAGATGGTTTTGTGCTAATGTTATATATCATATGACATGGATTTTCGATTCGTTCCAAGTGAACCCATGTGCTTTGACAAGCTGTCACATTGTCATTAGTAAACAGGACGATGGCAGTGGACGGAGTAGGCGGTCAAACATATGTAACCAAGAGACCATGTGATAACCACGCGGTCAGATTTAGGCAGAGTGAAGAGAATCAAGAATCGAGCAAGGGACATGCAGCCAATCAGAGGTGTCTTGGCTTGCAAGGAGGTGCAAGTGTTGGCACCCCTCGGCTCCGGAAGAAGATATGGGGCAATAAAACGTCCCCTCTCTGAGTATATGTCTCTCAATCTATCTCTCAACTAACAACAAACTGTGCACCCCTTTTGGAGAATAAAATGAGAGATATAATTTTATAACGAAAAGTGTTTTGTTCATTCATTAAATTTCATATTATCATTATGACTATATAACACTAACACTTTCTTCAAGTAATTCAAATATATCAGGAATTCTTTTTGTTTCAAGTTATACATCAGTTTGTATTTTTGAGGTATGTTTTTAAATGCTGAGAAAAATTACTGATCTTGATTTGAATTCATAAAAAAAATCAATGATAAAAATTGCTCTATTCAAAGTAAAATTTCATCCTGAGACATCTTATTTGAAAGTCTACCCGGTCAGCTTGGCTGAGAATAAACTGATTGTATGATCTGCTGAAGAGTAGGTACTGGGAACTGGTAATATTGCATATAGAGATCTGGGAAGTGTGGAGTATCCATTGCCATTTCTCTCAGGTTCAGTCAGTCTCAGAGAGTTTGTAGCTGTTCAGGTTCTTTCAATTGCTCAATAGATTTATTTGAAAATTATTTGTATTTGATAGGACAGTCTGCAAAATAAAAAAATAACCTCTTAAGAAACAACTACACAAAAATATAAATGAATGCGATTCTCTAACTTCCAGACATAAAATAACCCTTGATTGGTTGGTATGCTGTTCAAATCAATCAATCAATCAATAAATAAATTATATGTAGCTCACAACAGTGTTTGGTAACAGTACAAGATTTTCCTCAGATTTTTTAGATAGGATAGGTATGATTTCTAGATAAGGATAGATTTGATTTCTTTACATGGATAGGTATGATTTCTAGACATGGATAGTTTTTTATTTCTAGACAAGGATAGTTTTTTTTATTTCTAGACATGGATAGGTATAATTTCTAGACATGGATAGGTATGATTTCTAGACATGGATAGGTTTGATTTCTAGACATGGATAGGTTTGATTTCTGGACATGGATATGTATGATTTCTAGACATGGATAGTTTTTTTTATTTCTAGACATGGATTGGTATGATCTCTAGATAAGGATAGGTATGATTTAGCCATAGTGCACTAAAACTTTGTTTTGGGATATATTTAATAAAAGAGCTTTAGACACTGAGTCATTCAAGAATTCTACAAATTCATCTTGCAAATTATCTGAAAGAGATCTGGGATTAAGTTGAAAGGGATTCTGAATGAGTTGATAATTAAATTCATTTATATCAGGAAAATACAAACACAACTGATCTCATAGTGAAATCAAATACTTCTGAGCCAACTCACTAATTTCATTATTGTCCTCTTCCTTCAGTAATATAATGCCTTTATTCATATTCTCAAAAACGTCATATTGACCTGTCATTTCTTCTTTGTCCCACCTGATCCAAAATGATTTTAATTAGTCCATGAAGTCAATGTTGCTTTGAAATGCCATGTTGACGTCATTGAGACATGAAAAAATATCATTTATTTAGGATAGTTTTGTCCGCTATTTAGTATCAGCAAGTTGATCTGCTTACTTGATTGATTTTCCCTTCTCATTTTCCTTCTTTGTTAGGCTGAGAACATTTCACTGCATCTTCTTAAATACTTAACTGAGAGTTTCTCTCAGTGATGCATATTTAGCAACTATTATCGCCGACAATCACTGACAAATGTAGCGGTTTTATATTCTAGATTCATGTAGCCTTGACATTTACTAAAACAAGTTTTCTGAATACCATCATATGATTATCTATGATCACTATGGTTACTAGCATTTCCTACAGACCTGTTAGCCAAGACAATAAGTTTGATCCTCATTCTATGGCCTTGTGCTACACTAAATTATGCAGTAACAAAAACTTGGTATACCAGAAGGATAGCCAGTTCTTTTGAAGAGTGTGTTACTGGTATCGTATAACTTAGTTCTGCCTAATGTATGATACTATTTACCAACCCCTCTGCTTGGGCAGGATATGACACAAGGTCAATTTTTAAGCGGAGTTTAACAGGTTTGAATTCAGAGTTTTCCTTCTCCTAGACTAGTTGCCTAACCAAGGCAGAAGAACCTAGTCTGCCCTACTATTTACCCATAGCTGGAGGGAAAATAATTGGATTCATACCTTCCCCAAGTGTATTAGTGCTATGTGAAATGCAATCAGTCTCGTCCAGGATTTGAACTCGTGTCGCCGTGTCCATTTCCTACAACGATAACGACTACACCACGGGCACCTGCCTAATGTATGATTGTCTGCTCGGTTTACTAGACGAGAATGGTAGCTAGACACGGAAACTTGAGTAACATTTCTTTTAGAAATTCATCTCATTTCTATGAGTAGCAGAAGTTTTTAGCCCAGTTGACTGGGGTTGTAAAAGGTATCGACTGCATCTTCGCAGATGGGTAAGATCCCACCCCCCGCCAAACAAGTGTCCTGGATATGGCAATAAACAATCTGACGGTGAGGATCCAATAATGCTGGAGCTTTGGGGAATGCAGAGTACCCATTCATTGCCCTCACTCCCAGGCCACTCTGAGCTGGCATGGTAGCACCTGATAAAGTTCTATGGATGGGTCAATAAAACAGCTTGAATTCAATAGCAGTACTTTAAGCTATTTAACTGTGTGCAAAAAATGAGCTCAAGCTCGTCTAAAAATATTATCAATAAAATATTTACAAATCATTTATATCTGATATACATGTCTAAACAGGATTAATGTTAAATAACCGGTAATGGTTGATATGCCATAAGACCCAACCCAACCAAGTCAAAACAAACCAGAAGTTTTTCTTCCTCATCATCTAGTTCTTGAAACAGCAAATGCAATATCCTTGTAACAGGCTTATTCCACTGGTGTTTGTGCCTGATGGGTATTATTATACCAGATCACCTGCTCCCAAAGTACCTTATTCTATGGCAGTACCAGGTTAGCATGGCTGAGGTTATTGCTTGGCAGCTGAGGCACTCCGAAAAGTGGAATGCCAACAGGATCAAGCACTTTTTGTGACAACCCCATATAAGTCTGATAAAATGATTTCATGTCAAATCTGAATTAGTGGAAACTTGGATAAATATCAGTCCTTGTGTTCAGTGGACTTGACTTGAAAAACTGAGAACAGATTTGAGAGCTGGTAGTAGTATAATTCAACCTGGAAGAAAGTCAGGATACTAAAAGGGAAATTACAGCCAGGGAAAAAAGAAACATTTATTTTGAAAGTTTAAATGAGTAAAAGAGTATTCAATAGTCTAGTCTATCTGTTTATTTAATTCAGTATATCTTGTGGTCTACAGCAGCCGGGATATGACTGCCACGGATCATTGGTGGTACCTTCCCAATGTGATTATCATCTGTTTAGTGGAATATCCTCCTGATATGAGAATTTTATACACCCCCCCATTTGAAAGATATACCCTATATGACATCAGGTACAAAATCAACATTCCCCCGCATTTTTATTTGTACATTAGAAAAGTCATCATAAGATGTTTGTTGCTTTCAATTTGATGCACAGAATTTCACACAAAGAGCTTACAGTGTTTAATTTTTCATAAGAAGAGAAGAACACGATAGATATTTAGATTCTAATGCATATAACTCAATATGAATCAACATTACAGAACCTCATTAAAACACTTGTTTCTTTTTGAATACACAGTATATATATATATATATATATATATTCCCCCAACCACTTCCCCATAAGCAGGAAGTAACACAAGGTCAATCTTTAAGAGAAGTTTAACAGGTTTGAATTCAGAGTTTTCCTTCTCCTAAACCAGTTGCCACACCAAAGTTAAAGAGCTCAGTCTGCTCTACTATCCTCCCATAGATGAAGAGAGGATAGTTGTTGAATACCTTTCCCAAAGGTCTTAACACAGTGTAAAAATGCTGGCTGCCTCAACAAGGATTTGAACTCTGTTCACCATGTCCATTTCTTATGATGGTAGCCATTACACATTTTGCAATATTTTGGCGATGTGAAACTCAATTCAACAGCCCTTGATGCTTTTGCTGAGGTTGTGAATGCTCAAACCAAACTAGCTAAAGAGAAGGCAAGCTTGAGAGCTACTCACCAGATTTGACTCTATGGCTTGGGCCAGGGCCTCATTATTTTTAGGCCTTCCTCCCCTAGCTTGATCATTATCTTTGGTTTTAGACCTTCCTCTTCTTGCCTGATCATTATATTTGGTTTTAGGCCTTCCTCCCCTTGCTTGATCATTATATTTGGTTTTAGACCTTCCTCCTCTGGCCTGATCATTATTTTTGGTTTTAGGCCTTCTTCCCCTTGCTTGATCATTAACTTTGGTTTTAGACCTTCCCCTTCTTGCCTGATCATTATATTTGGTTTTAGGCCTTCCTCCACTTGCTTGATCATTTTCTTTGGTTTTAGGCCTTCCTCCGCTAACTTGATCTTTGGTTTTAGGGCTTTCTCAACTGAATTATTGAGAATTTTGCAACCTGAGCAAAATTTCTAATTTGAATTAGTTTTAAATTTCTTAGCTTGCTTTACTGATGCTAAAGATCCTAGTCTATTTATGCATAGTTGGGTAAGGAATGGATCAATTTATGCCTTTACTAAGGGCATTCGCACAAAGGGAAATGCTAACAAGCATATCTAGGATTGGAACTAATGTTGCTGAGTTGATTTTCTATAATGATAACCATTACAATAAATGCATCTCAAAACTAAGATTTTTTTGTGTGTTTTTTTTTTCGTGTTTGTTTCTCAGAAGTAGTTGTTTATTTGTTCATGGTCCTATTGAATATGAATTATTTCTAAACAGATTTATTTGAACCAAAAAAGCTATCCAAATAAGTACTACGCCTTAGGATCAAAATTGAAATGGGAGTAATGACAATGAAAAAGTACTTCACAGTCCTCAGATCTCCAGACCTAGAGCCTTACTATCAGACTGGGTAATGTACTCCCAAGGATGTCCTTTTGGTGGGGAGTTCACCTCTCTGAAGGAGATACAGTGTATTCTAAACCCTGCTGACAAAGCTAATTTTAAGTGAAAAACTGAAAAACTAAAAAAAAAAAAAAAGAAAAATTGTCACATAATATTTGAAATCTATCTCATATATAAAACTTTATGTATTTTTTTGAAGTGTGGATAAACAGTGCACTTTTTCTTGACCAATTAAATATCTTGACCAATTAAAAGTAAGAATGTTTTCTCAGGTAATTATAACAGAATCCAGAAAATTTCTGATATAAATCTGATATTTTGTTAACATGAAATTGGATTTGAATTATTATTAACTTTTTAACTTTTTTATGATGATCCTTAGAGGAAGAAGGAATTCCCATAGCACAGGGGTTAAGGTGCTGGACTGATAAGCAAGTTCAAACTTCAGGCACGCTATCTTGTTCACTTTCGGATAACTACCCTTGGGAAAGTTATGAATTGCCTTAATTACCCCAGCTATGGGTTAAATAGTATCACTGCTGTTCTTCTAAAAGGATGGCTTTGGCAGTAAATAACCCATAAATTTTGATATGCCATTAAAACAAAGATACCAAAACCAATCATTAGAGGCTTACAAGTTTTAGGAGTATGTATTTATCAACCCCTTCACATGGGCAGGATACAACAGAAAGTCAATTTTTAAGCAGAGTTTAACAGGTTTGAATTCAGAGTTTTCTTTCTCCTAGATTGGTTGACATAGCAAGTTTAAAGAAGCCAATTTGCCCTATTATTTTCCCATAGCTGGAGTCATACCTATCCTAAAGGTATGACTCCAGCTATGGGAAAATTTTGAAATGCAATCAAACTTGTCCAGTATTTGAACTCGTGTTCTGTGTCCATTTCCTACGATGGTAACCATTGCACCATGAGCACCTCCATTATAAGTTTTGGGAGTAGAGTGCTGTGGGGACAGAGGTTAGTCAAGGATGAAAGAAATAGTCATGTAAGCTAAAAATTTGTAGACCTTACAACTCAGAGAAATTGTTTTGGCTCGAAAACTTATTTGATTTTGGTTACATTGTGGTTTGTTCTAAGTTAAATCATGAGATAGAATCAAGACAGAACAAAAAGCAAAGTTTACTTTTTTCTTTTGCATTTAAAAGACAAACTACTTTTTTACCTTTTTGGGTATTTTTTCTTTTTTTTTTTTTTTTGTCTTACATATTCTTGGACATTTTATTTTTCAAAACTTTACTTGTCTCTTCTTTCATTCAAACACAGTATCGGGGGCATGTTTTTCAAAGACAAGACCAAAGAGGGTGAGATAAATTCCTCTGGCCCATCTGATTACCATCCAATCAGTGAGAAACCAGTTGCCTGATACTAATTCCTCAAACAGTAATATCTATACACTTGATTTGCCGATTTGATACACTCCAACATTCTCAAGACGAGTAGGGAAAGAGAATAATGCCAAAACTTTATTTTTGCAAAGGCCATATGCAATTAAATGATTGCACTGTCTCTTTACTCAAGATACCTTGATAATTATTGCACACTTCAAATCTTCTGTCATGTTGTCATTTTTTTTTTAAACTGCATTTACGATTATTCCTGTTTTCTTCTTATAGACTAAATGTCTGTCTGTCTGTCAAACAGAGAACAGACATTGCAGGTCATTTTAACAGAATCTTGATCAAAACTGACATGTTTACTCCAGGGTAACCCCTGCCTCAACTTATTCTCTCTTTCTCTTTATCTGTGATATTAGCTTAGGGTACAAGAGAAATTTTAGGCTTTTTATGCTTTTTTTTAAATTATCATCACTCTACTCCTCTCACAATACATAATCCTTCTTCTTTTATTTGTTTAATTCAATTGAAGGAGAAAAGGACTACAATTGCTATCTTGAACCTTCCTCTGAAGACGATGAAAAAAAGAAGAAAGAGTTAAAGTAAGCACAAACCTTGAATAAAAATAGAAAAGAAACAGATAAACACAAAGATATGGAAGTTGACATGAAGAAGAAAAATAGAGAAGAGAAGAGAGAGGAAGTTACCTGAAGGATAGAAGGGGATAAAGAGGGAGTGAAGCAGATAATGAAAGGGAGGAGACTTGGAAAAAAGAGAGATAGACAAAAGAAAGAAAGAAAGAAAGAAAGAAAGAAAGAAAGAAAGAAAGAAAGAAAGAAAATAGAGAAGAGAAAAGAGAGAAAGTTACCTGAAGCATAGAAGGGGATAAAGAGGGAGTGAAGCAGATAATGAAAGAGGGGAGACTTGGAAAGAAAGAAAGAAAGAAAGAAAGAAATGCAGAGAACTAAAGCAAATTGAGGTTGAGGAAGTGAGAAAAGAAAGGAGTAGAAAACTGAGTAAAGAACAGGAATATGAATGAGAAAAAAAGAAAGAAAGAAAGAAAGGTGCTGAGATGTAAAGAAAGGAAAGGGATGGGAAAGTGAGTTAAGAGAAGAGTTAGAAAAACAGAAAAGAGTGTAAGGGGTAAAAATAAGAAAGAAAGAAAGAAAGTTACTAGAAGGATAGAATGGGATGAAAAGAAAGCAAAGTAGATTATAAATGAGGGCTGACCTGGAAAAAATGAGAGATAGACAAAAGCAAGGTGAAAGAAAAGAAAGAAAGAAAGAAAGAAATATAGAAAGAAAGAATAAACATGAAAGAAAAGAAGAATAATGAAAGAGAGAGTCACTAAGAGAGTATAGAATACCCACCACCAAAAAGAAAAAGGAAAGAAAAAGAAGAGAAGAAAGAGATCAGAAAGAACTTTAGTTGGTGGTTGTCTCAAACTGACGCATCGGTTGGAGGGCAAAAAAAAATCTTTTGTATTACACCAAGTCAAACATTTGTAATTAATGCCAGAAAACTATTTGGCATTTTTCTTTGCCTTTTTTAATCTTTATTGTTATTTGTTTTTTGTTTTGTTTTGTTTTGTTTTTGTTTTTTTATAATGGTAGTTGATTGGTGCCTAAAAATTTTCAACTCTCCAATATTTTCAGTTTTATTTCATTTTATATTTTAAAAAAAACATTCAAAAACAACCTAAAAAATATCACTAAAAATTGTAATTAGCAGATAATTTTGTTGACATCAACTGATATAAAAAATGGATTTAAAATGTACAAAAATTAATTTCTTTTTAATTTAGCAAAAAATAAAATAAAATAATTATCATGTTCCTTAAGTTAAAAAAAAAAATTTGGTAAATTTATTAAATTTGAAAAAGTTTCAAAATCAAACACTGAAGAAGTTAAATCAGAAATTATCAGTTTTATTATTTAGTATCGATGCATCGTGTGATTAAAACAATATTTTAGCTGTCTTTAATTCATGAAACTTAATATCCATTTGAATCAAAGACATATTTTTCTTTGTTGGCAAAACAGACTCTTGGAACTTGAAATAATTTCACTTGCTTTCTCTGTTATATTGTAAATAAAAATACAATAGCTTAAGAAAGAAAATAAAAATAAAAAGTAAATTTTACATTTGTATATCAATAGACACCTTTGGTTTGGTTTGTTGGGTTTTATGGCATATCAACCTTTGTAGGTCATTTAACACCAAATCCATTTTTATGTAAATAATCTGTTCTTAGAGTGTTCGCCAATGATCTGGGACCACCGGGATTCAATCCCAGTTAAAAATGGTACTTGATACCTCTTTGCTTAACGCTCAGCATTAAAAGGTACGTATCAAGGGTAAAGTGGGGCAATCCAGGGAAAGGAGTAGCGCCTTCCCCTACACCTCGGTGTAGTAGCTATTGAAAAGGGAGCCTTCGGGTCGCCCTCAACTATGGTCGCCAACTTTATTGAAAACAATTCAGTTTAGCATAAGTACACAGTTTAATTGTCAAAAACATTTCCATTTTAAACTATTCAAGCAGTTATATGTAACAATTCAGTTAAGTGTAAATACACTTTTAATGTTGAAAAACAGTTCTATTTCAAATAATTCAGTTAAGCATAAGCACGCTGTTTAAATGTTAGTACGGTTTAATTGTCAAAAACATTTCTATTTCAAGCTATTTAGTTTACTCAAACAATTCCTTTTAGCTGTATGCTGTTAGTTCTATTTAACCCATAGATAGGGCCCTATCAGGTGCTACCACTCTGGGCAAGAGTGGACCTGGGAGTGATGGCAATGAAGGGGTAGTCCGCATTCCCAAAAGCTCCAGTACTGCTGGAACATCACCATCAGATTGTTTAGTTTCATATCCAGGACACTCGTTAGGGGGTGGTCTTACCCCTCTGCAGAGGTGCAGTCAGTGTATTCTACAGCCCCAGCCGACTGGGCAAATAGACACCTTTGTATTAACTCTAAAAATGATAATTAGCAATATTAAGTCTTACTTAATATCGATTGATTGATTAATTGATTGATTGATTGATTTTGATGGCATGTCAATTCCTCAAGAGTTATTTTATGCACAGAGGATATGGAATCGTATACATCATACGTTTATATTTAAATTTTGGAATAGTTATCACATTAGAGTTTTTGCACGCAGTAATATTGTATCTAGCATTTCTATTAGATACTAAAAATTTGCAAACAGATCTATTTTATCCATAGATGGGAGTAATGAAGAGGTACTTTATACTTCCCAAAGCTTCCTAACTGCAGCCTCACTACCAAATGCAGTTTCGTGTCATACCCAGAACATTTATTTTGTGTGAGTTGGGGAGATCTTACCTCTTCGAAAAAAGATACAGTCTGCATATCAGAGCAGAACGTGAGATAGAGCAATATGTATGGGAAAGTAATAAATTAAAACTATCATACAATTTTGAAGATTATTCTTATTAGTTTGGACAGAAATTTGCTCACCCAATTTATGCTCACCCAATTTATGCTATTAGATGAGAAAGGAAAGCTTCTTTATTAGTTTCATAAAATGAATACATTGTGAGACGTTGTCTGAAGTTGAAGATAATAAACACTTTGTTATCGGTCAACTATGAAAATCTTTGGTATAAAAAGTCAAATGTGAGATGATACTGTTATTTTCGTGATAAAAAATCAAATAAGGAGGTTTTAGGGGGAAGCCTTTGTAGTTCCTGTGGCAGAAACAAGATTGTGTTTATGAATAAAGTCCTACTCGAAACGTTAATTGCCCAGTCGGCTGGGGCTGTAGAATACACTTACTGCAGCTCTGCAGAGGGGTAAGACCCCCCCAACGAGTGTCCTGGATATGAAACTAAACAATCTGATGGTGAGGTTCCAGCAGTGCTGGAGCTTTGGGGAATGCGGAGTACCCCTGCATTGCCATTGCTCCCAGGTCTACTCTGGCCCGGCGTGGTAGCACCTGATAGGGCCCTATCTATGGGTTAAATAGAACTAATGGCATACTTATGCTTAACTGAATTGTTTGAGTAAACTGAATAGCTTGAATTTGACAATTAAACTGTACTTACATTTGAACTGCATGCTTGTCCTTAACTGAATTGTTTGAAATAGAACTGTTTTTTCGACATTAAAACTGTTTTTACACTTAACTGAATTGTTACATATAACTGAAACTGTTTTTTGACATTGAAACTATATTTACACTAAACTAAATTGTTTAACATAGAACTGTTCTGACATATAACTGTGTGTAAAGAAAATCTATACTTTTACAAAACTGAATAAGCTGAAGTAGAATTGCTTGACTAAACTGAATAGCTTGAAATAAAAGATGTTTTTTTACAATTAAACTGTACTTACATTTAAAACTGCGTGCTTTTGCTAAACTGAATTGTTTTAAATTGAACTATTTTGACACTTAAACTGTACTTACACTAAACTAGTTATATATAACTGAATAGTTTGAAATAGAAATGTTTTTGTCAATTAAACTGTGTACTCATGCTAAACCAAATTGTTTTAAATAGAACTGATTATTTACATAAAAATGGATTTGTCATTAAGTAACCTATAAAGGTTGATATGCCATAAAACCAAACCAACCAACTAACACGCTCCTTATGCATTTACCATAATTATTTGGCTTTAGGACAAACTTGTGAATAACATGTGTTTTGGCAATGCCCATTGTGTAATGGTTACCATCATAGGGAATGGACATGGGGACCCAAATTCAAGGTACAATTCAAATATTCCTCCTCTGGTTAGGGACAAATAGTAGGGCAAACTGGGCTCTTTAACCTTGGTATGACAACCAATCTAGAAGAAGGAGAACTCTGAATTCAAACCTATTGAACTTTGCTAAAAAAATGACCTTATGTCACATCCTTCAAAATTTGTAACATTTTTATCGTTTTACAAACAAATGACTAATATTAAAGAGAATTATTAATATTAGATAACCAAACCAATCAACAATCAATCGAAACATTAAAGAGTAACTACGACAAAATATTAATTAGCCAAACACTTAATTTCTGCCATCTCTTTTGGCATTTAAGAACCGGTGCTATTGTTGATAGAGAATACAAGGCACAATAATAGCAATGAAAATCTGTACTACGTTGAATTTGTGCGCAAAGTTCAAATTCCCAGAACTTTTGGACTTCATCTCATATACCTTGCTTATATTTAGTTGTATGGTTTCAAGTATTCCTATCTAATAATAATGATAATTCATACACAACTTTATGGTTGCCTACCTAGTTCTCGTCATTGAAAAAATAATTCATGGTTCTCCAGATTGAATGAGAAATCAATGATGAAATCTGTAGAAAGAATTATTCTATCGTATATGATAATATACAGAGGAACAAGTCAAAGAATAATTAGTCATGAATAAGAAAGATAGATGGAAGCAGGTAGATAGAGAGTTAAAGAGAGAGAGAGAGATATATATAGAGAGAGGACCCTATCAGGTGCAACCACTCCCGGACAGATTGGACCTGGGTGCGATGGCAAGGAAGGAATACTTTGCATTCGCCAAAGTTTCAGCATTACTGGAGCCTCAAATCAGATTGCTTATTGTCATATCCAGGACACTAGGGGGAGTGTTCTACCACTCTGCAGAGTTGGAGTCGGTGTATTCTACAGCCCCTATTGTGAAAAAGGTTTTAGATCCAGCTAACTCACAAACGACTGGTATCAAGTCTCAGGTCAATAAAGATTACGTAATCCAATTCGGCTTTAAAGCAAGAAAGGGAAAAGTTCCAAAGACTCAAATCCAAAAAGTAAACCCAGTATTGGCAAAATGTCCTTTTCCATGTAAGAGATTTCTTATTAAACGGCCTACATGAAGTAGTTTGTGGCTTACACTAAGAAGATTATCCAACAGTCTGTAGACATGAAAATTGAACAAGAGTGCATCGTTTGGTTTGCACGAATGACTAGCAATATATCAAACAGTGTAAAGATGAGAGATTGCTTCCCAAATTTGAGAAAGAATAAGTTAGATTCAGTCTATTAAAGAGAAAAATGTTCTTTGGTGATGGCGTTGGTTATAAGGTAATCTAGATACTGCAGTGTATAAGAATATTATGAAATAGCACGTTGTTCTCTCACTGAGGTTGGCTTTTCCTTTTGGGACCATTTTTATGCCAGACAGTTCTTCTATCATACTGAGTTACTTGGTACTAGGGAAGATATTTAATCGAATCTCAACTCACTAAGGTCCAATATTAACATTAATATATCCATAGTATACTTATACTGAATAAACGGAGGGAAAAACGAGATAAGCTCATTGACCCCGATAGAAACATTTAACACAGACATAATATGCATATAAGAATTATTGATAATTATACACGAACGTGACCCAACCGATAAAATTTGCACATATTGTTATGAGAACACGCACTATGTGGAATAGGGAAAAAACAGAAAGTGTCTTACTTTGAGGGTGTGGGGTTTCAAAGGGGCTTTTGAAGGTCAGGGGCTAAGGGCAAGGCTGCGTTGCCGTAAGATATCTGACTCCATATTTTGGTTATATTATTTTACCCCACGTTGACTGGCCGACGCAATGCTTTGTCCAAAGAAAGTCCCAAAAGAAATATACAAAAAGAAAAGATAGAAACAGATAAGAGACGAAAACATTTCTTTCATACTTTCCTTTATTTACTTGGTGAATGGACTAACCAACGCTACGTCCCAAGACGTAGCGTGGTGCCCAAAACACCAGACAGCAAAATGATGTTCTTGGTTCGACGGACACTCCCTGACAAGACTCGGTTCCCAGAAAACCTGAGTATTTATCTCTCTCCACCGGCTCCAAATTCGCCACTCCAAAATCCTTCTAATTTTGGCGCGACCGCTTCTCATTGGCTACTTTACTTTTTATTATTTTTCTTTTTTTCTGCTTTTTAACCGGATGGATGCGTGGAGCCTTATGCGTGGCGACGCGTTTATACATTTTGTATGTGGCAGCCGACGAGTCAATATCCGGTTGGGAGTTTTATTGTTAATTCCTAAATCCCGACAAGGGTCAATAAACTATACTGTGTGGTGGCCAGCCAGGAGACACGTCTTTCTGTTCAGAGAACATGAGTAAAAGTGTCTATCTGTACTATTCAAAGAACAGAAATAAAAGAGACCGAGATGAATTCTGGGACACGCCCCCTTCTCAAAGAGAGACAATTATTTATCGTTTTCCAACAGTAACTTTTAAAATCTGAAAACAACATGGTTATAGTGTAAAATATTGACCCTCAACCTCGCCGTCAATCAAGAGATGCACCTGTGTAAATAAGCGGAAGAACAGCGAAACAGGTGCATCCGGTCGAAGATATTGGAATATCACCTTGACTTGTGGACATGGTTGAATTCGGTGATGGTGGCAGATGTGTACACTCACAGGAAGCAGGTGGGCATGAGACAATTACATAACCAGGTGCCACAGACAGTTTGAGTCAGTTTCAGTTCCAGTTGGAGATAGGATGCCAGCGGAGTGAGAACCAGCTCCAGACAGAGGGCTTGGGCCCTCAGTGACCCACGGTTGAGCAGCCCAGCCAGAATGCGAAAGAAGTACTGCTATGGTCAGAAGAACTTGGAGTCAATATGTAGCTGTCCTTCCCCGTCTCCAACTCACCTCTCACACACAAGAAACATCCTCTTTCAAGAATAAAATGTGAGAAGTATATTTTTATAAAGAAGTGTGTTCGTTCGTTCATTGAAGTCGTCATTATTGTTGATTATATTTATATTTGTATATGTATTATGAGTATACAACAATAGAATTGTCCTCCCAAAGTCTTGATCTCAATCTAACTGAGAATCTTTGGATGCTCATTGCTAATAATATCGAAAGAAAGAAATTGAAGACAGTGACGAATTTACTGGGGAAAATGCATGTGGTATTGTTACGTTCCGCTCTCTGGTCAAACAAACGACAACACGGAATATATATAACAATATATATTTATTTTTTCGACGGACGCTTGTGTGAAGTAGGTGCAGTCAGGAGAGGTATTAGAATCGTTCGTCTATGAGGCTTGAACTCTTCGATGTAAGTAGACGATGGCTGAGACAACGCACACAGAGTGACGACGGGATCAGCTTTCGTGAACCGCGGAATTTTTTCACTCCTTCTGTTCAATTCGTCGGCCTTACATTACCTTCAAACTCTCACGCGGAGATATGGACACACCTCCACGCCTCCGCAATTTCTTCCGATATCTGGCGATCGGGATGTGTCACTTCCACCATCTTTGGAATGGCATGTATGATCGTCATCGAGCGGAAATAACTGTCATGCAGTTCACAGGTCACTCTCTTCTGGTGCATCACTTTTTGACCGCACAGTGAGAATTTTTTTTACCTTGTCTCATATTGTCAGCCAAGCTGTATTTTACAGTATTGTTAATGAGACCCGGACCCTCTAATATGTGCAGGTGACCTTTTTAAGTGCTTCAGTTGTGGCTTTTGATGATCGATTAACAACCTATCTGGATGTTTTAAGGATATTACCGAGCCTTTTTTTACAGGAGTAGTTGACCCTAAAATCAATGCGTACATATCATTTTATGATGCGCCAGTTTCGCTTGTTGCCAGTAAGTGAGTGATATTTCTGTTTGGTATTTTAAAAGCTTTGCATTCTGACATGATATAAAAATGTGCGTGCATGTGTTGGGCCAACGACATGCATAAATGCTGGCCAAGAAGTTAGATAGGTGGTGCGGGCTTCAAAAGAGTCGGTCGTAGGGCACAAGCTTATACAGTCCCGGATGGTCAACGCAAAGAAGAGACCCGGATTGATAGTCAGTCGAACGATAGTTAATCATAACGGGAACCGGAAATAGTCCATTCGAGCATGAAGGAAACACAGCAGTCAAAACAATTCACCTTAAAACAAGTCTTATCATCATTATCATCATCATCATCATCATCAATTGCAGCATAACCTGTCTTTGGTTGTGAGTGGGGGTAGCTACTCAGGGAGCGAGTCTTGGGAAATAATAACCAGGCAGAACTCATCTTTCCAGGTCTACATCTGGATTGAATTCAGTTTTCTTTCTCCTAGACTGGTTGCCATACTAAGGGTAAGTAGCCCAGCCTGTCGTATTTATTCGTAACTGGAGGGATATCATTTGTTTGTTTAAGTTTTTATGGCACATCAACCTTTGTAACTCATTTAACGCTAAATCCATTTTTAAACAAATAATCAATTCTATTTCAAACAATTCAGTTTAGTATGACTAAACAGTTTAACTGTCAAAAACATTTCTATTTCAAGCTATTCAGTTTAGTCAAACTGTTCTAATTCAAACAATTCAGTTTAGTATAAGTATAGTTTTTGTTTACCCACTGTTAAATGTCAAAATAGTTCTATTACAAACAATTCAGTTTAGCCTAAGTACAATTTTAATGACAAAATCAGATTCATTTCAAACAATGTAGTTTAACAAACAAAAACAGCTCTCTTTCAAACAGTTCAGTTTAGCATAAGTATGTAGTTTAAATGTGAAAACAATTCTAATTCAAACAATTCAGTATAGTTTTATTTAAAGTAAAAAAAAATGACAAAGAAATAGGAAAAGTAAAAGGTCCAAACGATAAACACGGTATCCATAATTTTCGTCACTTAAAATATTCAGACTATTGTCTTCTTCTTCACTGTTATACTTACAGTGTTTCGGCCGATACGCTTTTCGGCCATTTTTGGGTATATTACACACAGAACTTCGAACTGGACCCTTTATTTGATTTACCATTTATTGAATCCTACTTACAAGTATGATAATTTTTTTAGCGGCTTGGAGTTTTTTGACTAATTTTGGTAGTCCAGTATCAATTGGTGGAGTCAGACAAAAGTTACATATACAACTGAATAGGCGTTACTAAGAATTCATGATTTCATTTCCAATAGATATTTGTAATCTTTGTGGTTGATTGGTTAGTAAATAAGAAATTGAGTCATGTGGTCTGTTGACTACTAAGTCCGTGTAAACCAATCTAACTTGCTTTTCTGATCGAAGTTTTCGGCACAAAATTTCTCTCTGTCATATATCATTTTGTTGCTGAGCAATTATTATGAATAAATAAATGAATAGTAAATAGTAAAATCAAATTAATTCTAAAAGTAAAACGAACTGATATCATCATCACCATAATCAGGACAGTCGGTATTCTCTCAACCCGCTATCTCTGTCTCTTTCTCTTTCTCTCTCCCACCATCCGTCCCTATCAGTTATCACCCTTGGTAAGTCCTCTAAAAAGCGTACTATGATCACATAGAGCAGATAAATGTAAGTTTTTGCTATTAGACCAATACTGGTGTTTCTATGTTAAGGACTCCATAAGAGAACGTCGGTCAGGAGTTCGTTCTTATTTCATCTGTAGTTACAAGCATTAAATAAACCACGAAGTTTGACATTCTAGTATATCATATTAAATGAGTTGTATAATGTAAGATAAATGGCCGAACAGCTGGCGTTTTATAGGGTACTACTTCCAAGATTTGTTTAAAACAGCATTCTTGTGTAATCCCATTTAACTATTTCTCCAAGCCTTTCGCTAGAATCTCAATAGTGTAACCATACAGCAGTTCTGATACGGCAATAGCCCGGAAAATTCCCGTTTTCTTTTATCAGAAATCGGGTTTACATATGGTTTTTAATCTTTCCATAGCAATCTCTGTTTAACTTTGCATGTGCTGCTCTCAGTAAATGAGATATTGCTACCGAACTATTTGAAACAGTCTACTCATTTCCCAGGCTTGCCATTTAATGAAGAGATAGCACGATCTTCATTAAATCTCATGAATTCTGTTTTATCTGAGTTCACGTAGAGACGAATGCTTCTTGCTGGCTGCTCCAGAGTCAAGTAAAACGACATCAGAACTTAGCCCCGTAAAAAATGTATCAAAAGAAAAATATTACAAATAATGTTAAAGAAGTATATAAAAAATAAAGGTAGAAAGAAATTTATTTTCTGTGTCAATGCTGACACTGACATTCATAAAATATGTACCACAAAAAAAAAAAAAAAAATTAAAATAATAAAGCTATACAACGAATTTTCTTGTTCTGTTTGGATGTGAGTTATTTCCCAATTGAGAGAAACGTTTTTGTTGTCAATGTTATTTTGTCAAATCATTTTGTCAAAATGTGTCAAATGTTCTATTTAGTTTCAGGCGTTCATCTTTTCCGTGTATTTCACCTTTGATGTAGTTTCACCTAAATGTGCTGCGCGCTCCGTACGTTTATTTATTCATTTATTTATTTTCTGTTCTGTTTTCTGTTTTTTAGTTTGTGGAGTTTTTAAATGTTTTTAGCTTTCTCTATGACAGTTAAAAGAAAGTTTTAAAACTTCCCAATGACACAATCAAGGCAATCTGGGACCATGTCCAACACTTTTCTTTTAAAATCGACGCTGAAATTTTCCGCCAATGCGCATACCGCACATGCATTTATTGAATTGATATGCCGATCTGTTATGGGATCGATGGAAGGAGACAAAGAAGCCTTGGAAATTGATTTTGGAATGATTTCCAAATAAGGCTGAGGGTTTTTGAAAAGTCGTTTAATTTTGTAATTTAGTTTGATTTTAACGAGAGGTTATAGTGAGTTGGCTGTGACATTGAACGCGCGATGTTTGTCTTCGTATGTTTGTTGTGTCTGAGTAAGATTACTCGTTTCAATATTAGTGGAGCGCGAGAGAATGACAATTCGGATACTTTTAGCAAAGGAAATGTGTAATATTGTTGTATACGGATATGAATGAACATACGGGGAAGAAGAATGACCATAACACTATCTTCATTCTTCTGGGATTCAAAGCTTCTGTGGTGCGAGAGAGACAAGAGGACGGAGGGACACTGGCAGACTGCTATATTGACCCATAACTTTTTCTTCCCTTGACCATGCTATGCAGTATTATCTACAAGGCCTTATGTCTTCTCTTCCGACAAGACGCGCTAAACCGATCATCAGTAGTGGGCACGCTTGGCCCCCTGCGGCCACGGTTCTTTATCTGCCGACTCAACTCCGCTGCAAACTGGCACTGACACAAGTCTCACGCCGACTCCAACTTCCTGAGACCCTCACGTGGGCATCTGCATATCTCATTTCATCATGCCATTCGAGTTCCGATCAACCACGTGACTGCTTCCGCTTATTTTCACAAGTGCATCCAGTTTAGAGAATCTCTGATTGACGTTTCGGTCAAGGGTCAATGTGCAACGATATAATTAAGGATGAAAATTAATTATATTTGTTAATTATTCTATTTGTAGCGATAAATTGTAAGTTAGTTAACATTGAATGGAAGCGTATGTCGCAAAGGTCATATACGTGCACGTATCGCACGAGTGGCAGGATATCAAGTTGACAGATTGTTTTGGATTACGCGGAGGAAGACAGGATGTTGAAAAATAAACACTTCGTTAGCTAAGGATTGAGTGATGGGCATGGCTGGAAGGATTAAATGATAACATCACACTAAAAATTTAATGACACGTGTTCTTATCATGATGAACTAATGGGATAATTAATACCTAAAATAAGCATAATTCTGACGGCGTTTCTATGCAACAACAATATATCTTTCTCTCGTGTTACGATGGCTGACAGCGGTATGAAATGTTGCAGTCAGAAATAAAGTCTTCGTACTGGAAACAACGTGTACCGTTATACACCAAATAGACGGTTGTAACGTTGCACAGCAAAAATAGAAGTTTATAACACTACGGTGTTCAAATGGAAGTTTTACTGGTGCGGTCTCAGTAGACGTTCGTGCTACTTTTACGTCTTAAGCATCAGTTGGACATCGTGATAACCTTGCCGTGAGAAAAAGTGACGAACACACAAAAACCCCGTCTTGGTTCGTTAATACCAAAGTTTATACGCTATTACACTTTTTAAGTTGTCGTTAGGAAAAGAGAAATGGAGTATGAAAACTGAGATACAAAGAGAAGCAATATGTCATGAGGAGAGAGAGAGCACACGCAGATCTTGAATTATCTTCCACGTTTTCTCTTATAGTTCTAACACGTGCGTATTCACTGGATTCGTCTTCATAGCTTCGCGTCAGGAGTGAGGCCCCTTTTTGGAGTTCATCCCACAAAGGGGAGCCACAACTTTCGGTTGTCTTTACATCGTCATGACCGGACGCCATCCAACTCTTTCCTGTTTTTATCCTGCGCACACTCTTCACAGCTTTCTCGTTTGAGTCTCCTTCAGCCAATCAGAACACATCGCCAATTTACTGCTGATACATTTCTATCTTTAACCTGGGCGTCCCTAATTATTTTACAAACGGAGTCACTTTTGTACCTGGCGAAATATAATATCTATGCATATTTATGATCCCGTAACGTAACAAGTGTCTTATTGTTTAATACTTCCTCGTGCTAAACGATATGAAACTACTATTGACTAATAAACAACAGTATGTTTTATAGCCTGAGCAAACTTGATAGAATGAATACAGAAATTATATGAAATACTAAAAGATTACATAAAGAGGTTGTGTGGAGAAATGTCCACTTGGTTGGAAGAGTCTTTAGTTCAAGTTGAGAGTCCTTAATTAAGTATATATGAAATAGAATGGAAGTATTGAATAAAGACTTACATGTTTAAGATATGCTATCATGTGTCATGGGGCGTAAGAATGTTTTTGGTTGTGTCGTTGGGAAATTATAACATTGGTAACTGACTTTTTCTTCACATCCCCATTTACTTGTAATCATTTCTTTGTTTGTTGAAGTTTCAAAGGAAGGAATGACGGAAATGAAAGAGACAGGGATATGTTATACAGCTGGATTCAGATCTCTTCCGATTTACGATTTCATTCAAAAACATACTGGAGAAGGCTGGAGAAGGGTAGCATTCGACCGGATGTTAGCCTGACGGCTGCTGCCGACACAGTGAATAAAATATGTCTTTGCACAAGAGGCTCCGCGCAGGGCTTCCGGGCGAGAATACAAGAAATTAATTCACATTTTTTCAGCCAATCATAAATCTTCCCCCTAAAAAGTCTTTCCCAGAACCGACTTGATCCAAGGGGTAGCTATTTAAGCAGCGAAAACCTTCAAAGGCGTCAGACTGGCCTATCGAAGGTTGAAGGGAAGAACACGCTACGGCCATTAAGAACTCATCTGAACTCGGACGGATTTTTGACACACCACCTGCTGTGAACAACTGCTGACTTAGCTACAACGCCACCCAATCCACGACTGCTACTACCACCTAGATCATCTGATACCCTTACAACCCTTATACCACCATGCCTACCAAGTGAGTTTCTTAACTTATAACATACATGACTGTCAATGAACTCTGGCTTCACACACACACCACGTGCATTCTTTCACTTGATATTGTACGCTACAAATTTGTACAGTTGATTCTTCACTTTATTGCCTTGTTTTTCCTTTTTGTTAAGATAATTCTTTAAAAACTTTCAACCTGTATTTGTCTTTTCCTTGCTACCATACGCTAAATATAACAGATACTTTTAAGCTAAGTTTTTTTTATTTGGGGGATTTACAACTATTTTGTGGTGTAGAATGTTTTCCTGAAACATTAGAAAAAACTGTACTTCCGGATCAAGTCATTAAAGGAATATCAGAATCATTTTTAACAAATTGTGAATCGTCAGTATCTAGTATAAGCAGTTTTAGCAAATTGTGAATTTGAAGATCCACCATGTGTATCTATATTCAATGGGTATTTTCAACTGACGCTGTTTGAAGCAAGAGACACAACGCGCTGCTAAGGCCAGAGTCTTTTGCAAACACGTGTGCTTCAACTGGCTGTTGAGAGAAGAAGCTTGTCCGACTCAATCGAGGTGGTAAAAGCTTCTCAAGTTAGATTTTTCACATGGTCCTTTTAAATACGAATAATTTTCAAACCGATATATAGGACACTAATGTTTCATACTGTGTTGATTTCAATAATAATCACAATACAGGCGGACACTGTCGTTTCTGATACGAACAGGTTTATTTATTTCTGCCTTTGACACGAGGAGAGATACACAATTCATAAAGGCCAACGCTAACCATACTATGCTGACACTCCCACCATGGACAGCGCATCTTCTGAATTCTGAGATCTCGGCTCATTTCTGCCGTTCGAGACCCAAACTGATCTGATCTGATCAGATATTAAAAAAAACCTCAATCACCCGTTTCGACGGTTGAACCTCAACTCCCGTCTTTTCAAAATCAAAAAGATTTTCAGGCCATATCTTCCGGGCATGACGATTTACTCCAACTGCGCGTCCAGCCCCATTTACTGTCTGGGAGGTTATGACAGATGATGATTGTTATATCCTGTCTGACTATGACCCCTGAACCAAGAGATGCCGAGTAGTTCAAAGCCTTTCTAAAGTAATTAATAAAACATAATTAACGAAAAATGATTAATATAATTAATCATTACCTTAATTATATAACACTAAAAGGTTACCGTATTCTGGGTCAGAGTGGACCTGGGAATTATGGCAATGAAGGGGTACCCTACATTCCCTAAATCTCTAGAACGGGATCTTCATCATCAGATGCAGTTTTGTAATACACCTTGGACACCGTTTATTTTGTGATTCCTGATGAAGTAGTCGGTACTTTAAAGTGAATAATGGTTTGAGATAAACATGGAGCGCTAATTGTATTTACTGTCTTAACAGCACCCGAGTTCCGCAAAGGAAACCAATACATGATCTTGTTTGTAATGTTCTTAATATATATATTTTTCTGTCGTAACGGGTCGAGGAAATGTCAGAAAAGATGTTGGAATTTATAAATTCGGCAGTTAATGTCTGCTTGAATACAATTGGCTTATTTTGAAGTTACACTGTGATAGCCTCGCCCCTGGCTGCTATTTAAGAGAGCAGCCTAGGGGTTGAGGCCTCTTAGTTTCTCTTTTCTTCTCTTCTATTTGTATTTTGCTTTTTGGCTCTTGAGGCAGAAGGCCATATAGTCGCTTTGGCTATAAGCCTCTTTTCCCCCTTTTTTGGGGTCTAAACTTGTTGGAATAATGAGCCTACTGTAGGCTCATAGTGATTTGGTTTGCTTTTCTCAATCTGAAAAAAAGGGGAATCAAAGGTGTGGAAGATAAATTCGATAAATATCTTCCATAGACTTCAACTAAAAGTACTATAACAGGAGGGCATATGATATTACCATTTATACAAAAATGGTAGTTGAGGTTATATAGTTCTGTTGCCTCTAATTAAAAGGAAGAACAAATGAATCGACGAAGATATTGATAGTTTCCAAATTGGGAGTTTTATTAACAGCTTGAGACGAAAGGGGCCCTAGTGTTGTAAGTCGCAGGAAGATGAAAACAGTTGTAGAGTTGAGAAGGAATAAAGACGCTGAAGTCAAAGCAGGAGTTGAGATGTTGTCGTCAGGACAGGAATTAAAATGCTGAAGTAAAAGCAGGAGTTGAAAATATCCAATTTGTTTCTCCAAGGATCCGTTGATTTAGAAGGAAAGATGAATGATGAAAGAATGATTTCCCAGACACCAATAGTCCATAAATTGGACGTGCTCTCCTCATAATGCTTAGTGGACTGCTCTGTGGTGAGAGAGGGAAAAGATGGTCTGTCCTGCTGCTAGCAAGCGAGGAACGAAGAGAGAGAATGTGCTCTCTCACGTTGACTGGTCTGTCCTGCTGTTAGCAAGGGAAGAAGCGAAGAGAGCGCGAGAATGGTTAGCGCGGCCTTTTATGTTGCCCGGGTCACCTCCCCAGGCAGAATGGCATCAGTCATTCTCATTGGACGAAATATGTAAATTCGAAACTCCAACGGCCAAAACAATTCCCGCATTAAATAATGATTTGAAATTCTTTCTGCTACTGTACATATTCGAGAAGAAGCAGAAAAATTTAATCTCAGCTCAAACAGGAAGAAGTGGTGGTTTCAACATGAGGCATACACTAAAGAAATACTGGGCCTCTTTCTACAAATCAAACCAAGACAAGGGGCTAAAGATTCCTGCAGCTATTTCAACATATGAAAGAAGCGTTGCAGAAAGGAAAAACCCGGAAAATTGACTCGAAGAACTTTGAGATAAAATACCAAGGAATGGTATTTTATAATCATTTGCTAAGAGTATAAAACCGTACGAGGTTGACGGTGCTGTTTCTAGTAAGTTTGTCGTATTCCATTCACTCTCGAATATTAACGTTTTTTGAATGTAAATTTTTTTTTTTTTTTTTTTTTGTTACCTACGTTGAATGTTTTTCGACATACATAAGGGAAAATATGCACTGTTGATATGTTAATGAATGTCAATTGGGTGTAAAGTTTCCTTTCCTTTGAAATAAATTACTTTTCAGGGAAACTTTTGTTTTGTTATTAAGAAATATAGATTAATCTCTCTTTTCAGATAACATAAGTATTCGCTTTCCCTTCCCCTTTGTTTTCTCTTTAATCATGCTTCACTTCCCTTCCTCTCTCTAACTAAATATGGCGTACTATTAGATACTTTCTTAGCTGGGGAGAGGTAATTCAACTACTGTAAAAACATTCGACTCTAAGGAATTTAGCTAAAGTTTTACTAAGAAATAGACAAGCATGCAAATACTTTTGTTAATTTTTCGTATGTTGGCCGTTCCAATTTTAAAACCTAAAAAAATCAAGAAGAACGGAAGAAAAATTCATATCTTTTGAGAAGTTATGAATCTAAAAATTTGATTTTTGTTTTAATTGGTGGGGGGAGTTGTGTTGTACTGTTAATGCAGGTGGTATTTTTAAGGGTCTGAATTGTCTTTGATGTTTAGCCAGAAAAGGCCGTGTTTTTTTTAGCCTACTTGACGTGGGCAGGTGTCCCAATGATTTTGGTGAGCATTGGCTAGTTATGTTGTTTATTTGATATGTTGGCTTCGCTTGCCAGCGAATGAATAATATTTTTGTTTCGTAGTTTTAAAAGACTCAGAAACGGTAAAACAAAATAAGGATTATCATTCTTTCAATCTCCAAACTTCTAAGAAGAGGTGTGCATTATAACCAATGGTTAACCAAATTAATATCAGTTAAACACAAAAACTGACCAATTAAAAATCACACTTTATATGATTATAATTAAAGGAAGTAGATCTTTCAAACAAAAAAAAGCAAAAACAAAATACTAAAGTGCGGTATTTTGCAGTGGGTAAAAAAAAAAACATGCAATAAAATGATATTTTTTATATCTAAAGCTGCCCGCATTCTTTTTAAGTATGGATGATCAAAAGTGTAATAATCTGTTTCTTTTTGCGGGGGTCTTTTTCATGTTTTTTTTTTTTTCCTTTCGTTTTCTTTTTTTATATTAAGAAATTCTCTGAAAATGGTTATCTCCTGTGTGACATATTTTAAATGTATAACTTATACATTAATGAACAAAATCCCTGTTTACATAAAGTGGGTGGAAGAATTTAATCTACGGATGTCAATTCTAAAACTTGAAAAAAACTGTCTAACCTGAATCTTTTTCCTCTTTTATTAACCACTTCCTTAGAATATTAGGCTACGTAAAGGAAGAAAGTAAAATAAGAAAAGTAATATTGTACCTTATTTTACCGATTGTTTTTAACTTTGAAATAACTGGCTTCCGTGCCTATTGCTGGTTTGAATTCAGAGTTTTACTTCGCCTTGATTGGTTGCCTTACAAAAGCCAAAGAACCAAGTATTTTTCCAGAGCTGCTATAGGACTTTACACTCCTATAAATTATTTTGGGCGGTATGCCACTTGTTCCCACAAAGATGGCGGACGCTCAATGTTCAGTCTCGGGAAACCATTGATCAGGAGGACCACGTGATATGCTTACAACTACGTCGGCGCGCGTAAATTCAACTCCTGCGTCTTTGAGCCACCTACAAGACGGTATTTTCTATAAATACGTCGTCTTCAAGCACCCTCTTCCTCTTTGACCAAATTTCGCCGCAGCAGCAACACCATGAATGGGCCTCGCAGACATTCATATACAAGGACTATGAGACGCTTTCTCGTCTCTGAGAAACTGCCTGTTTCTAACCATAGAAAAAGGACATTTTAAACTTGCAATTCTTTTTGTAGCTTAGTTGTGTTACACACACACACACACACACACACACGAGCTCACACATATACACACACTATTATTTTGTTAGCAGAGTTAGTAATATTTTTATGTATCAAGTAAGTTTTATTGTTGTAGAATATAAATTTGTTTTGTTCGTTCGCCTTGTTTTAAATGTTCATTTTGTCCGCGCCGTTTTACAACCATTTTTTGTTTCATATCTTTTACTCATTTGTTGCATATGCTTTATTCATTCACTATCTTTATCCATGGGCCTGTATTATGCCCTATTCAAAACCTATCTTCAACATTAAACCTGTGGGGAAACGCTAAACCCTAAATATTAAACCCTTATTTTAAATATCAAAATTAACATTAAATAGTCAGGGTCCATCCTCCTACACTGCTCACAGAACAAATGGAATTGTGCGTCTTCTTAAGATATGACGTTCTGGACTGTGACTGTAGGGAATGAATAAATAATTTTTTTTTTAAATTAAATTAAAAAAGAAAATTATTAAAATATGCAGAAACTCCCAGGGGTCTCAGACAGGAAAAAGGGACGATGCAAGTGTAAAGAAAAAGGGACCTCCCGACAAAAAGAAGACATTCTCTTTCGGGCAGTGACCAGCGAAGTGACAACACCTTGCTAACTAGTGGAAGACGCCATGTATTCGTCTTTGAACGAAGCGTTGGCTAGTCCTTTCGCTAGTAGCAGCCTTCTCGGTTAACAGTATGCCGAAATATAAAAGGCTACGAAATGGAACTACGAACTAAAACACTGGACTTCGACAAACTCCCCAAAACGACTAACACTCATATACCAAGAAACGATTAACGTATTTTTAGACACCTTGACTGGGGTATTCAACCATTTCAATTGTATTCAGGGAAAATTCCTTCACTCATTGAATGGTTGTTGAACCCAGGAAATAAAGGAAAATAAAACAAAACGGCTTCGTCTCCTATCTGTTGCTGTCTTTTTTCGTATAGTTCTTTTTGGGCTTTCTTGTTCAATCAGTTATATCGACAATACAACGTGGGGGTAAAATTAAATAACCTCAGAATGGAGTTAGATATCAAACGGCAACACAGCTTGCCCTTGACTTAAGCCTGACCCCATACGACATCGGAGTAAACAAATCCGTATTCCGTTCGCGCAAATACGTTCACTTTCGAATTAATTCTCTTGGGAAAGGTGAAAGAGTTAATTAGCACCACTACTGTCCTTATACAGGAATGACTTTGGCATTAAATAACCCACAAAGGTTAAGATGTCATTAAACAAAGGAACCTAACATAAAAAACGTAAGTAAAGTTGGTGACCGTTCTCAATAGATATTACACACCGAAGTGTAGAGAAGGGCGCTACTCCTTTCCCAAGATTGCTCCACTTTACCATTGATACGTACCTTATATTGCTGAGTGTTAAGCAAGTAGGTATCAAGTACCATTTTTAAAGTCTTTGGTATGACTCGACCTGGGATTGAACCCAGGTCTCCCTGACCATTGGCGAACACTCTACCCTCTAGGCCAATGAGCCGGACGTACCCTAACCTAATCTATCTAAATGGTGTCTCAATATATATGGAATCAGTGTGACTGCCCTTTTATTTCTGCTCACACAGTATATGTATATATATACAGGGAATCTCAATATACATGGGACCCATGTGGCTGCTAATAACTCTTACTAATAATGTGTTCTTTTTTGTTTCGAATTTGAAAATATTATACAATAACAACTATTAATCCTTGATAGTTTGGTTGGTTTCTTTGTTTAATGGCATATCAACTCTTTTTAGGTTATTTAATGCCAAAGCCATTCTCCTAGAAGAATAGTAGTGGTACTATTTAACCCATAGCTGGGAAGATAAGGGGGTTCATACCTTTCCCAAGGGTATTTGCCCGAAAGTGAACGTAATAGCGCGACTGGAGTACGAACTCGCGTACTACGATTCCGCAGTCCATCGCTTTAACCATTACACCACGAGGACACCCCCATTAATCCTTGATCAAGAGAGGAAAAAGATAGATTGATAGATAGATTAGGGTAATTTTGGTCTTTCTTTTTCAAGACAGTCCAATCATACAAACATAATAACTTTGATTATTGTAATTGTTTCCTATATTATGGCATATGGCAAAGTATTTGGCATCACAATAATCTGAACACATTCGAATGTTCAATGATATTTTGAAAAAGCAAACTGGTACCAGAGATTTGTGAGTCCCTAAAAGCTGCAGAATAGTATAAAATCTCATTTCCTATAGAAGAATAATTTAGAAGGAGAAAGCAAACAGTTTTCAAATAGATTGATGTCTTTTTAAAGAGCTGCAAACAGTCCGCACATCTAAAGCCGAAACTTGAAGAACTAGTAAATATACAAGTTTCTTTTTCGTTTTTTTCCGGCTGTCAACCACTCCCTCTCATCCTTACACTTTCTCTCTTTAATTAAGCACGTATATATGTATGTGTGTATGAGAGTGTGCGTTTGTGTGTGTGTATGAATGGGCATATTTGTGTGTTTCAAAAATTATATGAAGGTTAACAGCTTTCTATGCCAGTCTCTTTATATCTATCCATGCACAACGGCAACTATGTATTCGTATATCTGCATATAAAGCTTTCCTTAATTTCTTAAATATGAACGTGAAATATACATACATATATATATATATATATATATATATATATATATATATATTTCATGTTCATATATATATATATATATATATACGTATGCACATTATGTATGTACTTATGTCCATGATATTTATTTCTGCATGAATTCAGTAGACCATGTCTATATTTGTTTCACACATGCAAAATATTTATAAAATTGCTTCCAAATGGTTTCATTAAAAAAGAATAGAAAAAATATGTGAAGCAAAATATAAAAGAAAGAAATAAACAATTACGCAAACGTCACATGGGAAGTAACACACACACACACATATATACACGTGTACCTGCTCTTACATACCTACCAAATGAATACCCTTTAAAATTTGAAATATATGTATAATATGTATTGGAATGTCCGGTAATTCTTTAAGAACAATGTATAAGCCTCAATAATATAAGTCAATGAAGAGTGTTTGGTTTTGGTTTGTTTTTTTGGTTTAATAGAACATCAATTTTCGTGCGTTATTTAATGCCAAAGCTATCCTTCAAGAAGAACAGTTGCGGTACTATCTATACTATATAAGGGGGTTCATACTTTTTCCAAGGGTATTAGTTCGTAAGTCAATGTTTAGCGAAGGAATTTTGTTATTATTTTTAGCGTGGAAATGTTCTAACGTGCGCGTGTGTGTGTTATTCCTTCGCTACGTATTGTTGGAAAATAAAGGAGGATGAAGTTACCGTAAGGTTTTATATGAAGGTTTTTAATGGCTGCATGGAATAAAGGGTTTACGTTTATGCTGCAAGTTTAGGAGGAAGGAAAGAAGTAAGGAAACGAAATGAAGTTATGATAGAGTTAAGAAAGCCTTTTAGCAGTTAAATGCCTGAGCGAAAAGTGCATCGTTAGGTTAAGGCATTGTTGAATGTGTGAGGGGGATATGTTTGCCATAGTGTAGCAAAAGTCGTGTTTGCTGTTTGAGGACAGAAACGATTGTCATCACCGTGAGTTTGTTGTTCTGGTTGTTTTGGGGAGAAGTGTGGATGTCTCCAGAAAATGTTGCCCAGAGATGAAGTAGCTAGGTGTCGGTGAGGAATTTTGCATAGCCAATACTGGAGGCGACTAAGAGTTGTTCCTGTGTATGGCGTATTGAATTCATCTAATTCATATTCAACTGGGAACCCTTGGTCTAAGAGAAATAGACGCAAAGGGTCCATAAATTAGACGGCTTCCCTCATGGTTGTGTGATGCTGCTGCTGCTATTGAACAGCAGACAGTAAGACGTCTGTCCTGAACGAAGAAGTTCTGAGAAAGAGGAAGTGTTTTGGCGGCTTTCCCCAATTTGTGTTGTCCGGAAAGATGATCCGGGATGAATAGAATAAGTTATCCTGATTGGGTGAAATTATGCGTCGACCCTAATGGTCGAATTAAATTAAAATACGAAATTCTTTCTGCTACAAAAGCGGAGTTCGAAATCCCTTATGATTTCGCCGTCCATCATTTTAAAAAGCTCCAAATCCCCTCTGTCGATGAGACAAAGAATATGCTGACTTGTATCCCCTGAAAATGGGCGAGTCACCCACAAAAAAAGGGGGGCGTCTTAGGTATGATACCGAACTACATCTGATAGCGAGGCTCCAGTTCTGGAGATATGAGGTGTGATGAGTACCCTCCTTTGCCATAAATCCCAAGTCTGAACAGGAATGGTCATAGGTGTGCGTATCCCATCTACGAGCCAAATACATGTTTAAAAATTATTCGTATTCGACTGTGCCAAAAGTAAAAAAAGAAACATCATATAAAGCTACTACTCGAAGCATATAAATATGAACGTACAATGCATGTGATTCCTTAACCTCTATGCACAAAATAACCCTAAACTATTTGACCAGCCGTTAAAATTTACCTATCATTTAAAGCTCAAAACAAGAGTTTGGGTTATGTGTAAGAATCTGCGGATAGCGACTCGTGTGATTCGAACACGGATCTCTAGCCAACAAAAACAAGTGTTGACATGGGTTGTGCTACTGGGGTGATGGATACATACATGGGTCTGATAGAGGTCTGACGAGAGACGGTAGACGTATGCAAAATAGAGGTGGAATGTAACATTGTGAGTTAGAATTTACTTGCATTACATACTCAGTATTCGGCATTGTACGAGAGTGAAGAGATAATAAATATCGGATAAAATTACCCTCCCTCACGGTGCACTACAAAAGTGCCGGGCGCGTGTGAGCTAATGTCCCTGCACCCGGACCAACATTAAAAAACGGCCTTGTGCCAGACACATCCGGCGGTGGGACGGTTGGCAAATCCTGGAGCACTACAAAAGTGGAGACGAAGAATTAGTTCCGAACATTTTAAAAGTTTGACTTTTATAAAATAATCTTATTTTTCACAAGTTTTTTTTAAATTTAGAAATATATGTATATATTGTTGTTGTTGGCGAGCGTAGTCGAGGGCGACCAGAAGGCTTCCTTCTCAATAGCTACTACACCGAGGTGTAGAGAAGGGCACTACTCCTTCCCTGGATTGCTCCATTTTATCCTTGATACGTACCTTATATTGCTGAGTGTTAAGCAAGGAGGTATCAAGTACCAATTTTTTGGTATGACTCGACCTGTGATTGAACCCAGGTCTCCCGGACCATTGACGAACACTCTACCCACTAGACCAGTGAGTCGGTTCTAATATATATATATATATATATATATATCTGTGAGACCTGGGTTTCCAACCAGTTATACATTCTTTCAACGCTATTGTATTTGTATTATGGAGATATTAAATGTTTCTGTATTTGTAAAAGTCAGAATTGACTGATAAAATGAAACGCAGTTTCTTCCAAGCAGCGGTCATGTCGATACTGCTATATGGATGCACTACATGAACGCTAACTAAACGTATGGAGAAAAAGTTTGACGGCAACGACACCAGAATGCTGCGAGCAATATTAAACAAGTCCTGGAGACAGCACCACACAAAGCAATAGCTGTACGGCTACCTACCACCCATCACGAAAACTATCAAAATTAGTTGAACCAGACATAGGTAGGGACGAGCACGTAAGTGATATACTCCTGAGAACCCCTTCACATGGACGTGCAAAGGCAAGACGTCCGGCTCAAACATACATACAGCAGCTCTGTGCCGATACGGGATGTAGCCCTCAGGACCTGTCGGAAGTAATGGACGATAGGGAGTGGTGCCGAGAGAGGGTCAGGGATATCCGTGCTGATAGCGCGACATGATGATGATGATGATGATGATGATGATGAAATTAGCTTGTTTTTCCTTCTATTTATTCAGTGTTAATGTATCAAGGATAAATTAATGTTGATATTTATATTTGGCATGAATTCCCTTGAAACCTTCTTGCCATCTCTCCCTATCAGGTAAGTTAATGTAGATGGCATTGAGTGTCCGCACAGAAATGATGAAAATAAGATTTTACTCGGCCATAAGCTGTTATTTTGTAGAGGGATGCTTTAAGGATTTATTTAAAAGAACACGAAGCATTCTTGCGTATTTCCTCTCTAGATTTTTTTCTACAACCGTTTCGTTACCGCTCAAATGATGAATAGTGCTTACGAGTTCGTTCTTACTTATCCTGCAAAGCCCAATATGTCTTACTTACCTTTCTTAGATGGCTTTCAAGATGCGAGGTAAATAGCTGAACAGCTGCAGTTTCGTAGCATGCTACTTCCAGGTTTTGTTTCAAAAAGCACGCTGCTTCCTTATGTACTTCCCATCTGGCTTTTTCTATTATCGTTTCGTTACAGCTTAAGTGGTGCAACTACATAACTCTACTGACACTTTCGACTGATTCCCGTTTTATTTTATCAGAGGTCAGATTTTCATATGATCGATTACCTGCTAATAGCAGTCAATATTCTAACTATGCGTATGTTGACATTGCTTTCTGTAGATGAGATATTGCTACCAATGTATGTGAACTGATCTACTAATTTCAGAGGGTTGCTACATAGATACTATTTACCAATCCCCTCCGCTCGAGCAGGATATGACACAAGGTCAATTTTTAAGCGGAGTTTAACAGGTTTGAATTCAGAGTTTTCCTTCTCCTAGACTAGTTGCCTAACCAAGGCTGAAGAACCTAGTCTGTCCTACTATTTACCCATAGCTGGAGGGAGAATAATTGGATTCATACCTTTCCCAAGGGTATTAGTGCTATGAGAAATGCAATCAGTATCGTCCAGGATTTGAACTCGTATCGCCGTGTTCATTTCCTATGGCGATAACGACTACACCACTACATAGATAAGATGGCACTATACTTTACCAATGCATTGGTTGAGATGAAATGATACTAGTCAAAATTTAATAAGGATTTAGTATACTAGTGAAATGCTCCAGGAAAGGGGGTAGTACCCAGTGGCGTTGTGGTTAACTCGCTGGGCTGTGACATCGTAGTAAGTGAGTTCGAACTCTCGTCGCGCAATTGTGTTCTCTTTCCAATTGCTTTCACAACATCAAAGACTGAACGAAGAGGTTATAAAGCAATGAAAGGTCCGAACGCTAAAACAAGTAGGGTTTTTCCCTCTCCATCCAATTGCCCAGTCGGCTGGGGCTGTAGAATTCACTAGCTGCATCTCTGCAGAGGGTTAAGACTACCTTTACGAGTCTCCCGGATAAGACACTGAACAATCTAATGGTGAGGCTTCAGTAATGCTGAAGCTTTAGGGAATGCAGAGTACCCCTTCATTGCCATTGCTCCCAGATCGACTCTGGTCTGAAGTGGTAACACCTGATAGGGTCTTATCTATGAGTCCAATAGAACTAAGCTGTTTAATCATTTTAAACTGAATAATTTGAAATTGAACAGTTTTGCCATTCAACTATGTGTAAACAAAAAACTATTTTTATACTTACTGATTTATTTGAAATACAACTGTTTATTGGTATAAAAAATTGGCATTAAATAACCTACAATAGTTGATATGCCATAAAACCAAACCCATTATCTGAAATCTCCATTCAACGATTGGCCATTGTCGACATAGTAGTCGTCGGTGACTACGCTGAAAAATGTATGTATTTACCAATCTTTTTACACGAGCAGGATATGACACAAGGTCAATTTTTAAGCGGAATATCATCATCATCATCATCATCTCGTGCCGCTAGTACGGATATCCCTGACCCTCTCTCGCCACTTCTCCCTATCATTCATCGCTTCTGGCAGGTCTTCAGGGCTGCATCCCATATCCTCACATAGTTGCTGTATGTATGTTCGAGCTGGTCGTCCTGCTTTTGCTTGGCCATATGCGGGAGTCCATAGGAGTACATCACTGATGAGTTCGTCCTTGCTTCTCCAGCAGTGTCCTGCGTGTCTAGTTCGTCTAACTTGGATAGTTTTCGTGATGGGAGGCAGGTGGCCGTATCGTTGGTGCATTGTGGGGTGTTGCCGCCAGGACTTGTTCAATATTGCTCACAACATTCTTGTGTAATTGCCGTCTAGCTTCTTCTTCAGCCGTTTAGTTAGCGTCCAAGTAGTGCATCCATATAGCAATATCGATACGATCGCTGCCTGGAAGAAACTGTGTTTCATTTTATCGGTCAGGTCTGATTTCCATATAATCGATAGCCTATCGATAGCTGTCCATGCTTTCGTTAGTCGTGTGTCAATGTCTTTTTCGGTTGATGAGACGCTGCTTCCTAGGAAGGTGAATTTGTCTACTAGTTTCAGAGAGGTTCCGTCTAGTGTGGAAGTGTCGCCTGTTTGGTTGTAACACATATATTCAGTTTTGTGTGCATTGACATGGCGGTCAATGCCTGCGGCGGCTCGTTCCAAACTATGCTGTAGTGTTTCGGCTTGGTTAGGTATATTCGCCAGTAACGCTATGTCATCCACGTAGTCGGCGTCGGTAATTGTTTTTGCGGGGTACGCGGAATATAACTAATCTGAATTCAGAGTGTTCCGTCTCCTACACCGGTTTCCATACCAAGGTTGAAGAGCCCCATCTGCCCTACTACTTACCCATAGTTGGAGGGAGAAAAATTTGATTTGATTCATACCTTTCCCAAGAGTATTAGCGATATCTGAAATGCAAACAGTCTCGCCCAGGATTTGAACTCGCATCACCGTGCCCATTTCCTACAACGATAACCATTACAACACGAACGCTAGAAAATGTGTACCACTTCAGATCACAATTCAACATTTCAAAATTAGAACTGACCTTCAGTGAAGGCTTGTTTTTATTTTGTCGGTGTTTAATGGCATACCAACATTTGTGAGCTATTTATTGCCAACTCTTGTTTGTATATGTAATTTGTAAGTGATTGCTTGGTTAGTTATTTCATTTAATGGCATATCAACTCCGACGGGCCATCCAACGCCAGA
Source organism: Sepioteuthis lessoniana (assembly GCA_963585895.1). Taxonomy (NCBI): domain Eukaryota; kingdom Metazoa; phylum Mollusca; class Cephalopoda; order Myopsida; family Loliginidae; genus Sepioteuthis; species Sepioteuthis lessoniana. The sequence continues at coordinate 26,184,473 of OY757916.1, read as the reverse complement.
TCCAGCACACACACACACACACACACACACACACACACATATATATTTATATGTAATTAGCCAGCGAATAGTTTGTAGATAAATATCACATAATGTACTTTGGTTGATATCACATAATGTTGTTTGATTGCATATTGCATACTGTACTTTGGTTGATATCACATAATATTGTTAGATTGCATATCACATAATGTACTTTGGTTGATATCACATAATGTTGTTAGATTGCATATCGCATAATGTACTTTGGTTGATATCACATAATGTTGTTTGATTGCATATCACATAATGTACTTTGGTTGATATCATATAATGTTGTTTGATTGCATCTCACATAATGTACTTTGGTTGATATCATATAATGTTGTTTGATTGCATATCACATAATGTACTTTGGTTGGTATCACGTAATTAAATATTTTTGTTATTTAATGAATTGGGATGGAGAAGTTAGCTGAGAACTGTCTCACAGACGCATGTTGCGGAGATAATCTGGCTCTGCAGAAGAATCTTATTTTCTTTTTACATACATCCATTAATTTGGGGTTTGCAATTATGCTGTCACTTTCAATATTCATACGTTCTACACTCATGAAACTATTTGGGATTTTGGTTTTATTGTGTTTGGATCCTTGGTAGTTAAATTTTTTTGTTTGCAAGGTCTTGTTTAATATTTGGTTCCTCATTATTTTTTTTTTTTTTCCTCTTTTGTGATTTTGTGATTTTGTTGTTGTTGCTGATGTGTCCCTGGATCGAGATAATGAAGGGTTTGATATTATCAGTTATTTGTTGGGCCCGACTTATTTTGGATTGGAGGGGGAAGGTTCGAGTTTGGTTGGGGTAATTAGAATGTGTTTTGCTTTGGTGTTCAATGAAGGCTGGAGAGCTAAGCAGTCAAATCATGATTAAAAAAAAAAAAGAAAAAGAAAAAATAAAAAATAATGAATCAATATATGAAGATTTATTTTGTTTCTTCCAGCATTTTTAGTTCTTTTGGGGAGGAATCTAGATGAACGGAGAGATTAAAAAAAACAATTTCTGTGGAGAAACTTTTGACAGAAAATTGGCATTACTTAAGAAACTCTTCCAGTAATTGTTCCTGTTTGTTACTGTCGAGATTTTTTTCTCGGTGCTTGGTAATCGGCTTCAGTCAGAAAGTAATTGTGATATTGTAAGGATCATAAAACATTAAAGACATTAAGGAAAGTCGAAATAAAATAAAAAATAACCCAGCAACTAACTAAAATGAAACAATCTTGTGTGAGATCAGTCATGGAAGAGAGCTGGGGAGAAAAGGATGGATCACTAAACAAGTTTGAGTTGGCTGGTGCGAGGTAGGATATTAAGCCGCGCCCCTCCTCACCAAGGTCCAATATTAGCATTAGTACGAGGGTCAGCTGAAAAGTTCATAGGCTGACCAAGATACTCACGTGAAATGTGACGAAACGAGGTTTATTTTCTATCTTTTAGCCGTTCGAGTCTTCACGTCTTTTGATTTTGGATGGAATAAATTTTGGAAGAAGCCATTTTTCCCAAGTACTTTTGCCCACCCCCACCCCAATGAACCTCTTGGGGACAGCAAATAATTAAATGACGACGTGTCATGTACATTTATATAAAGATGATGCGGAAGAACAAGAAAGAGAGGAATTCTAAAGATGGCTCCTGCTGGGGGCTGAAACTACTTTGGAAGCATACGGTGCCTTCCTAAGTTCATTCAATGAAAACGTCAAACGACTCATACGAAGACATGAATGGATCAAAGATACAATACGCAGACACAAAATTTCCGTCCTGTTTAATCAAACAGGTTTTTTAAAAAATCCTGCTAATATATATATATATATATATATATCATCATGGTGTGCCGCAAGCACGGATTTCCCTGACCCTCTCTCGCCACTCGTCTCTGTCATCTATCGCTCTCGGCAGGTCTTCCATGCTACATCCTGTATCAGTACAGAGCAGTTGTAGATAGGTTCGAGCTGGTCACCCAAGCCTTGCTCGTCCGTGTGAAGGGGTCCACAGGAGTACATCTCTTATAAGCATGTCTTATTTGTGTAATTTTGATAGTTTTCGAGATGGGGGTGTAGGTGGCCGAACAGCTGCTGTTTTGTGGGATGTTACCTCCAGGAATTCGTTTAATATAGCTCGCAGTATTCATGTGCAATTGCCGTATTTCTAGCGGCAATGAAACAAAAGGAGGATTTTTAACTTGAGAAACAATTGATTACAAAAAAGTCACTTGGTAATAGTTTAAAAAGTAATATAATCCAGTCTTTTGATTAACTTAAAAATTCATTTTAATGGCATGTCACACAGTCTGGGGTTATTTTATGACGAGAGGTTGGGGGGACTGCGTCCATTTTACGTTTATAATTAAATTTATTGTGTATTTTCTTATGTTTTTTTTTTTTTTACTCGCGGTTGGATGATATGAAGTAATTATATCAAATACAAATAATTTGTAAAGAGATATTTTTAACTCATAAATAAAACAATAACAGGTACCTAAGATTGATTTATTGATCGATTTTGAAATAATTACCTGTCAAGGGTAATTTTATGCCGAGAAGTTAAGGAATCGCATTCATTGTTTGTTCATATTTACATTTTTGACTATTTGTTTCTTGAGGTTTTCCCCATTTTGTCTGACCGAATACAAATGATTTTAAGCTGATCTATTTGATTCTATTTGATTCATTTGATTTCTTTCAATATGAAATTGGTTCTATAAAACAATTTAGGATTTAATCCAAGAGGAAGTTAGTTTTGTAAAGAAGTGATATGGTTTTACTATTAAAAAGGGTTTGTTAAAGATTCGTAACTTGATTTTTAAAAAATACTTCAATAGACTAATGTGGAAATGAAATAATTATTATGCATGAATAGGTGCCCGTGGTGTAATGGTTATCATCGTAGGAAATGGACACGGCGACACGAGTTCAAATCCTGGACGAGACCGATAGCATTTCAAATAGCACTAATACCCTTGGGAAAAGTATGAATCCAATTATTCTCCCTCCAGCTATGGGTAAATATTAGGACAGACAAGGTTCTTCAGCCTTGGTTAGGCAACTAGTCTAGGAGAAGGAAAACTCTGAATTCAAACCTGTTTAACTCCGCTTAAAAAAATTGACCTTGTGTCATATCCTGCCCGAGCAGAGGGGTTGGGTAAATATGATTATGCATAAATAATATTATGATTCACGAAAATTTTTGGTTAAGTTTGGTTTGGTTTTATGGCATATCAGTCATATTAGGTTATTCAATGCCAAATCTTTCTATACATATTTAGCGAAAAGGAATATTATTAGGTTATGTTGGTGTTACGTTACTTCCTCGCTAAGAGTAAGAGGTAAATAAAGGAGTGCGATGAAGAAGTAAGAAGACGAAGAAGATACCGTTAGGTTTTATATGAAGGTTTTTAATGGCAGCATGGAATAAAGAGTTTACGTAGGAAGGAAAGAAGTAAGGAAACGAAATGAAGTTATGATAGAGTTGAGAAAGCATTTTAGCAGCTAAATGCCTGAGCGAAAAGTGCATTGTTATGTTAAGGCATTGTTGGATGTGTGAGGGAGATATGTTCGCAATAGTGCAGCAAAAGTCACGTTTTGCTGTTTGAGGAGAGAAACGTTGAAGTCATCGTGAGCTAGTGGTTCTGGTTGTTTCGGGGAGAAGCATGAATGTCTCCAGAAAATGTTGGCCAGTGAAGAAGTAGCTAGGTGTCGGAGCGGAATTTTGCATCGCAGTCGACATAGCCAATTTTGGGGGTGACGTAAAGTTGTTCCTGTGTGTGGCGTATTGGATTCATCTAATTCATATTCAACTGGGAAACTTTGATCTAAGAGAAATAGACGCAAGGGGTCCATAAATTAGACTGCTTCCCTCATGGTGGTGTGATGCTGCTGCTGCTGCTGCTGCTATTGAAGAGCAGACAGTGAGACGTCTGTACTGAACGAAGGGGTTCTGAGAAAAGAAAGAGTGTTTGACGGTTTCCCCGATTTCTGCTGCCCGGAAAGATGATCCGGATTGAATAGGATAAGTCATCCTGATTGGGTGAAATTATGCGGCGACCCGAACGGTCGAATTAATTACGCGCCAAACAAAAATACGAAATTCTTTCTGCTACACATATATATTAAATATGTATGATTTGTAAACACAATCTGTGTACAACGTTTATAAACTAACATAAGCTCATTCTTTTGCACATAGTTAAATCGTTCCAAGTATTACTATGTATCACTATTTCAAACAATTCAATTTAGCATTAGTAAAAGTTAAATGGATACAAGTTTAGTATACAGGACAAATTGGTTTTCTTGCCCTGTTACATTAAGAAAGGAGTAAAGCAAATGAGTGGACGAGAATATTGATGAGTTCCAAAAACTTTAATGTCAGGCTGAGAGATAACCCTGTACTGTGAGTCGTACAAAGGGAAGAAAGCAGTTGTGAATGTTAGAGCAGGAATTAAGTATCCAACTTGAAGCTCTGAGGACCAGTTGGTCTAAAAAGAATGAATAAATGATAAAGGAATGATCTTCTAGAGAAAACAATGGCCCCCAAAATTGGATTCGCTGTCCTCATGTTGATGTTGGTCTGTTCTGCTGCTAGAATGAGTGAGGAAGAGGGTGTGAGAGCGTTTGCGCGGCCTTTTATACTACCCAGGAAAGTCATCCGAGTAAAATGGCTCAAATCATTCTCATTGGACGAAAATATAAATCGAAACCTCACCGGCCAAAATAATTCCTGCGCTGAACAATAAATTTGAAATGATTTCTTTCTGCTACACCAGTATTGCTACGTATAGCAAACAATTCAATTAAACATCAGTCATATGTTTACACACAGTTAAGGGTCTATTTCAAACAATTCAGTTTATCATAAGTCATTTGTTTGCGCACAGTTCAAATTTCAAACGGTTTGATTTTTACCCATAGGTAGGACTCTTTTAGTTGCTACCACTCCGAGCCAGAGAGCTCCAACATTACTGAAGCCTCACCATCAGATCGTTTGGGTATCGTTATTAGCAAGTCCTCTAGACGACACTCAGTGACTGCAAAGAGGTGATAATTGTAAGTTTTAGTTGTTCGACCAACACTAGTGTATCCTTGTGTGGGACACCATAAGAGAACGTCGCTAATGAGTTGGAAAAGAAAAGAGGCAAATGGATTAAACAAATTAAACAGTTTCACGAAATGAATGACGATGATTATTTTCAATAAACGTTTAGTTGAAGAATGAAGAAATGTTTATATAGAAAGAAAATACCATAAATATTACATTATTCTATAGATTTAATATAGCCCAGTCGGCTGTGACTGTAGAATACACCGACTGCATCTCTTCGGAGGGGTAACCTCGCCATAAGTGAGTGTCCTGGATATCATACTAAACAATGTGATGGTGAGGGTCCAGTAATACTCGAGCTTTGAGGAATGCGGAGTACTCTTTCATTGCCATCACTGCTAGATCTACTTTGACCCGAAGTGGTAGTACCTGATCCTGTCCCATTTATGAGTGAGATAGAACTGTTTGATCATTTAAACTGAGTGCAAACAAATGACATGCCAAACTGAATTGTTTGAAATAGAACGGTTTGATCATTTAACAGTGCATAAACAAATGAATGATGTTTAATTGAATTGTTTGTTATATATAACAATACTTCGAACCATTTAATTGTGTGCATAAGAATGAGCATTGGCTCGTTTAAAACGTTATCAATAAAATGTGTTTACTAATCATATATATATATATATATATATATATATATATATATATATACCTTTAATTAAGGTATTAATTAAGGTATTATTTATTTGAAGTATTAATTATATCCATTTGATCTGAAGAAGTCCTGTTAATTTTGGTGTTATTGATTCATATCAATACCCATAACAGGATGGAAATAAATTTATAATCCTAATGTGACCGGGTTTTTTTTTTTTTTGTTTTTCTTAAAGGAATTATTGCTCTGTGATGTCAGTTACATTGAGCTCTTTACAAGGAAAATTTAAATGTTCATAGTTGAACGATTTTATTGTCCTGACGGAATTATTCCCGACTCCGGTTGAACTGGACTGAATAATTCACACACACACACACACACACACACACACACATATATATATATATATATATATATATATATAGATGATTTGGCATTAAATAACCTACAATGTTTGATATGCCATAAAACCAAACCAAACCAAAACAAATCATTGATCTTATGATAAAACAGTTTAGAATTTGTTTATTTATTTTAACGGCTTGTCAACTCATCGAGTATTATTTTATGCTTACCGCGTTCCTTGTATGTTTATATTTACGTTCTTTGTACAGTTGTTTCATAAGAAACTGCACACAGTCCTTTTAAATACGAATGGATGAATTTGACCCATAGATGATACCCAAACAGGTACTACCACTCCAGGTCAGAGGATACCTGGAAGTAATAGCAATGAAGAGGTACTGTTTGCTCCCCAGATCTAGAGCCCCAAAATCAAATACAGTTAGGTGTTATACATAGTAGACCGCATTTTTTTTTTTTTTTTTTTTTTTTGTGTGGGGAGTTTTACTTCTCTGCAGTGGGTAGTGTCAGCATATTCTAAGCCCCGCCGATAGCGAGTAGACACATTTTCTTTTCTCTTTTAAGGATCCACGTTTGTTTCTACTTTTATCTTTTTAGAAACTTACAGCTTTTCAAAAGTTAAATAAAAAAAAGCATCCCTTAGACGAGATTTATTAAGCTGAATTCAAATGGACATAAGGCAGCTAGTGGGGATGGTCTCCCTAGCAGTAACCAGTTAACCTTTATGACAGAACTCCGGAGTGCTGTTAAAATAAGGAAAGAGGAAAAGAAAGAAAACAAATTTTAACTGACCAAAAAGTTTGTAAATAAAAAAAAGAACTTTTAATACATCTACTGCTACTGGGCATAGAAGAAAGTTTAAAGAATTCTGTCAAATTTCGGATGTTTGTGGAGTTTTTTTTTCTTTTGTTTTTGTAACTGTCTTTCTTTAACTGGCAAAAAATGCTTCAAGGGGTCAGAGGTCTTCTTTTTTTTTCTAAATCTTTTTATTTATCTATTTATTTATTTGCTTAGTTTTTTTTTTTTTTTCGTTTGGTTTGGACTGGGTGAGGCACACCTTTCTCCTCTCAGACACAATTTCTGGAATTTAATTTTTGACAGTGTTTGTTTTCATTAAAGACTAAAGGCTATTTTTGTACTTTGTTTTCTTTATTTTTAGAAAATGGCCATCTTTTCAGTCTTTCCTTTTCAATTTACAGACATTTGGATATGTTGTTGTTATTGTTATGGTCTTTGTATTTTTTTGGTGGGTTTTTTGTATATTTTATTGTGAGATTTTTTTTTCTTAGCTGACAATTATCATGCAAGATGTGCACTTTTGATTGTCTTTTGAAAAAGAAAATATGATTTGCTGATAGGATTAATAATCTGCATGGCTTTCTCAACGACTCTATCATTATCATCATGGACATCAGTATTGAAAACATCATGTAAGTGAAACGAAGTGACTGAAATGAAAGGTGAAGAATGAAATAAAATGAATGAAATGAGATGAAACAAACAGACCTGAGATGAAGTAAATGTAGTGAAAGGAAAAGAATGAAGTGATATGAAAGAAATCAAATGAAAAGAAGGGAATTATGTGAAATGAGAGAAGGGAATAAAAAGAGAAAAATGAAATGAAAAGAATGAACTAAGGGAATGAAAATGGGGCAAAGGAAAAGAATAAAGTGAAAAGAAGAAAATTAAATAAAAAATGAAGGAGGAAAATAAAAAGAAATGAATGAATTGAAAGGAAAAGAATGAAGCGATATTAAGAGAATGAAGTGAATAGAAAAGATTAAAGAAAACGGAACAGAATTTAGAGAAATGAAAGGAATGATGTGAAAGAATGAGAAAGAAGTGAATGGAAGGAAGTGAAAGGATGGAAATGAAAGGAATAGTTAATTCAAGATGATGAAATGAAAAGAGGAGAAGAATGGAATGAAGTAAAAAGAAAGAAATGAAATGAATGGTGAAACCAAGAGGATAAAACAAAAGGAGAAGAATGAAATAAAAGGGATGAAGTAAAATGAAAGAAATGAAATGAAATGAATGGTGAAACCAAGAGGATGAAATAAAAGAAGAAGAGGAATGAAATGAAAGGAATGAAGTAAAAAGAAAGAAATGAAATGAATGGTGAAACCAAGAGGATGAAATAAAAGAATGAAATGAATAAAAGGAGAAGAATGAAATAAAAGGGATGAAGTAAAATGAAAGAAATGAAATGAAATGAATGGTGAAACCAAGAGGATGAAATAAAAGAAGAAGAGGAATGAAATGAAAGGAATGAAGTAAAAAGAAAGAAATGAAATGAATGGTGAAACCAAGAGGATGAAATAAAAGAATGAAATGAATAAAAGGAGAAGAATGAAATAAAAGGGATGAAGTAAAATGAAAGAAATGAAATGAAATGAATGGTGAAACCAAGAGGATGAAATAAAAGAAGAAGAGGAATGAAATGAAAGGAATGAAGTAAAAAGAAAGAAATGAAATGAATGGTGAAACCAAGAGGATGAAATAAAAGAATGAAATGAATAAAAGGAGAAGAATGAAATAAAAGGGATGAAGTAAAATGAAAGAAATGAAATGAAATGAATGGTGAAACCAAGAGGATGAAATAAAAGAAGAAGAGGAATGAAATGAAAGGAATGAAGTAAAAAGAAAGAAATGAAATGAATGGTGAAACCAAGAGGATGAAATAAAAGAATGAAATGAATAAAAGGAGAAGAATGAAATAAAAGGGATGAAGTAAAATGAAAGAAATGAAATGAAATGAATGGTGAAACCAAGAGGATGAAATAAAAGAAGAAGAGGAATGAAATGAAAGGAATGAAGTAAAAAGAAAGAAATGAAATGAATGGTGAAACCAAGAGGATGAAATAAAAGAATGAAATGAATAAAAGGAGAAGAATGAAATAAAAGGGATGAAGTAAAATGAAAGAAATGAAATGAAATGAATGGTGAAACCAAGAGGATGAAATAAAAGAAGAAGAGGAATGAAATGAAAGGAATGAAGTAAAAAGAAAGAAATGAAATGAATGGTGAAACCAAGAGGATAAAATAAAAGAAGGAGAGGAATGAAATGAAAGGAATGATGTAAAAGGAAAGAAATGAAATGAATGGTGAAACCAAGAGGATAAAATAAAAGGAGAGGAATGAAATGAAAGGAATGATGTAAAAGGAAAGAAATGAAATGAATGGGGAAACCAAGAGGATAAAATAAAAGAAGGAGAGGAATGAAATGAAAGGAATGAAGTAAAAGGAAAGAAATGAAATGAATGGTGAAACCAAGAGGATAAAATAAAAGAAGGAGAGGAATGAAATGAAAGGAATAAAAGAAGAGGATAGGGATGAAGTACAAAGAAAAAAATGTAGTGAAATGAAAAGAAAGGTTTAGGTTTTGGTCTTTTTGATTTTATGGCATATCAACTCTTGATGGTTATTTAATATCAAATACTATTTATTAATATAAATGATTTTAAGTGAATTATTTGGGGGTAATTTTATTTTCAATTAAGTTAAAGCTAATTTGTTTTCATACTCTTGAATAGTTTTAAGTATTGCTATTGTTTGCACACAGTTAAATGTTTTTAAGTATTGCTATCAAACACTAATCATTCTGTTCAATATTAATCATTTGTTTGCTTACTATGAAGTGGTTTCATGTATTGCTAAAACATTGTTTCAAGAATTGCAGTTTAACACTAAAAATTCTATGTAAAATTGGTCCAAGCATTGCTCTGAAATACTAATAATACCGTTCAGCATTAGGAATTTACTTGCTTACTGTTAAATGATTTCAATTATAGAAAATGATTAAATATTTCTATTTGACTCATAGATGGGACCCTGCCAGTTACTACTACCCCGGGTCAAAGTGGACCTGGAAGTAATGGCAATGAAGGAGTATTCCACATTCTCCAGAGCTTCAGGACTGTAGCCTCACCATCAGATACAGTTTAGTGTTATACCCAAGCCACTCGTTCTATTTGATCCATAGATGGGGTCCTAATAGTTACTACCACTCAGTGCAAAGGAGAACATTGGAGTAATGAAGAAGTTCTCCACATTCCCTAAAGCTTCAGGACTGTAGTCTCACCATCAACTGGTTTAGTATAATATCCAGGACACTATGGGGGTGGGTATAAACCCTCTGCAGTTGGCGTATTCTACAGCCCCTTCTGACTGTGCTTTGAAGATGAAAAGAATAGAATCAAGTGAAATGTAGAGAATGAAATGAAAAGAGTGAATTAAAAGAAGGAGGATGAAGTGAAAGGAAAAGAATCAGGTAAAAGATAAAGAATGAGGTGAAATGAAAATCAAGTTTAAGAAGGGAATGAAGAGAAAGGAAGGAAATGAAGGGAAATGAAGAGAAAGACATGAAATGAAAGGAATAAAGTGAAAGGAAGGGAATGAAGTGAAAGGACGGAAATGAAGGGAAACGAAGAGAATGACATGAAATGAAAGGAATAAAGAGAAAAGAAAGGAATGAAGAGAAAGGGAGGAAATGAAGGGAAATGAAGAGAAAGACATGAAATGAAAGGAATAATGCGAAAGGAAGAGAATTAAGAGAACGGAAGGGAATGAAATGAAAGGGAAGGAATGAACCAAAATTAAGAAAATGACGTGAAATGGAAGGAATAAAGTGAAATGAAAAGAAATGAAGTAAAAGGAAATGAATAAAACGAAAGGAAAAGAAGGGAATGAAGTGAAATGAAGTGATATGGAGAGAATGACATGAAAAAAAGGAATAAAATGAAAGGAAGCAAATGAAGTGAATGGAACAGAGGAAAATATTAGAGTAACAGAAATACATATTTGAACTGAATATAAAAGGGAAACCAGAAGAAAAAAAAGCGTACAATTAAAGAAACTATATGACAAAAGAAAGGATAATAAATGAATGAAATGAAAAAAAAAATCAAACTGAAACAATATAAAAAAAGATACAGAAAGAGAGGAAATATTGGAGCAAAATTGGAAAAATGAACTCTACAGAAAGAGTCTTATGATCTTAGATCAAAGTTCCTTCATGGTGATTCTGATAGTAAAGAGCTATTAAAGACATAAACAGAAGGGGTGGGGGATATCAAATAAGTGCCAAAAACGAAGAAGAAGAAGAAGAAGAAGAACAACAACAACAACAACAACAACAACAACAAATTGAGAGAGCACAATGTAAATAAAAACCCTACCCCTCCGCCATGAGCTAGAGTTAACACAAAGTCAATTTTTAATTGCAGAACAACTGGCTTGATCTGTCAGAGTTTTTATTCACCAAGACGAGTTACCAAAGCCAAATAACTATTATTCATTAATTGATGTGAGAAGAACAGATGGATTTATATTTTTCGGTAGTGAAACACAAACAGCCTCGTTCAGGGTTTGAACTCGGATCGACGATTCCATTTTCTATAACAATAAACGTTAAAACCGGCGTGCCTCCCTGTGAAGAGTAGGTATATTTGTAATAAGGAAACAAGAGCAGAAAATAGTGATAGATAGATAGGTAGATAGATAGGAGAGAGAGAGAGAGAAGGAAAGAGAGAGAAGTGGTTGGTCAACAAAGTATGATCGTGAAGGAGCTAAAAAAAAGGAAAAGATAGAAATTGAGAAAGAGAAAGAAAAATAGAAAAATATTAGTTAGAAAAAAAAAGGAGTGGGACAAACAGAGAATGAAAGAGTAAAGATGAATAGACAGAGCGAAAGTGATAAGATAGATAGATAGATAGATAGAGAGAGAGAGAGAGAGAGAGAGAGAGAGAGAGAGAGAAGTAGTAGATTAACAAAAAGTGATCTTATCAGGTAGAAAAAAAAGTGGAGAACGAAGAAAAGCAAAAAAAAAAAAAAAAGAAAATGAAGAAAAAGATTAGCAAGAGGGGAAAGAACTTGAAGAAACTGAGAATGAAAGGTTAAGGGTAAGAGAGAGAGAGAGAGAGAGAGAGAGAGAGAGAGAGAGAGAGAGAGAGAGAGAAGTAGTAGATTAACAAAAAATGATCTTATCAGGTAGAAAAAAAAGTGGAGAACGAAGAAGAGCAAAAAAAAAAAAAAGAAAATGAAGAAAAAGATTAGCAAGAGGGGAAAGAACTTGAAGAAACTGAGAATGAAAGGTTAAGGGTAAGAGAGAGAGAGAGAGAGAGAGAGAGAGAGAGAGAGAGAGAGAGAGAGAGAAGTAGTAGATTAACAAAAAATGATCTTATCAGGTAGAAAAAAAAGTGGAGAACGAAGAAAAGCAAAAAAAAAAAAAAAGAAGAAAAAGAAGAAAAAGATTAGCAAGAGGGGAAAGAACTTGAAGAAACAGAGAATTAAAAGTTAAGGGTGAGAGAGAGAGAGTGAGAGAGAGAGAGAGAGAGAGAGAGAGATTGCCCAGATAAGAATAAAGAGTATATCTTGTGATGTGTATTCAACTGTAGAATTGTCAGTGGTGAAGAGAAGAGTGATTGCAAGGTTCCTGGGCAGTGGACAAAGGAGTGAGCAGCAAGTAGTGGACACTGGCATGGTGATGACATGGATACGGTGGACAGTGGACAGGATGCAGAGGTTGGGTTTTTTATTACAGTGTAGCACTGACGCAACAGAGACCTTAAGTAAGTGTGGGTTAAAAATAGAAGCCTTTAAATAACTTGCCAGTTTATTAATAGGAGTATCTATCTACGTATCTGTTTATATCTATCTATAAATCTCTATATTTCAGTCTGCTTATATCTATCTATCTATCTATCTACAGTTTTCTCTCCACCTCTCTCTGTCTCTGTCTATCAATACCAATCTGTTTATATCATCACAATCTTTTTTCTTTCTCCCCATTCCCCCTTTTATCTCCTCCATCTCTCTCTCTATCTCTCTCTATCTCTCTCTCTCTCTCTATATATATATATATATATATTCCTTCTCCCAGACAGGTTGGTATACCAAGGTTAAAGAACCCAACTACTCTTGGAGAGAATTGTTGGATTCATGCCTTTACTAAAGGCATCAGCCCTCAGTGACATGCAAACAACCTCGCTCAGGAATTGAACTCTAATAGCTGAGTCTACTTCCAACCACGATAATCATAACGCAACGAGAGCTTCTACACATAAGCAGACATCAATATTCACTAACCTTTCCTTACTCTACAAAAATTCATAATCATGTGTTGTATAACGATCTCTCCCCCTCCAACAACCGCTAATGAAGTGTAGAAGCGATTGAAAGACAGATGAAGTTGAAGTTCACTTTGATTGAAACAAGCGATACGAAAGTTTGCGTTTTGGGTTGTGGTTTTAGAGGTTTAGTTTCTAGATTACGACAAAAGAAACCAGTTATGTATGTTTTTACGTTAGGTAGATGCCTTTTGTAGGAGCTTCGATTGAGAATTTTATAATATACAAAGACTTTCCTCCAGCTCTGAGAGACAGTTGGGAAACTCACTGAGATAGCTGACTTGAAGTACTGAAGCACTAATAAACGAGGAAACTAAACTGTTAAAACCTGTTCGTGCATTTATTTCATTGACTGGAATGAATGACAATTTTTGAGAAACCCCTCCCCGTAACACTTATTGTACTAAAGTGTGTGTATATCTGCGAGTGTGTTTACACGATCAGGATGAAACACAAAATCAATTTTAAGCGGAAGTTTAAAAGGTTTGAATGCAGGGTTTTTCTTCTCTAAGGCTGGTTTCTATACCAAGTTTAAAGAGTCAGTCTGACCTACTATTTGCTCATAACTGGAAGGAGAATAATTGGATTCATACCATTCCCATGGGTATTAGCACCATTTCAAATCCAAACTGCCTCGTCCAGGATTTGAACTCGTATCCCTGAATCCATTTCATCCGACGATAACCATTACAGCACGAGCATATATAATAATAATGATAATAATAATGTCGCGCTGCCAGCACAGATCTCCTTAACTCTCTCTTGTCTATTGCTCCCGGGAGGTCTTCAAGGGTACATCCTGTATCGGCACAGAGCAGTTGTATATAGGTTTGAGCTGGTCGTCCTGCTTTTGCTGGTCCATGCGAAGAAGTCAACCGGAGTATATCGCTTATGAGTTCGTCCTTACTTATCCAGCAGTATCTGGCTTGTCTAACTTTGATAGTTTTCGTGATGAGTGGTAGGTAGGCGTACGGCTGCTGTTTTGGGTGAGTTACCTCCAGGACTTGTTCAGTATTGCTCGCAGTATTCTTGTGTAATTGCCGTCAAGCTTTTTCTCCATACATTTAATTAGGGTCCATGTAGTGCATCTATACAACAGTATCAAGACGACCGCTGCTTGGAAAAAACTGTTTTATTTTATCGGTCAGGTCTGATTTCTATATGACCGAAATCCTATCGACATCTATCCATGCCTTTGCTAGTCGTGTGTTGATGTTACTCTCGGTTGATGAGACACTGCTTCCTAGGTAGGTGAAATTGTCCACTAGTTTCAAAGGCCCACTCTTTAGTGTGGAGATGTCGCCTGTTTGATTAAAGCACATGTATTCCGTCTTGTGTGCGTTGACATGGAGGCCTGTGCCTGCAGCTGCTCTTTCCAGACTATGTAACAGGGTTTCGGCTTGGGCGGGTGTATTTGCCAGAAGCGCTATGTCATCGCCCTTGCCCCCATCCGTAATTGTTTGTGCGAGGTATCTTCTGCTTCTTTCTTTTGCCAGCTTGAAAAAAATTTTTTTTTAAATCTGTAAGTAAAAATTAGAGATTTGGCTTGGGTTAGGTACTTATGTCAGTTTTCTTATGGAAAGATTTGATATGATTTTCGATTGAACAAATTCTTGGGATTGTTGTTAATGGAATAACTGACAGTATGATGAAGACTCTATGAGTTTAGTCTTAATAGCTGTCAGGTTATAAATGAGATAAGATCAAATCACAGTTTTCTTTCATTAAATCAATAGGCGTTCTAAATACGTAGTCAAGGCAGATGATAAACAGGTATGGGGCTAATGTGTCTCCTTGTAGCACACATGCTACAATGTCGAAGTAGTCTGTGTCTCCATCTGGAGAGCGGACCTTTTCGTGTTTTTATATAGCCTCATT
Source organism: Sepioteuthis lessoniana (assembly GCA_963585895.1). NCBI lineage: Eukaryota > Metazoa > Mollusca > Cephalopoda > Myopsida > Loliginidae > Sepioteuthis > Sepioteuthis lessoniana. The sequence continues at coordinate 26,169,371 of OY757916.1, read as the reverse complement.
ATGGCTGCAACAGTTTCTTTGGGGAGACCATAGGCGAAAAGTATTTGCTCCATCTTCCCACTGTGTATTGAGTCAAAGACCTTGAAGACGTCGACGAATGATATTGTTGCCTCAAGGTTTTTTGCACGTACACCTTCTAGAATGCAGCGGATAGTCAAAATTTGTGATGTTCTGGATCGATTTCTTCGAAAACCGTTTTGATTTTTCTTAAGTATTTTCTCAATTTTGGGTTCTCTGCGGTTGCGTAGTAGAGCATTGTAAATCTTGGCCGTTATGGATGTAAGGGTTATACCTCGGTAGTTCTTGGCTATTCTGAGATCATCCTTCTTAGGGAAAGGGAAGATGCACCCCTTTGTCCATCTGTCTATTGTTTTAGGTTATATACGGCATTACAGTGTCGGAGCAGTATGTTGTCGAATTCCCTGGTCTTCCATACTTCTGGGGGTATTTCATTAAGCCCTGCTTCTTTCTTATTTTTATTTTTTCTTCGTACTGAGTCGAGTCCTTCTTGCGTAAACTGTCCTAGTTTTATGCCTTCTTCTCTCTCTCTCTCTATATATATATATATATATATATATATATATATATATATATATATATGAGGGAGAATAATTGGATTCATATCTTTCCCAAGGGTACTAGCACCATGGGAAATGCAATCAGCCTCCGTGTCCATTTTACGACGTTAACCATTACACTACTGGTATGTCTGAGCGTGCGTGCGTGCGTGCGTATGTGTGTGTGTGTGTACTTGTTTCTGTCTGAGCATGTGAAGTATCACAGGCAGATACAAGCACATACATACACATCGTCGTAAAAATGGATACGGTAACTGATTGCATTTTCCATGGTACTAGGACCCTTGGAAAAGGTATGAATCCAATTATTCTCCCTCATATATATATATATATATATATCGACCCTCGTAGTGTAATGGTTATCGTCGTAGAAAATGGACATGGTCACCCGAGTTCAAATCCTGGCCGAGACTGTTTGTATTTCACATAGAGCGGATAAACTTAGGAAAGTTGTGAATCCAACGATTCTTCCACCAGCTCCAAGTAGGGAAGACTGGGTTCTTTAACCTTGGTACTGCAACCAGACTAGAAGAAGGAAAACACTAAATTCAAACCAGCTGTGCTCCGTTTAGAATTGACTCGGTAAAGCAACCTGTTGGTAGCGGGGGTGGGAAATACATGCATATATATATACATATGTATATAAACATTTCATACGATCATAAAACAG
>OY757916.1:26124023-26162923 GCA_963585895.1 Sepioteuthis lessoniana | reverse complement strand
GAGGTCCTCTAGCAATAACATGTGCCTTCGCTCTGTGTCGTTGCCAATAGGTGGTTGTGTTGGGTGGGTGTCTGTGTGGAGTGGTTGCCGAGAGGATGGAGACCGTACTCACGTCATTGGTGATGACAAGCGGGCACGTTGGCAACCGGGCGTCGTGCAGTCAACGGTACCAACACCATACTGATGCCGTCATATTGCCATGGCTGTCATCGTCATCTCCAGAGTCCTATTTCCAAGGAGAAACAAGCAAAAAGAGAGTAGGGTTTGGTTGAAGCCATCATTGCCATCATCATCATAATGGTTGTTGTTGACATTATGAAACAGTGTCACGATGGCGGATATTATTATTATTATTACTATTATTATTATTATTATTATTGCTGTTGTTGTTATTTCCTTGAGAGTTTTTCCTACTGATGGTTTCTAACAGGAGTTTGAGTGACAGCAAATCTCCTCAAGTGTCCAGAACTTAACTCAGTATTCTAGCCGACTTAATGATGCTGTAGTCTGGATGGTCTCCATTTATCCTCTGATTTCCAAATTCTGCCAGTCTCTTTATCAAGCCTTTGGGGGTCGTTCCGAGTGCACCAAGCACAATTGGTATCACTGTCACCTTCATGTTCCATCTTTTTTTCCCCACTTCTCTGGCAAGGTCTAAGTACTTATCTATCGTTTCGCTTTCTTTTATTTTCACTCTGTGGTCCACTGGGACGGCAAAGTCCCCTCACTATTCAGCATGTTTTCTCTTTTTGGTTCACTATCACAAGGTCTGGTCGTCTGGTGGAGATTAGATGACCTGATTGTATCTCAAAATCATTGATAATTTTGTGCGTCTCATTCTCCTGGACGGATTTCTGGGTACCTCTTATTTATATGGTCAGATTGATATTTCTTGCACAGTTCACAGTGGTTCACCTTTCCCAACCAGTCGTGTCTAATCTTATACACTTTTCGTACTAATTTTCTGCATTTAGTGGGTAGAGTGTTCGCCAATGTTCGTCAATCCCAGTTCCCGTCATACCAAAGACTTTAAAAATGGTACTTGATGTCTCCTTGCTTAACACTCGGTAAAATAAGGTACGTATCGAGGGTAAAGTGGAGCAATCCAGGGAAAGGAGTAGTGCCTTCCCATACACCTCGGTGTAGTAGCTATTGAAAAGGGACTTCTGGTCGCCCTCGACTGCGGTCACCAACTTTATTATTATTATTATTATTTCATTTTCCTTGTAAGTTCATCATATCAACATTAGCTGATAGTATTTCACAAGAGTCTGAGTAACAGCAAGTCTCTTCATGTTTCCAGGACACGTCTCAGAATTCTAGCCGATCTTAACATAGCTGTAGTATGGATTGTCTCGGTTCATCCTCTGATCTCCAATTCTTCCAGCCTCCTTTCAAAGCCTTTTAGGACCGTTCCAAGTGCACAGTCATAAGCGGTGAACGGCAATATCCAATGGACAGCGAGTTTTCTTTTTTGATAATAAGCACTTTCTCTGGTTTTCTGACCGGGATTAGGTGATTTGTTTGTACACCAAAATCCTAGAGAATTTTATGTCTCTCACTCTCTACATTGGATTGTGTTTTATACATCTCATCATCGTCATCATATCACGGCGCCAGCACGCATCTCCCTGAACCTCTCTCGCTACCCGTCTCTATCGTTTATCGCTTCCTGTAGGTCTTTGGGGCTACACCCTGTATCTGCACAGAGCTGTTGTATATAGGTTCTTCTACTATGGAGGTACTATTTACCAACCCCTCCACTCGGGCAGGATATGACACAAGGTCAGTTTTTAAGCGGAGTTTAACAGGTTTGAATTCAGAGTTTTCCTTCTCCTAGACTAGTTGCCTCACCAAGGCTGAAGAACCTAGTCCGTCCTACTATTTACCCATAGCTGGAGGGAGAATAAGGGGGTTCATACCTTTCCCAAGGGTATTTGCCCGAAAGTGAACGTAATAGCGCGACTGGAGTACGAACTCACGTACTACGATTCCGCAGTTCATCGCTTTAACCATTACACCACGAGGACACCCTCCTCTTCTACTATGGAGGTGCCCGTAGTGTAATGGTTATCGCCGTAGGAAATGGACATGGCGACACGAGTTCAAATCCTACACAAGACTGATTGCATTTCACATAGCACTAATACCCTTGGGAAAGATATGAATCCAATTATTCTCCCTCCAGCTATGGGTAAATAGTAGGGCAGACTAGGTTCTTCAGCCTTGGGGAGGCAACTAGTCTAGGAGAAGGAAAACTCTGAATTCAAACCTGTTAAACTTCGCTTAAAATTGACCTTGTGTCATATCCTACCCGAGCGGAGGGGTTGGTAAATTTGTATAGGTTATTCTACTATTAAGTTATATGAACAATTTTCATCTTTATTTTTATTTGACTCTTTTGAGAGTTTTCCACGCCAGCGTTAACTGATGATTTTCCACTGGAGTCTTGAGTGACAGCAAGTCTCCATAAACTGAATTGCTTGAAATAGGATTGTTTTGACATTTAAACAAAGTAGTTATGCTAAACTGAATTGTTTGAAATGGAACTGTTTTGACATTTAAACAGGGTACTTATGCTAACCTGAATTGCTTGAAATAGAACTGTTTTGACATTTAAACTACGCTCTTATGTAAAACTGAACTGTTTGAATTGGAACTGTTTTTGTATGCTAAACTGGATTGTTTAAAATAGAACTATTTTTGACATTGAATCTAGGTGTACCAAAGCTATATTTGTACTAAACTGAATTGTTTGAAATTGAAATGTTTGACTAAATTGAATAACTTGAAATAGAAATGTTTTTGACAATTAAACTGTGTACTTCGGCTAAACTGAACTGTTTGAAATAGAAGTGTTTATTTGTATAAAAATGAATTTGGCATTAGATACCCTGCAAAAATTGATATGCCATAAACCCAAACAAACAAAAAATAAACAATCAAGTTTCCGGGAGTCTTCTTAGTATTTTAGCCGATTTTAACAATGATGTCTTTTGGATCGTTTCTACTCGTCCTCTTATTTCTAAGTCCTTCAGTCTTAGTATAAATCCTTTATTTATTGTACCGATCGCACCAATTACAATTGGTATCATGGTCACTTTCATGTTTCAGAGTTTTTTTTAGTTCTCTAGCAAGGTCTAGGTACTTATCTCTCTTTTTGCTTTCATTCAATTTTACTTTGTGGTCAACTGGAATAGCAAAGTCTACAATTCGGTAGGTTCTCTTTGTTTTTTTGGAGGAGTTTTTGTTGACTATCACAATGTCTGTATAACACTAATACTCTTGGGAAAGGTATGAATCCAATAATTCTCCCTCCAGCTATGGGTAAATAGTAGGGCAGACTAGGTTCTTCAGGCTTGGTGAGGCAACTAGTCTAGGAGAAGGAAAACTCTGAATTCAAACCTGCTAAACTCCGCTTTAAAAATTGACCTTGTGTCATATCCTGCCCGAGCGGAGGGGTTGGGTAAATAGGATCACTATGTCTGGTCGTCTGACCGAGATTTGATGGTCTGTTTGTATCTCAAAATCCCATTATTATTATTATTATTATTATTATTATTGCTAGATGAGAACTGCACAAAGAGGTGCCCGTGGTGTAATGGTTATCGTCGTAGGAAATGGACACGGCGGTACGAGTTCAAATCCTGGACGCGGCTGATTGCATTTCACATAGCACTAATACCCTTGGGAAAGGTATGAATCCAATTATTCTCCCTCCAGCTATGGGTAAATAGTAGGACAGACTAGGCTCTTCAGCCTTAATGAGGCAACTTATCTACGAGAAGGAAAACTCTGAATTCAAACCTGTTAAACTCCGCTTAAAAACTGAACTTGTGCCATATCCTGCCCGAGTGGAGGGGTTGGGTAAATAATGAACTGCACAAAGATGCTGGTTTCTGTTTTGAACAAAAATCCTGAAAGCAGCTCCCTCCTTGCGAAGCAGTTGCTGTACGGTTATTTTGTCCCATCTCACAAACAAAGTAAGATGAGCTAGGCATATTGGAAAAAGAAGAACGAACTTATAAGCGAGGTTCTCCTGTGTACTCCTTCACATAGACATACCAATTTTGGCCGACCAGCAAAAGCTTACATTCGTTAACTTTATGCTGACTCAGGGGGGCGTCAAGAAGACTTACAAATGGCCGATAGGGACTGATATAAAGAGAGAGTCAAGGGAACCTGTGGTGTTGGCTCGCCTAGGTTATGTTAATGATAATCATCAGCATCATTATTATCACTGTTATTGCATGATCAGAAGTTATTTACTGAACTTAACTTAGTTGAAACACAAGGCCAGAAGTATGAGACACTCAGTGAATATGGAACTCCCTATATTACTCTACTTTGTCGAATGACTCTTACCGTCACTCATGACCATTAGTAAGCATTACTTCCAAGCATCATCGCTACCATTCTTGTGGGGAGTCCATGTGGCGTTATGGCTTATGCGCTGAACTGCGACACCGTAGTAAGCGAGTTCGAACTCCCGTTACACTGTTATGCTTGCACGGGGAAAGGCATGAACTTCGTTATTCTTCCAAGCAGTGGGTTAAGTAGTACAATTACAGATCTTCTACAGGGATGTCTTTGGAATTAAATAACTCACGAAATTTGTTTTGCCATTTAGCTAAAGAAATCAAACCACCATAATAAAGAAAAATATGGTCATCACCATCGCGCTCATAAACATCATGTCTACCTGTGGGAATCCTCATGGCGTTGTTGCTAACGTGCGGGACTGCGACATCGTGATAACTGAGTTCGAACTCCAGTCGTTCTTTTACGTTCGCTTTCGGATTAATAATCTTGGGAAAGGCATGAACACTCTTATCCCGTCAGCTATTGGTTAAATAGTACTACAACTGTCTTTCTACAAGGGTGGCTTTTGAATTACACTGTGCGGAAGCAAAATTAGGAATATTCTTGTATAATAATAAACGACTCTACTATAAAACAGTATCAATTTTCATTTAAAAGAAATAAACAACAAAAAAGAAGATGGACACAAAACAGTAAATTTACTAATTTGGCCGCCATTTTTTCAATTATTGTATCAACACGCCTTCGAAACGATTTGAATGCTTTCAAAAATATTCTTCAGTATTTCATTCGATTTCTCCTCAATAGCAGTCTTAAACGAACCAATATTTGAATGGGAAGTTGCATGTTTTGTTTTCTAAAACACCCCATATAGCGTGATCAAGGAGGTTAAGGTCTGGGCTTGAAGGAGGCTATGAAGAAACTCCAATTATTTCGGAAATTTATTTTGGTTTGGTTTTGGCGTTAAGCAAATCATAGATTCTTTGTCATTTCCTTTCTTGATCACTCATATTGGGCTGAGTTTTAAGGAAAAAAAGTTTAAACAATAGAGCAAATCATGAAAATTTATATTCATCGCGTTTCTTTTTTCAAAAATTGGACTAATCAGACTAAAAATAACGTTTTAAAAATTATTCAATTTCTTGCTTCAGCACACTGTAAATAATCCATGAAGGTTAATACGCCATTAAACGAAGAAACCATACCATCTTTAGCATTAATATTATCATCCTTACCACTACAGGCAATATTATCCAGTCAGCTGGGGCTATAGAATACACCGACTGCACCGCTGCAGAAAGGCAAGACTCCTCCAACGAGTGTCCTGGATATAACATTTAAAATTCTTCGTAATACTCAAGCTTTGGGGAATGCTCCCAGGTCCACTCTGACCCGGAATGGTAGCACCTGAGAGCGCCCTTTCTATGGATCAAATCGAATAGTTTGACATTTAAACTGTGTTTGAACAAATGACTTATGCTGTTTGATCATTCTACTGTGTTTGAACAAATGACTGATATCTAATTGAATTTTTAGTTATACATAGCAATACTTGGAACCATTCTCTCGATTGAAAATGAAAGAACGCGGAAAGAGAAACAAGTACCTCGACTTTGCTAGAACTCAGAAATCTATCGAATATAAAGGTGATGATGATACCAATAGTAGTTAGAGCGTTCGGAATGATCCCCAAAAGCTTGCAAAGTGAGCTGGAAGAGTTAGAGATCAGACGACGAATTTAGACCATCCAGACTAAAGACTTTTAGAGCATCGAGAAGAGAACAAGTCGTTATATCCCGACTGCGCATTGGTCATAGAAGTCTTACTCACGCTTTCATACTGAAACAGGAACCATAACCGCAGTGTTTGACGTGTCAGATACCTTGCACGGTTAAACACATTCTTATAGAATGCAAAGCTTTCGCTTTCATCAGAAAGCGATTTTTCAAAGTGACTAGTTTAACCGAATTGTTCGAAAACATCTGTTCTTCTTGCGAGAAACAGGGTTGTACGAAAAAATATGACGAACTAAAACTGATTAATCCTGTGCAAACAAGTGAAATCCTGCTTATAGAAAATTTTACCTACTCAGTATTCATTGGTAAAAGGTATACATATATAGAAAGAATTTGGCGTTAAATAATCTAGAAAGGTTGATACGCCATAAAACCCAGCCAACCAACCAACCAACCAAAACCAGATTAAAGCATTATTGAGATCGGCCTGAATACTGAGAAGTGATCTGGAGACCTGAAGAGACTTGAGGTCTTTCAGACACCAGTGAAAGACTGTCAGCAAATGATGGCGTGAAAAACCCACCAGAAGTAAATTGATAATTTACAAAAAATTAAAAAAACAAAAACAAAACAGAGAACTTGCCGTCGTGTATTTTTGGAATAGAATTATTCACGTGAGATAGAAATGCTTGAAACCATTTGACTGAAAAAAGAAATAAAGCTCAGGCTAGTTTTTTTGTTTAATGGCATATCAACCTGTGTAGGTTATTTAATGCCAAAGCCATTCTCCGAGAAGAACAGTAGTGGTATTATTTAACCCATAGCAGGGAAGATAAGGGGGTTCATACATTTCCCAAGGATATTTGCCGTAAGTGAACGTAATAGCGCGACTGGAGTACGAACTCGCGTACTACGATTCCGCAGTCCATCGCTTTAACCATTACACCACGAAAACACCCCTCAGAGATCCAACTCATTTCATAATGTTATAAACAAAATTTGTTTGCAAATCTTATATTTCATATGTATATATATATATATATATATGAAGAGAATTTGGCATTAAATAACCTACAATAGGTGATATGCCATAAAATCCGACTAAACCAAACCAAATCATATATATTTGATATATATATGTGTATAAAGAGGTTTTGGCATTAAATGACCTACAATGGTCAATATGCCATAAAACCAAACAAAACAAAACAAAACCATATATATTTGATATATATATATGTGTGTGTGTGTGTAAAGAGGATTTGGCATTAAATGACCTACAATGGTCGATGTGCCATAAAACCAAACCAAACCAAACCAAATCGTATATATTTGATATATATGTATAAAGAGGATTTGGCATAAAATAACCTACAATGGTTGATATGCCATAAAACCAAACCAAACCAAACCAAACCAAATCATTTATATTTGATATATATGTATAAAGAGTATTTAACATTAAATAACCTACAATGGTTGGTATGCCATAAAACCCAACCAAACCAAGTCCTGTATATCTAATATATATGTATAAAGAGGATTTGACATTAAGTGACTTACAATGGTTAATATGTCATAAAACCAAAACAAACCAAATCATATATATTTGATATATATGTATAAAGAGGATTTACCATTAAATAACCAACAATGGTTGATATGCCATAAAACCCAACCAACCAACCAACCTACAGTCAATATCAACCCGTCATCATCATTGTTTTTAACTTTATAGTATCCCGAATATGACCACTATCGTTCACCAAACTTTAATGAAATCATTGTTTAAAACAAAGAATTAGCTGAACTCCAAAAATGTATCTTCCAGTTAATCAATAATCAATAAACAGGAGTTTACTTATCAGAATGTCTTCATCTTTTTTATAGACAGAGTATTTTATAATTATTATTATCTGAACATTGTTATTAGCTAATTGCTATAATCATTTATATTAATCATCTCTATTTTAAAAAAAATCCTTTCGTTTTTCTCCTTTCTTTTCAAAATGATTTTCATTATCATCATCTTTGTCTGATCTTTTTTGACAGATTTTGCAAATGCAGACTTAATAAACACTTCGTTTGAAGTGAGAGTTGTCTGTGGTTTGTGGCTAAATTAGCATTTTGAATGAGACTGATGACCTTTCACCTGATTGCTGCTTGTTGCTTATTATCATCAGCTAAGGATCCCTTCTATCTTTTCTTCTGATCAATATCAACTTCACCATCATCCACGCAAATATCAATCACGTTTTTTTTTTTTTAGAATGGTAACCTGTGACAAACAAAACACAGACACTAAAACAATTATTCATGCAAGAATGTATCTTTTATCTAAATGCTTACCTCTCTCTCACTCTCTCTCTCTCTCACACACACACACACACACACACACACACACACACACACACACACACACACAATTTATCTATCTATCTATCTATCTATCTATCTATCACTATTTTATCTTGGTCTATGTCACTGTCTCTCTCTTTTTGTCTATATCACAGTCTCACTCTGCGTTTCTGTCACTATCTTGATATCTTTGTCCCTGCCTTTCTCTCTGTGTTTTCTCTCTTTCTCTAGCTCTCTTTCTCTCTCTGTCATCGTCACTTTCTCTCTCTATGTCTATGTCACTATATTTCTTTAAATTTTTATCAGTGTCTCTATCTCTCTGTTTCTGTTACTCTTTCTCTCTTTATCTCTTTCTATGTCTCTGTCACTCTTTCTCTCTATATTTGCATCACTGTCCCTCTCTTTGTCTCTTTCATACTTTATCTCTCTCTTTCTATTTTTCGGTTAGTCTCTTTCTCGCTCTCTTTCTCTCTCTCTCTCGCTCTCTCTCTCTCTCTTTTATGTCTTTGTCACTGTCTGTCTGTCTCTCTGAATCCCATGTCTCTCTCACCATGTCTATCACTTTCTCTCTCTAATTTTCCGTCACTGTCTCTCTCTCTATGTCTCTCTAACTGTAACTTTCTATGACTTTGTCACTCTCTCTCTCTCTCTCTCTCTCTCTCTCTCTCTCTCTCTCTATACATATATATGTTTCCGATACTGCCAATCCGTTTCTCTCTATGTGTCTGTCACTGTCTCTCTCTATGTCTTAGTCACAGTCTCTCTCTCTCTCTCTCTTTGCTTCCATCTCTCCCTCTCTCTCTTCCTCTCTCTTTGTTACTGTCTGTTGATCTGTCTCTGTCTCTATCACTCTCTCTCCATGTCTCTCTTTTTCTTTCTCCATGTCTCTCTCACTGCCTCTCTCTCTCTCTCTCTCTCTCTCTCTCTCTCTCTCTCCATGTCTCTATCACTTTCCATTTCCTATAATGATAACCATTGTACTACAAGCACCTCATTGTACATTTATCTAATAAATAGGCGGCTTGTACATCCAATATATATCTAATAAATTTATATAAATATACTTATATGTTCATTTTTGGACTCGTTTTAATTCTCTTTTTCAGCTAATTTGTACCTTGTAATTAACAAAATTAAACAGTATATCCTCATGGATTAAATAAAGGATTCAGTTTGAGGTTCTGTGTAGGTTCCATAGTTGGACGTGAAGCACTTCAAGAAGGCTGAAGGGCATATCAGCCTAAATGTTATAACAATAAAATGATTTGGGTTTGGTTTGCTTTGGTTTGGTTTGGTTTTATGGCATATAAAACATTTTAGGTCATTTAATGCCAAACCCTTTTAATACATAGATATCAAATAGATTATTAATATTTTTAAATGAGCCTGGGTTCATTTTTTCCCACAGTTAAATGGTTTCATTAAGTGTTCACCAATGGTCGGTGTGGTAGCTATTGAAGAGGGAGCCTTCGGGTCTCCCTTGACTAAGGTCACTAACTTTATTTATAACAAATACACAATTAAATATAAAAACAGTTCAATCCCAAAAAACTCAGTTTAGCATAAGAACACAGTTTGAATGTCAAACAGTTCGATTTGACCCATAGATAGGACCCTATCAGGTGCCACCACTCCGAGCCACAGTGAAACTGGGAGAGATGGCAATGAAAAGATACTCCACATTCCCCAAAGTTGCAGCATTACTGACGCTTCACCATCAGATTGTTTAATGTCTTATCCAGGACACTTGTTGGGGGAGTCTTACTCTTCCGCAGAGATGCAGCTGGTATAATCTACAGCCTCAGCCAACTGAGCAGAATGTAGATGAGATCAATAGTCCGAATATTCTAAGAAATAAATTTTTTATCGTCAGGCATATCTTATTTTCATTTCTGGGGAAAATGTGTCATTCAGTCTATTTGCTCCCTGCAAGTTTTCACCACTCTCCCCCCCTCTCTCTCTCTTTCTCTCTCTGTAACATACCCATGATACGGATACGTGAAATGTACATAGAATGTTCATAACTCATATATAGATAACATAGGAATCCCGAAACACAAAAAAACACTTACGACTTCTTAGTTCAGGTACGAAACATTTTATTACCTTTAAGTTTAAAGGTTTTTTGACATTAGGAGAGAGATACACCTGACTTTTCCATCTGCCCCAAACCACGTGCGGCACCCGCCGCAAGGCCTCGGCGAGCTCCGAAAGTCAACCTTCTTCTTCGGAGGCAAAAACTCGATTAACTAACTTTTCCCAAATCCCCCAAATCCTCCGCGCACGCTTCCGGTGCGTGACATCATTCCCACTCCCTAGCCTGTTTTCCTATCTGGGGTTTCTATTGTGACATCTCTGAATGACACGTCCGCTCCGCGCGCGCGTGAACACCTGCGCTCATGTTTGCACCTAACTAACCCATGCACTGAGCCGAAAGGTTCTCAGCCTAACTAAACCCAAAGTCAGGATATATAAAACGAAATCCCTCCGCCATTATATTACATCTCTCTGTGTTCTTTGTTTAATACATTCTTGAAGTTTTTGATTCTTGCTGATCTCAGCACTAATGTGGTTTGAAGATTTTCAATCCTTCCTCGGATTTACAGTTCTTTTATTATTTCCCTCAGGCTCTTCAGGATCATTTCAAAAGCTCTGACTATCATTAATATCACTGTCACTTTCATGTTTTCATGTTCCACAGTTTTTTCTTGTTGTTTTTGTTTTTCAGCTCTCAGGCAAGGTCCAGGTTCTTTTTAATCCCCTTTTTAGCTCTCATGTAATTTTACTCTAAAGTCTACTTGCTTACAAGTTCTTGGGTCTCCAGTCTCCTTAGTCTCTTTAAGAGTTTCTTTGAGGGTGTTCCTAGAACTTCAATTATAATTAATAATACTGTCACTTCAAGTACGACATCTATTTCAGCTCTCTGGCCAGGTTTAGGTATTTATATAGTTTTTGTCTCTCATTTATTTCTACTCTTTGATTTGTTTGGACAAGATCGGATGATGTATTTGTATTTCAACATTGTGGAGAAATTTACATGCCTTATTTTCCATTTAGCATCTACCATTAGTGTGCATGATCAAAGTTTGGTTGCTTCCACAATTCTTGGTAAATCACTTTCCTCATCCAGTCATGTCGGCTCTTGTACTCCTTTTGTGCCTGCTTGTTGCATTCGCTTATTATATGGTCTATTGTTTTATCACTTTCTCTGCATAGATCACACTTACAATTCTTAAAAGTCTTATCTAATTAGTTCTTACAGTATTATTTTGGGTTAATTTTCAGTTTCTCTTTTTAGGTTTCCTCACCCAGTCATGTGCAGTCTACCTTGTTTGACTTCTGATATGCCTATATAATTTGCTAAAGTTAAGCAATGATGAGCTGATTCAATACATAGATGGGTGATTATTTAAGCAGAAGGGTGTATTGTAAGCAACCTGTGGCCTGCGAGCTGTATCTAAGCAAAGCTTTGAAAATAAAGTAAAAGTAAGTAAAGTTGTCTCCCTTTAGTCAAGGGCAACCAGAAGGCTCCCTTTTCAATACCTACTACACCGAGGTGTAGGGGAGGGTACTACTCCTTTCTCTGGATTGCTCCACTTGACCCTTGATACGTAACTTATATTGCTGAGTGTTAAGCAAGGAGGTATCAAGTACCCTTTTTAAAGTCTTTGGTATGACGCGACATGGGATTGAATCCAGGTCTCCCGGACCATTGGCAAACACTCTACTCACTAAGATCATGTCATTATTATGATTATCATGATCCTTATACAGGCTGATAACCAAATAAGGAAGTGCTAAACTAGAAATGCCAGATCTATTTCATCTCTAACACTGTATATTAAAGTTGCAACTGTTTTCGATTTCCTTCTTTCTGACATTAGTGACTAACTTAACATAATTTGTAATAACATTTATAGAAAAGTCAATTGGATAATTTGTTAGATTATGAAAGTATCTATATATATAAGATGTGATATGTATTTATATACATATATATATATATACACGCACACACATATACGAAGATCATTAAATAAGTTTCCAGACTTTTTTCGTATGGGCACTTTTATTGATAGTACACATATGAAACTCTAGTCCCCTTCGAAGTAATCTCCTCGGGCTGCAATGCACTTATTGTACTGTTCCAATAACTTCTGGAAGGCCGTGTTAATGACCTTCATCACAGCATCTTTCATCTCCTCAATTCACTCATAACGACAGCCTCTGAGCTTAGGGAATAACCAAAAATCTGGACTATTGGGAGCCTGAGGAACAGTCTTGATGCCTATCTTGCACAAATTGTCTGTGACAAGGATGGAGTTGTGGACTGGTGCATTGTCCTGGTGGAAATGCAATTGACCTGATTTGAAGAGTGCTGGCCTCTTCCGACGAAATCTATTCCTGAACTCCCTTAAAATCTCAACATAATAACCATAACCCTAACCCTTTGGCCAATCAACTCTGGTCTATTGACTTCCTTACTCCTCCCACACCTCTCATCATCCCTCACAGACTCCCTGCTTTCCTTTAAAGTAAACTTGATGACTGTTGTCGAGGGTGACCCGAAGGCTCCTTTTTCAATATCGACTACACTGAGGTGTTGGGGAAGGCACTACTCCTTCCCCGGATTGCTCCACTTTACCCTTGATACATACCTTATGATGCTGTCTTAAGCAAAGAGATATCAAGAACCATTTTTTAAGTCTTTGGAATGATGCGACCTGGGACTGAACCCTGGTCTCCTTGGCCATTGGCGAACACTTTACCCACTAAGCCAATGAGCAGGTATACTGTTCTGATGTAATGCAGATGGCTATAAAGTGACACTTTGATTTTGATGGTTATATTTTGAGTCATTTTGAGGGGAAAATAAATTAACTCTGTTATATAAGCTGCATACAGACTACTTTTCATTGTGTCAAAGTGTCATTTTGTCAGTGCTGTCTCATGAAGAGATATACTTAAATATCTGCAGAAATATGAGGCGTGTACTCACTTTTGGGATACACTGTATATATATTATCATCATCATCATCAAGTCATCTTGAAGTCCCTAGACTTTCTCTCACCATCCGTACCTATAGTTTTTAACAGATCAGCACACACTGGTATGTCTCTGTGTGTGAGTCTATTGAAGAAAGTCATTTCTGAGGCAGTCCCTACTTCACCAAAAGTTCCAAGCATGCCTTGATCATTCTACTTGGATAGTTTATGAGATGGGAGGCAAGCGGCTGTACATATGCTATTTTGTGAGGTATTGCTTAATGGCAATGAAGGGGTACTCCACATTCCCTAAAGTTCCAAAACCAGACTGGTACTATCAGATGCAGTTTCATGTCACATCCACGGCAACCCTATTTTGGCAAGTGAGATGGAGGATTTTACCTCCCCGTAGATCATACAGTCATTGTATTCAAAGCCCTGCTGACAGAGCTTAGACTATTTGGGTCTAATCATAAGCTCATAAACTCTTTAGTCAAGAAAATTCCTTTCTCTATGTCCATTTAAATATGAACCCAAAAGCAAAACTCAAAGATGGCTACATTCTCATCAAATAGAAATAAAAAAAAAATAAAGTAGATAAATAAAAAACAACTTGCATCCAGGTTTATAAATTTTATATGTGCTCACTTGTATGCATGTAAACATATGCACACCTGTTATGCATCAATATATGCATTAGTTGACAGAGAATGAGATAGCATTTGCATAGAGCAGGATTCTAACACACCTGCAGAGAACATATTTTGCTTTGAGCAAGATATCCAAACTGACAAACAAGATTTTGTCAGCACCTTCCCTTCCACCTTCCACCTCACAGAAAAAAAAAAAAAAAAAGAAGACAAGAAGACAACAAAACAAAACAAAAAAAACATTTTCCTTAAAATTTCTCTTAAAGGAAAACCAACTTTGACTGAAATCATTTTCCCAAACAATTTATAAAAGATTTCTTAAAAATTTTGAAATAGGAAGAAAAATATGGTGATTATTTGAGCAGATTTAAAAATATGGCCACTCTGAAATGAAAGACAAATATAGCTATTTTTTTTTTTACTAGATATGAGCGAAAATTTACGGTGGAAAATTAGTTTTCACCTGTATATTCAGATTTTAGTTTTCAAATTGGGCATTTTTGACACGCACATTTTGCCCAGTCGGCTGGGGCTGTAGAATACACCGACCGCACCTCTGGAGATGGGTAAGACCCCCCACCCAATGCATGTCCTGGATATGATGCTAAACAATCTGATAGTGAGGTTCCAGTGATGCTGGAGCTATGGGGAATACGGAGAATGCCTTCATTACCATCACTCCCAGGTCCATTCTGGCCTGGAGTGGTAACACCTGATAGGGTCCTATCTATGGGTCAAATAGAACTAAACAGTGTGGAAGTAAATAATGGAGTGTAATCTCACAATATATGAAGAAAAATTGATAACAAGGTAATCCAAGTTGGAGAGATTTATTGAGATGCAAAGTTGACACTAAAGCGTTTTGGTTCTAATGAACCATCATCAGGGCTATGAGGGATGATATTAGTGATATTAGATCAATTAAACAGTGCACTTATGCTCAACTGAATTGTTTGAAATAGAACTGTTTTGACATGTAAACTGTATACTTATGCTAAATTGAATTGTTTAAAATAGAACTGTTTTGATATTTAACTGGGTGTAAACAAAATCTATTCTTATACTAAACTGAATTGTTTGAATTAGAACTGGTTGACTAAACTGAATAGCTTGAAATAGAAATGTTTTTGACAATTAAACCGTATACTCATGCTAAACTGAATTGCTTGAAATAGAATTGATTATTTGTATAAAAATGGATTTGTCATTAAATAACCTATAAAGGTTGATATGCCATAAAACCCAACCAACCAACTAACACGCTCCTTATGCATTTACCATGATTATTTGGCTTTAGGACAAACTTGTGAATAACGTGTTTTGGCAATGCCCTTTTTGTAATGGTTACCATCATAGGGAATGGACATGGGGACCCAAGTTCAAGGTACAATTCAAATATTCCTCCTCTGGTTAGGAACAAATAGTAGGGCAAACTGGGCTCTTTAACCTTGGTATGACAACCAATCTAGAAAAAGGAGAACTCTGAATTCAAACCTATTGAACTTTGCTAAAAAAATGACCTTATGTCACATCCTTCAAAATTTGTAACTTTTTATCTTTTTACAAACAAATGACTAATATTAAAGAGAATTATTAATATTAAATGTGAATACTTGAAAAACTTTTCATGGTGTGCAAACAAATGTGTAATATTAAACTGAATTATTAGTGTTGAATAACAATTCTTGAAACAATTTAACTATGCGCAAAAAAATGAGCTTTAAAAATAAAAGTTACCTAAAAACTATCTACTTACAAATCATGTATATAAATATGATTAGGCATTAAATAACCCACAAGAGTTGATTTACGATACAACCTCAACCAACCAACCAACCAATCAATTTTAAATAAAGAAGTGTGTTCAGTTAAGCAACTTATTACACAAAGTGATCATATCTATACAGTCTCAATATTTGTTGGACTTTTAATTCGTTAATTTTTTTTTTTTTTTGCACAGAGGTTGGGTAAATATATATAACATACATCCAGAGCCGGATTTAGGCCTTAAGAAATTCTTGGGCTTTTAGATTTTGGAGCCTTTTCATTGCATATGGTTACTTCCACTCAAAGTCTATAAAGAATATATTAGATAATGATTTTTTGGAGTAAAATGAAGTGTAAAATTGAGCAAAATAGAGAAAATTTTGCAAAACTAAAAAAAACGGTACATAAAAAAATATATATATGGGTTTAAAAAAGATGGGTCAAAATATAAATAGGTCCCCTTCAAAGGGCCCCTTTGAATTTTAAAGACCCACACAAACCAGAAGAGCCTCATTAAATCTGAAAATAAACAACTCTCCTCTGTTCTTAAAGATACAAGAACAGAGGAGATTTTTATATTTTTTAAATTTTATAAGGATCCCAACGCTAAAGGGCCCTTAAGGGACCCTTTGGTCTTAGGGCCCATATTTGCCCATGAGTACATCTGGTACTGCATGCACCCCTAAATCTGGAATACAGAATTACTGAAAAAAAATTCTGGTGTATCGATATGCACTGAAATTTTAGAATTCATAGCAGCTTAATTCAACCTAAATTTAGCATTTGTTAAAGTTTTTATCATTTTGTACTGACTAAAAAAAAAGAATTGACATTATTTACATCATGCCTCAAAATACAAAATTCGCACAGTATTTAGAACAAACATATGAAGGTTGATATGGCGTTAAACAAAGAAATCAAACCTTTATTTTTATTGGAAAAAGACAAAAGTAAGTGGAGATAGGAGGAAGAATCTGTAGGGATTAAGAAGAAATAAAAAAAAGACAATAACTGAAAAAAATAAGATAGATAAATGAAAATGTTACAGTCTCCCAGAAAGCCTCTGACAGAAAACAAAATCAGAGCATGCCTAAAAAGAAGGCCTTCCAGGCACCAAAAAGAAACTCTTCCCCAGAATCTTTGATCTCCTCAACTTAGACATACACTCCTTTTACTCTCTGCTACTAGTAGGGAACACATAAGCCTGCAAAGCTCAAAAATTAGCTGCACACTGTGTCTCCTAGAAGTGGCAGTCTCACTCAAACATACCCTTGAACACAGAGACACATAACTAGCCCTCAAACTCGCAATTTGCCAAGAACGATATTGTAATATTCTTTAAGCACCTTGCGTGGTTAAGCATAACTATTTCTACATGTTCAGGAAAACATTCCTTACCATAGTGTAGTCATAAACCCCTGAAACAAAACTTGAGTCGAAAGGTATCAATGTCTTTTTCCTTCCCTCCTTAATTCCCTTAGAGCTTCAACCAATGGGACGAATATAACAAGTGATTAGGGTAAAAAGGAGTCAGCAAACAAACCTCAGAATCTCCCAACAACCCAACAATAAAAGCAACTATTAACCACTACAATGACAAACCCTTCGTATGCCCAATAAATCAAGACCATCAAACAGAATACTGAGGAGGATCCTGGAAAACTGAGGCGACCTCTGGTCATACAGACTTCAGTGAAAAACCACCAGTTAAAATTGGTGCTAAAGACTTGCAAAGAGTAAAAGTAATTATCTCATTTATAATACATTCTATGAGATGAAACAATATAAAAAACTATTTAATTTCACTGAATATGAAAAGTAGTCATTTGCCAATCTTGGCCTGGATTGGTACAAGGCTAGATATATGGATCCCCCACTGAGATTGAAGTCACTAAAAACGTTCAGCTAACCAGTACATGATGAAAGGTGCTTCTCAAACTAAATAGTGGGGATGTCCTCGTGGTGTAATGGTTAAAGCAATGGACTGCGGAATCACAGTAAGCAAGTTTGTACTCCAGTCATGCTATTACATTCACTTTTGGGCAAATACCCTAGGGAAAAGTATGAACCCCTCCTAATCCTCCCAGCTATGGGTTAAATAGTACCACTACTATTCTTCTATGTGAATGACTTTGGCATTAAATAACTAACAAAGGTTGATATGCCATTAAACAAAGAAACCAAACCAAACCATCAAAATGAATATAGCTTATGTATTTACCTAATCCCTCCCCCATGAGCAGAATGCGATACAAGGTTAATTTTTTAGCAGAGTTTAAAAGGTTTTAAATTCAGAGTTCTCATTGTCCTAAAGTGGTTGACATCATCATGTCGTTTCCATAGCATGGATATCCCCGACCTTCTCTCGCCACTTCTCCCTATTGTTCATCGCCTCTGGCAGGTCTTCAGGGCTACTTACCATATCCTCACATAGCTGCTGTATGTATGTTCTAGCTGGTCGTCCTGCTTTTGCTCAGCCATATGTAGGGGTCCATAGGAGTACATCACTTATGAGCTCATCTCTGCTTCTCCAGCAGTGTCCTGTGTGTCTGGTTCATCTAACTTGGATAGTTTTCGTGATGGGAGGCAGATGGCCATATAGTTGGTGCTTTGTGGGGTGTTGCCGCCAGGACTTGTTCAATATTGCTCGCAACATTCTTGTGGTTGACATACCATGGTTTAAAAACTCAATCTGCTCAACTATTTACTCTTAGCTGGAGAGAAAATAATTAGATTCATAACTTTATCAAGGGTATGAGCTCTAAGTAAAATGCAAACAGCCTAGTTTAGGATTTGAACTCTGGTCATCATGATTATTCCTATAATGATAACCATTATGCCACTAGTGCTAAATCAAACTCACTACTTAGTAGCAACTGCTAGTCTGGCTCATTAACGATTGCGCCCGGAAAGGTGTCCCCGTGATACGGAAAGTAGTTGGTAAAATGGTTTATATTTGAAATTGCATGCAATTGTAAATCATATTTTATAGTAGAACTCATCGTCAAGGCAGCCATCACTCTTGCTCTTGGTAAGTCAACTAGACTGAACCCAGTGTTTGCATAGAGCAGAACTAAAGAGATTTTTAAATTTTTTTTTTATTAGATATACTGAATAACATTTTCTTTAGATAAAACTAAAATTTTGTAACAATTACCTGCTTAAATAATGCATCTCACTTTGATCATAAACTTTTCTAGAAAATAAAAATAAAAATGGTTATTGTAAATATTTTTCATGGATTGCCGAAGAAATATAGAAGGCGGTTAGGAAGAACCACATTATCACAGATATAACAGAACCTATCTTACACTTACGATCCATTATAAAAGGAATACAAATGTTACACTGAAAAGAGAAAAAATTGAATCAGTGTTCAATTCGTCATAGACATTTGACATTGTTCATTAAAATCATTTTAAGCAGAAGGATAAGTTCTGCCTCCTCTAGGTATGTAGGTGTTAGCAGGTAGGGTGGTGCACTATAGTTAAGTACACATACAACATTATATGCTACACTAAACACTGGGCACCCATAATCAGCTGTGATGAGTAGAGTCCACAGGCTTTTTGAATAAATGTTATTTTTGTGTACAACTTATGAAGTATTCAAGCTTATCTTAAAAACTAGACCTGACCAAACACAATGAATCATATTTTTGAATTCAGCATAAAATGGCAATCATTCTTTGACCTTTGAAAAAAGAATCAGCACAGGCCTGTATTATCAATCATATGGAAATTTGATAAAGTAAAAGAAGATATCTTCTAAGCTTTGGCTGTCTCTGTACAACTGTATGGATGCACCAGCAAGACTCTTACAAAACGTATGGGAAAAGTTACAGAGGAACTTCACAAGAATGATATGAGCTGTTTTCTACAAATCCTGGAAGCGGCACCTCACAAAACAGCGGCTGTACTGCCACTTACCCACTATCTCACAAGCCATCCAAGGACGAGGAACTAAGACATGCTGAAGAAAGTAAGGAAGAACTCATAAGTGATGTTCTTTTATTGACTCCTACATATGGATGCCAAGTGTTGGCCAACTAGCAAGGATTTATTTACAACAGCTCAGTGTGGACACTGAATACAGTCCTGAAGACCTACAAGGAGGGAAAGATGATAGGGATGGATGGCAAGTGAAAGTCAGAGCAATTCTACATTGTCAGTGCTACAATGATGATGATGTCAAATCCTTCAAAATCAATATATTTACATTGCGATACTAAAACGAAAAAAAATGGGGGTGTCCTCGTGGTGTAATGGTTAAAGCACTGGACTGCGGAATCGTAGTAAGCGAGTTCGTACTCCAGTCGCGCTATTACGTTCACATTCGGGCAAATACTCTTGGGAAAGGTATGAAGCCCCTTATCCTCCCAGCTATGGGTTAAATAGTACCACTACTGTTCTTCTAGGAGAATGGCTTCGGCATTAAATAACTTACAAAGAGTTGATATGCCATTAAACAAAGAAACCAAACCTAAAACGAAAAAATCAATCTATTCTGATCTATCATGCAATTTTAAAAAAATTAACCATCTAATATAGCTACTGTTCCCCTAAAAGCTTATTTTTAGCAATTAACTCTCATATTTGAGAGCATATAAAATTAAAGATGCAATTTGTAGTATCTGGTAGATTAATATTTACTTAGACACAACGGAATACAAGTTCTTATATGTAGCTGTATTCTATAACACTTTAAAATCAAATGAAAATGGAAACCCTCTCATATGCTATATAATTAATAGCCATTGTGTCATACTGTGTACCATACATACATATATATACATATACCACAAGCAAGACAAAGTCAATTTTTAAGTTGAGTTTTTTCAGGTTTGAATTCAATGTTTTCCTTCTAGACTATTTGCTATACCAAGGTTAAAGAGCTCAGTCTGCCCTACTTTTTACCCTAAAGGAGAATAGTTGGATTCATACCTTCCCATAGGGTACTGGCCCTATGTAGAATGCAAACAGCCTCGTCCAGGGTTAGAACTCAGGTTGCTCTATCATTTTCCTAAGACAGTAACCATTAAACCACAAACACCTCCTATCGGCTATATATATATACTCATTGGAGCACGTGTGACTTTTCAGGCTGACTTCATCCTCACAAACTTTATCACATGTGTGACAGACAAGATAGCTGTCTTTTCTATTGACACTGTTCTCATGCACTCCTATATGACTTATTAAGTCTGCTGTAGATAAACATGCTTTGTCACCCAAAGGCAGCTACAGAAGGTCTTGTGTAAAATGATTCATTGATAGTTTCTAAAATTGTACTTTCTAATAGCTGCTAGGTGGCGTGACCAAAGTAGCAATATAAAATGAAACTTTTTTCTCTCATTCTGGTCTTGACAACCAAATGTCGGCCAAGTTCGTTCAGCATGGTTCGGTTCGCTTGTGTTTGGTTCGCTTATGTTCAGTTTGTCAGTCAAGGCTGCCTGAAATGTGTGCTGGGGAAGCCTAGCAGCATGTAGGGCAGCTGAAACTAACAACTTCTTTGTCCCCAAGGAGCTGTACCCCCAGGCTTTCACCTGCTTTGGTGAGACCAAGTTAATTGTACAGTGCCTGAGGTGCCCCAATAGGGGAATGTCAACGAAGCAAAGATAATTTTCCCCTGCTGTGCAACTGAGCTTTGGCTTGTGCCGGGCTCCTCACATTAAAATGGCCTTGTGCCACATTTCAGTATGGTGAGATGCTGATAATTACATTGACAACCAGAAATCACACAAAATGTGAGCGTCTTTTGAATGGGAAGAGAAGCTTTTGTCCGAACAAACCATATGTCATATCATGCACAGTACCACACTTTGACACAAGTCTCCCTAAAACCACTTTCATTCTATAAAGAACACTTCAGCTACTTGCTAGGACTTTCCCTCCATAACGTACTCTTGGTATTTCATGTAAATCCGATATCCTTTTCTACTAAGTTTGCTCAGGTAATTAATTCTTCATTATTAATTAATGAATAGTTTTATATTGTCTGGGACGAGAAAATTTTTAACCCAAATACATTCTATACATGCATTTACCAACCCCTCCATGTTGGTGAGATATGATTCAAAGTCTGGTCAATACTATATATATATATATATATAGAGAGAGAGAGAAGCAACAAATTGATTGTCCCCAAGTGCAGTTCACTCTGTTTCTACTCTGTCGTCATCGAGATATATATACTCTATCACTGATATTGAGCACCCTTTATTTTTTATTTATAAATATAATATTTTCTAATGGTCTGGGAGACTGGGGTTAAATCCCAGGTTGAGTCATGCCCAAAAAACCAAAAAAATGGTGTTGTATATTGACCTACGACCCGGCCGGGTTGTCAAAATAGGAAATGCACCTGTGTAAATAACAGGTGCAACCGGTCGATCAGGATATTATGACCTTGACCGTAGACAGGTTGAATGAGTGCGAAATTGTGACAACCGCAAGAAGAAGGTGGTCGTTGAACTATTATATAACACAGTGCACAGGAAATTCAATCAGTTTGGAGACTAGACCAGTTGGAGATAAGAAGCTGGATTGATCCTATTTACCAACCCCTCCGCTCGGGCAGGATATGACACAAGGTCAATTTTTAAGCGAAGTTCAACAGGTTTGAATTCAGAGTTTTCCTTCTCCTAGACTAGTTGCCTCACCAAGGCTGAAGAACCTAGTCTGTCCTACTATTTACCCATAGCTGGAGGGAGAATAATTGGATTCATACCTTTCCCAAGGGTATTAGTGCTATGTGAAATGCAATCAGTCTCATCCAGGTTTTGAACTCGTGTCGCCGTGTACAATTCCTACGACGATAACCATTACTCCATGTGCACCTCCAAAAGAAGCTGGATTGATGAACATGTCCCAGAGAGGCTGCGCCCCCAGGCCCCCGGATTAGCAGCCCAAGAGAACGGGAAAAAAATGCAGTTATGGTCAGAAGAGTGGGGGTCAATATGCTGCAGTTCTGTTCGGTCTCCAACTCCCTCTCACACATAACCCTTTCAAATAAAGTGAAAGGTATATTTTTCTAAGAACTGCGTCGCTCGTCTTTATTGTGTCGTTGTGTTATGCATGCAGATGTATGTGTGTTTGTATAGTTGGTCAAGGTTGTGACTATACAACAATGGTACTTGATGATCCCTTGCTTAAAACTCAGGATTATAAGGTATGGATCAAGTGTAAGTGAAGCAATCCAGAGAAAGGAATAGTGCCTTCCCCAACACCTCAATGTAGTAGCTTTTGAAAAGGGAGCCTTTGGGTCTACAATCAGCCAACTTACTTACAATACATATACAAATATGAGTAGGTGCTTGAGACGTAATGGTTCTTGTAGTTGGAAATAGATTCAGAAACTTGAGTTCAAATCCTGGTTGAGGTTTTTTGCATTTCATATAACATTTATACCCCTGGGAAAGGTATGAGTCCAACTTTTATCCCTCAGGTGTGTGTAAGAAGCAGGACAAATTGGGTTCTTTAACTTTTGTATGGCAACCAGTCTAAGACAGGGAAAGCTCTGACTTTAGACTCATTGTATACCTGGAGAGTGACAGGCTCTGCCAGGCTATTCCCGCCTAAGACATATTACATAAGTAGTTCCCTCATAACCAAACAAGGTTACAAGACCAGTGAAACTAACAGTGATTTATATATATATATATATATATATAGATAGATAGATAGATAGATAGATAGATAGAAATATCTTTATCTTAAAAAGACTTAAAGACGAAATATCATTGTTGAATCTGTTGTGACTTTTGGTTTATCCACTTTTCCACTTATTTTACTAATCTTGTCAGATTTACCAAAAATCTATCATTTCTCCATATATATATATATACCATCATGACATGGTAATTTGCAGTAAATTTCTTTTATTATGCTACTTTCTATATATATATATATATATATATATATATATATATATGTATATATACCATCATGACATGGTAATTTGATGGAAATTTCTTTTATTATGCTAAAAGAATACTTGTTGAATTCTAAAAATCCAATATCTTCAATAAGGGAATGCAATGTATTCTCTTAATGAAAAGACTTCAAAATATTTTGGCATTTGTGAAATTGGACTGAAACCAGTTAACAGTTGTGTTATAGACCTCAGATTAATCCTGCAAAATATACATAGCTAATTTGGTGAGATATGATCTCATTGTAATTTCAAAATCTGTTATAAAAATTTTTTTTTTTTTAATACTCTAAATAAAGCCAATAGCTTATCCGCTCCCAAATGATTTCATTATTGTAATTGAATGGCAGACAAACTTTAATATCAATTTGTTTTGTTTTATCTTTTTTAAAACAATTTTGCTCTTTTGACTTATGATGCATTTTCAGCTTGATGAATTTTATTCATTCTCATTACTTGGCAATTGTTCTATCTACACATGACTAAAATAATCTCTTTTAGAAAAAAAATTATTGTCTTCCCATAATTTAATTGTGTCTTCTATATAAAAGATGAAGACAAACCCACTTTTGATGAGGATAAGTCTAATGAACGATGAAATAATCAGAAAGACAAACTAAAGAAAAATATCTTTATAAAATATTTATGATTCACATCTCTGAGAGATTTTTTTAAAGAAGGGCTGTTTTAATCATAAATCTATGAGAAGTTTCCCAGATAAAACATTATAAGGATAATAATAGCATTTTTAGTGAATCTTTTGTTCATCATTTGGGGTCCTGTATTGCATTTTAAATCTAAATCCAACGAATGTCCTGATATGACATTAAAAAATCTGATAGTGAGGTTCCAACCTCAGAGCTATGGGGAATGTGGAGAGCCCCTTCATTGCTATTGCTTCCAGGTCCACTCTGACCCAGAGCAGTAACACCTAATAGGGTTCTATCTATGAGTCAAATAGAATAAAACTAAGTGCTAAGTGTGCAAGCAAATGACTAATAATTGATGCTGAATTGTGAATATTATGTAGCAATACTTTAGCTGTGTGCAAAGAAGGGCACAGATTTGTTTAAGAATGTTATTTATAAAATATGTCTGCTAACCCTAAATATTTAATATATATGTATAAAGAGGATTTGGCATTAAATAACCTACGAATGTTGATATGCCATAAAACCCAACCAAACCAAATCATATATATTCAATATATATGTATAAAGAGAATTTAGCATTAGATAACCTACATGGTTGATATGCCATAAAACCCAACCAAACCAAATCATATATATTTGATATACATGTATAAAGAGGATCTGACATTAAATACCCTACAATGGTTAATATGCCATAAAACCTAACCAAACCAAATCATATATATTTGATATATATGTATAAAGAGGATTTGGTATTAAATAACCAACAGCAGTTTATATGCTATAAAAGTAAACCAAACCAAACCAAATTTAATTATCAAATACATTTTAGTGTCATACTTTGGACACCATTTTTTTTGTGGGGGGTACAGGGGCTCTTATCCCTCCGATAGTGGGTGCAATCATTGTATTCTATTGAATAAATATGACTAACTATATCTATATTTACGATGTTTAATTTGTTGAGTTTATTTTTTACGCAAGATCATTAGTATACGACAATGAATAAGAATCAAATACACTACAACAGTTTGTGGTACTAGTTAGCTAAACACCGTTCCATGAGAAAACACACTCAAGGTATTTACTAAGCTTTTATTAGTCAAAACAATTACAGGGTGTATTGAAAGACGAACCTAATGGTCTCAGAATAAAGATACTAACCACTGAGTAACCCGACAAGACACAGACAGAATATGAGAGGATCATTTAGATTAAGTATAGTCTTTCAGTGTATGAGAAAAATTAACGTTTCATCATCATTTATGAAGATCAATATTGTTGGCTATTAACTCTCTGCCTTGTTTATTGTTTTCATCACAACATTTATTAATCAATCAAGAGAACAACAACAACATTGTCTTGGCCTGAGACAGGTTTATGGCTTTAATTATCAGATGGATAGAAGGATTGACATCTATCTATCTATCAATCTAATTTGCTTTTAATCTATCCATCTATCTATCAATCTATTTATCTATCTATATGTCTTCATATCTGTATATCATCATCTGTATATCATCATCTGTTTATATCAATCTATCTATTGATCTATTAATCTACATCTATCTAGACCAGCTGTGGGTTAAATGACACCAATACTGTTCTTCTATAAGAATAGATTTTGCATTAAATAACCCATAAAGGTTAATATGTCATTAAAAACAAAGAAACCAAAGAAACCACATCTATCTATTTGTTTGTCTGTCTACAGGGGCCCGACAATATTTTTCGGACACTTTAAAAAAAGTACTTCAAGGTGGTCCCAAGTGCCAAAAACTTTTGAGATTGTAAGTACGTAGTTGAGGAGTGAAAATCCACTACTAATGTAATCATTTTTTTTAGTTTGGCTTTGATAATTTTAGTTTTTTGTGATTTTTGCGAAAACTTGCGCGACACTATTTTTCGGACATGACAAAAAATCCTATTTTATTAAGAGCTATGTTCATGTATATGTTGCTGTATGCAAATTTTCTGCTTGTACACTGTTCTGGGGCACTGGCACCCCTACTACTATGTTAACATAGGACAATCTAACAGCATAAATAGTCCGTACATTTCTTGGCAAAACAATTAAGTTTAATGAGGTAAAATGCATTCAAAAGAAGTTGTTTGTTTGGCACGGAAGAAGCGGGAAGATGGCCTCAGCATCAGAAATATCACCATGGATTTGAAGCTGTCGAAATCAATGGTCGAATACATGCTGAAGACAAACTCCGAGCGGAAAAAGAAGAGAGGGCGGAAAAGATCAATTAGCAAGAGGACTGAAAGGAGAATGAAGAGGACTGTGACACAGCTTTTGACATCGGGAGAAAAAGATACAGCAAGAAAAGTGAAGGAGAAATCTGAATTGGATGTAAACCTCCGAACAGTACAGAGAACGCTGCATAGGATTGGTTTGAAGTATGCAAAGGCTAAGAAAAAAATTACACTAACAAAGAAACACAAAGGAGCAAGATTGGAGTGTGCTAAAAGGTGGTTAACAAAGCATGTTGATTTTAAGAAGGTTATATTTACTGATGAGAAGCGTTTCAAGTTTAATGAGCCCGATGGATGGTGTACTTGGCCGAGAAGGGGTGAGCCTGTTGTACTGAACAAACGACAGATGGAAGGAGGAGGAGGAGTTATGGTTTGGGGTATGATCTTTTCTAATGGAAATATATGGTTGGAGTGGCTGAAAGGACGACAGAACAGCGAAAGCTATAAACAGTTGCTGGACGAGAAAGCCCTACCAAGGATAAGAAGAGAGATGGGGAATGATTTCATTCTACAGCAAGACAATTGCAGCATCCATGTGTCAAAACTTATGAAAGAATGGATGACTAAAGTGAATATGACTACTTTGGAATGGCCTGCAAGAAGCCCAGATCTAAATTTAATAGAAAATGTTTGGGAAATGCTTGCGCAACTTGTCTATGATGGACCTGAAATAATGAAAGAGGCTCAACTATGGGAACAAATACAAGGAGCCAAAAAACAACTAATAGAAACACGTAGAGATGTTATTGTGCATATGTTTGATCATTATGAAGAGAGATTGATTAAAGTTATTGAGAAGAAAGGTGATACTACAGACTATTAACAGTTTTTCAACGATGTGCGAAAAATAATGTCGCGCGTGTTTAGTAAAAAATGATGAAATTTAAATATTTTTCCTTACCTAATCGATTTTCTTCCATTTTTATTACAGGTATTGTCTTTATATGTTTATGCTATTCTATTGAAGGAATTTCGCCACTCTATGGTACTCGGAAAGTCGAATACTAAAGTGTCCGAAAAATATTGTCGGGGTCCCTGTCGTCTGTTCCAATCTATCCATCTACCTACCTACCAACCTACCTACTTCTGTTCATATCTATCTATCTATCTACATCTGTTCAAATCAATCCACCTACCTACCTACCTACCTACCTAATTCTATTCATATCTATCTATCTATCTACATCTGTTCAAATCAATCCACCTACCTACCTACCTATCTACCTAATTCTGTTCATATCTATCTATCTATCTATCTACATCTGTTCAAATCAATCCACCTACCTACCTACCTACCTACCTAATTCTATTCATATCTATCTATCTATCTACATCTGTTCAAATCAATCCATCTATCTACCTACCTACCTAATTCTGTTCATATCTATCTATCTATCTACATCTGTTCAAATCAATCCATCTATCTACCTAACTACCTAATTCTGTTCATATCTATCTATCTACATCTGTTCAAATCAATCCATCTACCTACCTACCTACCTAATTCTGTTCATATCTATCTATCTATCAATCTATCTATCTATCTACATCTGTTCAAATCAATCCATCTACCTACCTACCTAATTCTGTTCATATCTATCGATCTATCTATCTATCTATCTATCTATCTGTCTCTTCATGTCTTTCATTTCAATCATTTTGATTTAATTTTTGCATGTACATATTTTCATATCTTTTTAATTTTGTCTATTTTTTTTTCAAAGACTTATTTTTTTAATAAGTGCTTATTTATGCTTCTTAGTGTATCTCATTACAAACGCATGACATGGATTTGTGAGTGTGTGCATTTTTACTTGTATTTGTGGGAAAAATAAGATCTTGAATATTGTCGAGTTTCATGAATGATTAAGTCTCTCTTGTCTTAAATTTCCTTCGATTTTATTTTTTTTGCATTACTGATATTTATGTAAGCCAAGTGGAAGAAAGATGAGAGACTGGTCAATTGTAGTGTGCCAATTTTCCAACTGCCTCAAACACACATCTAACTCCACTCTCTATCACTATACCTCCCTTATCATTTATCTGAGAGTCAATAAATTAGTAAAAAAGCTCTCATCACTGATATGCCAGGATAGTTGCAAGTGAAGAAGGTGTATAACTAACTCCTATATCTATATATAGTTATAAGTTGAACCTTTCTCTGTATCATGTTCAATCTATGTAATGAATAAAGAAGTGAGAGAGACTTTTCCTATAAACTGGTTTGGTCATGCGGCATGTCTTGGTCAGGAATAGCTGGGTAGAATCCATCCCTATCCAGGTCTTCAACTAGTTTAAATTCAGAGTTTCCCTTCTTCCAGTCTGATTGAAGCACCAAGTTTAAAGAACTCAGTCTACCCTACTGTTGATGTTGGATATTGACTTGAAGACCCCTTTGATCTGTCAGTGCAGCTGCAGAAGTCAGACACTGGGAACAAAAATTACAGGAAATGCACCTAGTACCTAAAGTAAACAGGAAGCAGGTGTTCCTGGCAGAAATGATGTATAAATTGCATGGGTGGCATGTTTGAAGGAAGTGTGATCATGTGCACTGTGTAGATGTCAAGCTGAAAGAGATGTGACCATGAAAATTTACATGGGCACCAAGGATGTTACATAACTAGGAAAGTTTTGATCTAAACCAGAAGAGGTTTCACAAAAGATCCATACTGTTGGCCCCTGTGTGTGCAACTCACTTGTCTTCAACCATCTGTACTCTACCCATCCGTACATTTTGGGTAATAAAAGGAAAAAGATAGAAGCAGTTTATACTTTTATACATCAGTGTTGGCATCTTTCTCGGCTATACAACATTGACCCATAGCTGGATGGAGAATAGTTGGATTCATACTTTTCCCAAGGTTATTAGTGCTATGTAAAATTCAAACAGCCTTGTTCAGGATTTGTAGGTTATTTAATGCCAAATCCATTTTTATGTAAATCTGTTCTATTTAAAAAAATTCAGTTTAGCATGAGCACATAGTTGAATTGTCAAAAACATTTCTATTTCAAACTATTCAAGCAGTTATATATAACAATTCAGTT
Source organism: Sepioteuthis lessoniana (assembly GCA_963585895.1). Taxonomy (NCBI): domain Eukaryota; kingdom Metazoa; phylum Mollusca; class Cephalopoda; order Myopsida; family Loliginidae; genus Sepioteuthis; species Sepioteuthis lessoniana. The sequence goes on along the minus strand of OY757916.1, from coordinate 26,133,214 downwards.
TAGTGTAAGTACAGTTTCAATGTCAAAAATAGTTCAATTTAAAACAATTCAGTTTAGCAAAAGCACACAGTTTAAATGTAAGTACAGTTTAATTGTAAAAAACATTTCTATTTCGAGCTATTCAGTTTAGTCAAACAATTCTACTTCAGCTTATTCAATTCAGTAAAAGTACAGATTTTGTTTACACACAGTTACATGTCAGAACAGTTCTATGTTAAACAATTCAGTTTAGTTTAAATACAGTTTCAATGTCAAAAAACAGTTCTATTTGAAGTAATTCAGTTTAGCACAAGCATGCAGTTCAAATGTAAGCACAGTTCAATTATCAAAAAACATTTATATTTCAAGATATTCAGTTTAGGATAAGTATGCCGTTAGTTCTATGTAACCCATAGATAGGGCCCGATCAGGTGCTACCACGCTGGGCCAGAGTGGACCTGGGAGCAATGGCAATGAAGGGGTGCTCCATATTCCCCAAGGCTCCAGCATTACTGGGACCTCACCATGAGACTGTTTAGTGTCATATCTAGGACACTCATTGGTGGGGTCTTACCCCTCTGCAGAGGTGCAGTCCATGTATTCTACAGCCCTATCCGACTGAGCAAGTGCATATCTGTGTGTACGTATGTATTTACCAGTCCCTCACCTATACTGGTTGCCTAAACAAGACTAGAGAACCCAGTCTGTTCTACTATTTACCCCTGGAGCTAGAGAGAGAACAATTGGATTGATACCTTTCCCAAGTGTATTAGTGCCATGTTAAATGCAATCAGCCTCGTCCAGGATTTGAACTCGTGTTGCCATGTCCATTTCCTAACACCTATATGAGAATATGTAGGATCGCTTTTGGTTTCTTTGTTTAATGGCATATCAACATTTGTGGGTTATTTAATGTAGGACCGCTGTTGGTTTCTTTGTTTAATGGCATATCAACATTTGTGGGTTGTTTAATGCCTTGTAGAAAAACAGTAGTGGTACTATTTAAGCAATAGCTGGTATGGATAAGGGGGTTTATACCATTCCCATGGGCATTACCCCAAAAATGAACGACTGAGTTCCAACTCGCTCACCACAATGTCATACTTTAATATGCTGGACACTATGCCATGAGGATTCCCTTGTCAATGTCAGAAGTGTTACAACTGATAACTCTTATTTATGTTAACACGACTCATATTCTTTCATCGTGCAAGCTGAGATAAATATAGAAAGTTGGTACCTAAGCGATTAACATGGTGCCAAATATTTTTATTTCATTTCATTACTCATAAAATTACTTTTTATTTACTCTTCAGGAAAAAGAATGGACCAGAATTAGTAATCCTCCCACAAACAAAACTATCTTTATGCCACCTTTTATAAATTCTCCCACAGCACAGAAAACAAGTCAGGGTATTTGATGTTCAGCAATGAAATAAATATATTTTGGATGGTGTTAATATGAAACATCACTGGCTTTTATGGGTGATTGATATCAGAATGTACAGTGAAATAACAGCAAGTTAAGGTAAAGTGCGATTTTCTTGATTCCTAAAACACTTCTGCCTTATTTTTCTCTTCGGGAGTGGTGTTTGACATGAAAATCCCTGATTATTTCCCGGTTTCTCTTTTGATTTTTTCATGACATTCTTCAATCTCCACTCCCAAACCATAAAAACACCATTCATGTTTTTATGCCTAGCTGAAGAATGGCAGTTCTGAACCAATTTTCCGAAACATTTCCGAAAGTTAACTTCCCAGGTGAAAATTTACTTTTCTCTGGATAATACTATCTGTCAAGCCTCAGACTGGACCCAAGCCATATGACCCACACAAATACAGATTGACACGATCCGCGTGATATCAGTAGATAATGTAGCCATGGTACATCAACATACAAATTTATCAATAAAAGTTTCACAATTTTGGGAACAGAGTGGGTGAGAAGGATGAATGTGGAATAGGTGATTTTGGCAGATGCAAATATTACTTTCTCTTCTCTATCAGAGAAGCTGACACTGATTCTCTCCTCACCCACCCAATTATCCTCTCTTCCTAAACCCTGTCACCCCCATTTCAACCACTTTCAACCTTGTTTCCCCCACAGCCCCCACTTCCAACTCCACATCCAATAAAATAGTAATTTTCATTTCCATATTCAAATGAGCAATCATTCTATTATCATAACTCATGTCTGACTCTCTCTTTTTCAGTTTACTTCTTTCTCTTTCCATTTTTCTCTCAATCCCAATCTCTCTCTCTCTCCCCTCTTTTCTGACTTCTCTCCCTATTTCCTTATTGGTAGTTTGAAGGTCAGTGACAGTGAAAGACTCTAATATATTGACCAATTCCTTTAAATGCACAGGTAATAATATATGTTGTCTTGATGCTTTTATTTTTCTCTGGTTGATAAGTATTAAATAGAAATTTGGATTTGAGAGAACAGAAATTAGTTGTGCTAATTAAAAAAAGGGAAAAAAAGAAATGGTTATAAGTTTTCTATATTATGAGGTGCAGGAATAAAGATTATGCATGTTATCAAGGAGTATAAAACGATAGATATTATGTTTGTTTGATGGTTTGGATTCATGGTATATCATATTTACCCAACCCCTCCGCTCGGGCAGGATATGACACAAGGCCATTTTTTTTTAAGCGGAGTTTAACAGGTTTGAATTCAGAGTTTTCCTTCTCCTAGACTAGTTGCCTCACCAAACGGAATTGCTTGAAATAGAAATGTTTTTAAGACTTAAATTGTGTACTTATGCAAAATTGAATTGTTTAAAATAGACCTGTTTATTTGTATGAAAATGGATTTGGCATTAGATAACCTACAAAGGTTGATATGCCATAAACCCAAAGGAGGTGCCCATGGTGTAATGGTTATCGTCGCAGGAATTGGACACGGCGACATGAGTTCAAATCCTGGACTGATTGCATTTCACATAGCACTAATACCCTTGGGAAAGGTATGAATCCAATTATTCTCCCTCCAGCTATGGGTAAATAGTAGGACAGACTAGGTTCTTCAGCCTTGTTGAGGCAACTAATCTAGGAGAAGGAAAACTCTGAATTCAAACCTGTTAAACTTCGCTTAAAAATTGACCTTGTATCAAATCCTGCCGGAGCAGAGAGGCTGGTAAATATGTATAAAAAAATATGATGAGTAATATGTAATTCTCTATTTACAAAACAAAAATTCTGAAGAGGGCAGTTTCATGATTAGATAACAAGATAACCTTCAGAAATTTTCTTGTGCTTTCTTAAAAATATTAGCAAATAATTTGTTAAAGATCGGATTTCTTTCTTTATATTTGCAATAACTTTTTCATCATTCATTAATTTGAAATAACTGACATCCTTTAAAAAATTAGTTTAGAAGCTGTCATAGTGATTAAAAAAAACCAACCTGTTTTTCTCTTTTATTTCCTATGCATGAAACCAATTCAGCAAGTAATTTCAATGGCTGAATTTCTTAAATGGTTGGTTGGTTGGTTGGTTGGTTGGAAAATTGGTTGGATTTTATAGCATATCAAAAATTGTAAATTATTCAATTCAAAATCCTCTTCATACATATAGATCAAATATACATGATTTGAAAACATTTTGTTCATAAAATTTTTAGCCTGAACACTTTTTTCTGCACAGTTAAATGGTTTCAAGCCTTTCTATCTAACATGAAAAATTCTATTTACTATTAATCATTTCTTTTCACACAGTTAAATGTGTCCAAGTATTGCTAGGTATCACTAACAATTCATCAGTCATTTGTTTACTTACAGTTAAATGATCAAACAGTTCTATTTCTAACAATTCAATTTAGCATCAGTCATTTGTTTGCACTCAGTTTAAAAGTCAAACAGTTCTTTTTGACCCATAGATAGGACCCTATCAGGTATCACCACTCTGGGTTAGAGTTGACCTCGGAGCAATGGCAGTGAAGGGGTACTCTACATTCCCCAAAGCTCCAGCATGACAAGAGCCTCACCATCAGATTGTTAAATGTCATATCCAAGACACTCATTGGGGAATCTCACCCCTCTGCAGCCCCAGCCGACTGAGCTCTTTCTTAGTTGAGGAATTATTTTTGATGTACACTTATGTGCTCATTTTGGTTGTTATAGTTGCATTAGTTCAATCCATGGAGCAGGTTGTGCATTTGGAAGAAAAAAAAAAAAGCAACATTACAAAGATAAATTAAGTGATTCAAGATAATCTTTTAAGCATAGATAGCAGAATGAGAATAATCATGGACTGAATAAAGATTTTGGTTTGAGACTATCTAAAGGTTACAAATACTAGAAGAAAGTGGATTGATTCCATTCTTTCGTTAAATGGCATATCAACTTTCACAAGTTATTTAATGCCAAATCTATCCCTGTAGAAGATTAGTTGTAGTACTGTTCAACCTATAGTTGGTGGGGATAACGGTGTTCATGCCTATCACTACCTACTAGTATGAAAGGTTTCATAATAGTTTGACAGGTTGAATCTGCTTACTATCATCTCATAGTCCAGCGTGTTAACCCTGATGCCATGAAAACTTTCCCAGGAAGAAACTGGAGAATCCAATGACCAAAGCATTGAGCCTATAGCAACCGAGATGAAGATACTCTACTTTGAAATTCTAAGATGCAATATTATTATCCTATTAAGATGTGAGAGATGAGGGCAGACAATTATCAACTAAGCAATGGTGTTGTTTATGGACATAATTACCTTAGGCTATTTAACAGATTCTACAAACCAAAACCAGTGTGAAGATTCACATTCAAGAAAATCATATAGAATTTATGTGTTCTTACTCTTTCAAAAACAGGAAGATTTATTTGTTTGAACACAGTGTTCTTTGGAAAATAATGACTCGGCTGCTACATGGATGAAGGAAAACTCAGCCCAGTCGGCTGAAGCAGTAGAATACACCAACTGCATCTCTACAGATGGGTAAGACCTCCCCCCCCCCGCTGACAACTAGGCATTAAACCATCTGATCGTGAGACTACAGTCTTGGATAATCAGGGGTCGCAGAATACCCCTTCATTGCTATATAAATTTCCAAGAGTTATGATAATCATAGAGCTTATTTCAAAAATGAAAGATATGCTAATGGCACAAAACTATCCATACAGAACAGGGATTATAGAAGAAATAATGAATAAGAACCTGAAATTGAGTGGTCGATCTGTTAAAAGAGCATATACCATAATGTGGCTTAAAGGAATTGTAGGAGGTCCTAGTAAAAGAAACATTATATTATAAGCTTTCCAAAGACAAATAAATGACAGAACAAAAGATTGGAATGGGTGGGGAGATGCCACAATAAGAGGAAGTATTTGTTTTCCAATTTAGTGTCTAATTATAACGTCCATGTTGCCATCAGATGACTCAAAAAGAATATAGAAGTGTACAGTATTGAATTTGTCAGAAATGTTGATCACCAGCTGACCTTATAAATGAAGACATGAAACTTGGGATCATAAGTATTACTTTGCCTAATTTTTATGATTATTAATGTATTGTGATATTGCTCTGCATTTTTTGTATTGAGCACTCTGAAGATTTTATTATTTATTAGTCGAGGGCGACCTGAAGGCTCAATAGTTACTATACTGAGATATAGGGGAGGGCACTACTCCTTTCCATGGATTGTTCCACTTTATTCTTGCATTTTTTGTATTGAGCACTCTAAAGATTTTATTGTTTAGAGAGGCTTGTGACATTGAATTATAACCAAATATATATATATATATATATATATATATATATATATATATATATAAAGTTGGCTACCTTAGTCAAGGGTGACCAGAAGGCTCCCTTTTCAATAGTTACTACACCGAGGTATAGGGGAGGCCACTACTCCTTTCCATTGATTGTTCCACTTTATTCTTGATACGTACCTTATATTCCTGAATATTAAGTAAGGAGATATCAAGTACCATTTTTAATTTTTTTGGTATGACACAACCTGGGATTGAACCCAGGTCTCTTGGACCATTGGCGAACACTCTACCCACTATGCCAATATGGCTATAATTTAGCATTGTGTCCTTTGGTATTAAATTTTTGGTTTTACTTGAGGAACAATTGAAATACTTTCGCAAAAGTAGCATCTTTCTTTCTTTTTCTTTCTGTTTTCAACTACTCAAATGAAAAATGATGTCTTGAATAAGTTATACATTAGCTTTGACAAATTAATTGCATAGTCTGTAAAAGCATTACAAATCAGTTCAGCTGTAACATAGCATAAAATGTTCCTAATTGAACAATCAGTCTGTGAGATATGCATCACACACACACACACACACGCACACAACTATTGAAGCAAGAGAATAAAGAAAGAGAAGGAAGAAAGATTTAAAATTTATTGCTTCATCCGAGTAGGATATGTGTTTAGGTTAAGAGATGAAACATTTTTAGGGAGTGGGAGATAAAACTATGAGTAGAAGTCTAAGTAGAGATGGTGATGAGTGTGAGAGTGGAGTTGGAGTGATACTATATGTATGAGTAAAACTGAACAATGAACATGGAGATAATGACTGAAAGAATGTGGAATGTAATTTGGAGATTCACTGGTGGTTGTGCTCTTTCACTCTCTTTTTTTCAGTTGGAGATTACAGTGAGTAGAAAAAGATAAAGAAAGAGAGATGGATGAGCGAGGAACAAAACTGATAGTGAAGGTGAAGATAGCACTTGGAGGGGCAATAGGATGGGGGTAATAGCGGTCGGAGTGGTAGTACTGTGACTAGTGAAAAGCATCGCAGGGGGAGTAAAAGTAGTAGCAAGAGTAAGAAAAAGAAGAAGGAGGAGTTAGAGAGGAGAAGCATTTCATTCACTTAATAATCAGGTGTACATGTATGCATAGTTACATTTTTTGGAGGCATTTGCAGATGATAAAAAGAACAAGGAATAGAATTTTGGCGTATAGTCTACATGTGCGTATTTTTGTAGAGACTTATCTCTATTTATCTATATCTATATCTATATGTGTATGTGTGTGTATTTATTTAAAGAGCAACTTGCACTAAGTGACTTTTAATGTACAATAATTACATATAATGGCTTTTCACAAGCAGAAACAATTAACCTTATGTACTCATTAGGCTGCAATATATCATCGATGAAGCACTCCACTTGGAAGTGAGCATCTTGTTGAAAAATTATATTTGCATCATTTCATTAGTTTTTCCCTTCTCTCTTTCACTTAATATCTTTTCTTTCAACCTTTCACATTTACAGACTAATTTTTCTACTTCTTCGTCTTCATCTCATTTATGACTTACTCCTTCATATCTATTCTCTATTATTTTTTTCTTCCCATTGGTTATATCAGTCATACCCCTCTCTCTATCTCTCTTTAGTTCTCTTTTTCAAATTCTCTCACTTCTCCTTTTCTTCTGCCAATCTTTCATTTCCAAACTATTCTATTTTCTCTCTCTTTCTCTCTCTCTCTTCCCCACTCTTTCTCCCTCCCTCTCTCTCTCTCTCTCTCTCTCTCTCTGTCTTCCTCACTCTCTCTCTGTCTTCCTCATTCTCTCTCATACTCTATCTCTTTTTCTCTCTTCCTCACCCGCTCTCCTTCTCTCTCTTTTTCCCACTCACTCTCTCTCTCTCTTTCTTCCCTACTCTCTCTGCCCTGCTCTCTATCTCTCTCTTCCCCTCTCTTCTCTCCCTTCCTCTCTTCCCCACACTCTCTCTTCTTTACTCTCTCTCCCCCCTCGCTCTTTCTCTACCTTGCAATCTCTCCTCCTCTCTCTTTCTCTCTTCCCCCTCTCACCCTCTCTCTTTCTCTCTTCCACACTATCTCTTCTTCTCTCTCTCATATGAACCATATTAACCCTGTTAGTGATTCTTAGAATATATTGACTGTAACCTTAGCCAAGGTGTAAGAACCACCCTCTCAAAAGGGGTTCTGGGTAGGACACTAAGCTGCACCTGATGAGGATGCTTCAAGTCTGGAGCTTGAGGGAGTGTTGAGTACTCCTTCATCTACTTCTGCTTCAACTCCCAGATCAGCTCTGACTCGAAATGGTAGTATCTATTAGGGTCCCATCTATGGGTCAAATTGGTCTATTCCAAAATAATTTGTATTTAGTTAGAATATGAATAGAACATCTAAGCATAACATAACATTAAAAGAGTTGACATGCTATTAAAATCAATTAATCAATTGAGGCAATCAATATTGCATAAAAAAGGATAAAAATCCATCATGCTCCTCAGCAAAGCCGTAATATAGCACAGATACAAGAGTTTCTTTAAAAGTGCTCTTATCTCATCAGCAATCAACTATGGTCATTTGACAACAGAGGCTGCCACTAGAGTGATGGGATGACATAAGGTCAACCAGGCAACAATTCTTGCTATTGTAAAAGACAAAGCAAAAGCGGAAATGTTGTAGTCCCATAAAACTAGAAGTTTTATTAACTGACAGTGGGAAAACCTGTCTCTTCAAAGTGGCTCTTTCTGGTCGCCTAGAACTTAGCTTTACTTTTGCTTATCATTGTCTGTCTACTTCCATTTGATAAGAAACATCTGTCCCATTTTTTTATTATCCATTGTCTACTTTCCTTTGCTTACAGTCTACTGTCTACTTAGAATAACCAGTCTAATTTCATTTGATTTGAATCATCTGCGTGATTTTCTTTTTTCTTAGAATCACCTATTTTCATTTGCTTAGAGTCAACGGCCTACTTTTATTTGTTTAGGAGACTCTATCAACATTTATTTGCTTAGAATAACATACCTGAATTCATTTGCTTAGAATTATCTGTCTACTTTCATTTGCTTAGAATTATCTGTCTACTTTCATTTGCTTGTAATTAACTGTCTACTTTCATTTGCTTAGAATTATCTGTCTACTTTCATTTACTCAGAATTATCTACTTTCATTTAATTAGAATCATTTGTCTACTTTCATTTGCTTAGAATTATCTGTATACTTTCATTTGCTTAGAATTATCTGTCAACTTTCATTTGTTTATAATTAACTGTCTACTTTCATTTGCTTAGAATTAACTGTCTACTTTCATTTGCTTGTAATTAACTGTCTACTTTCATTTGCTTAGAATTATCTGTCTACTTTCATTTGCTTAGAATTAACTGTCTACTTTCATTTGCTTATAATTAACTGTCTACTTTCATTTGCATTAAATCATCTCTCTACTCTCATTTATTTAGAATTCTACATCTACATTCATTTACAAAGAATT